>JACERR010000032.1:0-330695 GCA_016760335.1 Gastrodia elata | reverse complement strand
ATTCAGTCTACTAGGTTTCGAGGGACCTTAAAATACCAAAATCATCAAGTTTTGGCTATTTCAGCCAAAACTAAGTGGTTTTTCAGAATTCTTGGCATTTTGCAATTTTAGGCGCTGTAGCGCGCTGAATCGCGCTGGAGCGCTTTTCGCCCGGCAGCTCGCGGTAGCGCTTTTTTGCACGACAGCGCATGGTAGCGCTTTTCGCGCAGCAGCGCACGGCTTGGCTTTTCAACGGGGCAGCACGCGGTAGCGCTTTTGGCACTGCAGAGCGCCTAGCGTTTTTTGCGCAACAGCATACGGCTAAAATAGGTTCACATTTGATATAATTTTGTCCCACTGGGGTCCTAGGGACCTTAAAATTCCAAAACCGTGAAATATTGACCATTTCAGTCAAAACTGGGCAGTTTTTAAGAAATTCTAGGCATTTTGCAATTTCAGGCGCTGCAGCGCTTTTCGTGCGGCAACGCGCAGTAGCGCTGTTCGCGCTGCAGTGCTGGGTAGCGCTTTTCATGCGGTAGAGCTTTTCACGTGGCAGCGCGCAGTATCGCTTTTCGCGCTTCCAACACGCGACTAAAATATGTTCACATTTGATATAATTATGTTCTACTAGGGTCCTAGAAATCTTAAAAAACCAAAACCGTGAAATTTTGGCCATTTCAATCAAAACTGGGCAGTTTTTAAGAAATTCTAGGCATTTTGCAATTTCAGGCGCTGAAGTGCGTAGAATCGCACTGGTGCGCTTTTCACGCAACAGCGCGCGGTAGCTCTTTTCACGCAGTAGCGCAAGACTAAAATAGGTTCACATTTGATATAATTCTATCCCACTAGGGTCCTAGGGACCTTAAAATTCCAAAATTGTTAAATTTTGGCAATTTCAGTCAAAACTAGGCAGTTTTTACAAAATTATAGCATTTTACAATTTCAAGAACTTCGTGGCATTGAATCGCCCTATAGCGCTTTTCGCGCAGCAGTGCGCGGTAGCACTTTTCGTGCTGCAGTGTGCGATAGCACTTTTTGCGCGGCTATAATAAGTTCACATTTGATATAATAATGTGCGACTAAAATAAGCTCATATTTGATATAATTCAGTCCCACTAGGGTCCAAGAGATCTTAAAATACCAAAATCGTGAAGTTTTGGCCATTTCAGCCAAAACTGCTGCAGATCGTAGTAGCGCTTTATGCGTGGTGGCGCGCGGCTAAAATAGGTTCACATTTGATATAATTCTGTCCCACTAGGATCCTAGGTACCTTAAAATTCCAAAACCATCAAATTTTGTCCATTTCAGCCAAAACTGGGCAGTTTGTAAGAAATTCTAGGCATTTTACAATTTTAGGCGCTGCAACGCGCTGAATCGCGCTGGAGCATTGTTGGCGCGGCACCATGCGGGAACCCTTTCGCGCAGCAGCGCGCAGCTATAATAAGTTCACATTTGATATAATTCAGTCCCATTAAGGTCCAAGGAACCTTAAAATACCAAAACTGTGAAGTTTTGGCCATTCAGCCAAAACTAAGCAGTTTTTAAGAAATTCTTGGCATTTTGCAATTTCAGGCGGTGCAGCGCGCTAAAACCGCGTTGGAGCACTTTTCGCGCGGCAGCGCACGGTAGCGCTTTTTGGGCTGCAGCGCGCGGTGAGGCTTTTCGCGCGGTAGCGCACGATAGCGGTTTTCGCACGGCAGCGCGTGATAACACTTTTCGCACATCAATTCGCGGCTAAAATAGGTTCACATTAGATATAATTCAGTCCCACTATGGTCCATGGGACCTTAAAATACAAAAACTGTGAAAATTTGGTCATTTCAGCCAAAACTGGGCAGTTTTGAAAAAATTATAAGCATTTTGCAATTTCAAGTGCTGCAGTGCACTGAATCGTGCTGGAGCGCTTTTAACGCGGCAGTGGGCGGGAGCGCTTTTCATGCAGCAGTGCCCGGTTGCGCATTTCAAGCGGCGGTGCGCGGTAGTGCTTTACGCGCGGCAACGCGCAGTCTTAAATAAGTTCACATTAGATATAATTCTGTCCCAATAGGGTCCAAGAGACCTTAAAATACCAAAACCCTGAAGTTTTGGCCATTTCAGCCAAAATTACGCAGTTTTGAAGGAATTCTGGGCATTTTGCAATATTTGGTGTTACAGCGCACTGCAAATTACTGAAGCGAGCTGTAGCGCTGTCCGCGCGGCAGGGCTTTTCGCGCTGCAATGCGCTGGAGCGCTTTTCGCGCGGCAGTGCTTTTTGCACGGTAGCGCTTTTCGTGCAGTAGCGGGCAGCTAAAATAGATTTACATTTGATATAACTGAGTCCCACTAGGGTCCTAGGGACCTTAAAATACCAAAACCGTGAAGTTTTGGCCATTTCAGCAAAAACTAAGTAGTTAAGAAATTTTTGGTATTTTGCAATTTCAGGCGCTGCAGCGCGCTAGAGTGCTATTCGCGCAGTAGCTCTTTTCGCGCGGCAGCGCGCGGCAACGCACGGTAGCCCTTTTAGCGCTACAAAGCGCGCGGCTAAAATAGGTTCACATTTGATATAATTCAGTCCCGCTAGGGTCCAAGGGACCTTAAAATACAAAAACTGTGAAATTTTGGCCATGTCAGCAAAAACTGGGCAGTTTTTAAGAAATTATAGGCATTTTGCAATTTCAGGCGCTGAATCGCACGGGAGCGCTATTTGCGCGGCAGCGCACGGTGGCGCTTTTCGCACGGTGGCGCGCGGCTAAAATAGGTACACATTTGATATAATTCAGTCCCACTAGCGTCCAAGGGACCTTAAAATACCAAAACCGTGAAATTTTGGCCATTCAAGCAAAAACTAGGAAATTTTTAAGAAATTCTAGGCATTTTATAATTTCAGGCGCTGCAGCGTGCTGAATCGTACTAGAGCGCTTTTCGAGCAGCAGCGCACGAGAGTGTTTTTCGCGCTGCAAACGCGCGGTAGCACTTTTTGCGTGATAATGCGCGGCTAAAATAAGTTCACATTTGATATAATTATGTCCCACTAGGGTCCAAGGGACCTTAAAATACCAAAACCCTGAAGTTTTGGCCATTTCAGTCAAACTTGGTAGTTTTCAAGAAATTTTAAGCATTTTGCAATTTCAGGGGCTGCAGCGCGCTGAATCACGCTGGAGCGCTTTTCGCGCTGCAGTTCTCGGTAGTGCTTTTCCGCGCGGTAGCACGCGGAATCATTTTCGAGCTCCAGCGCACGGCTAAAATAGGTTAACATTTGATATAATTCTGTCCCACTAGGGTCCAAGAGGCCTTAAAATACTAAAACCGGGAACTTTTGGCCATTTCAGTCAAAACTGCGCAGTTTTGAAAGAATTCTGGGCATTTTGCAATTTTAGGCGGTACAGCGCGTTGCAAATCACTGGAGCGCTCTATAGCTCTTTCCACGCGGCAGTGCGCGATAGTGCTTTTCGCACTGCCGCGCGCTGTACCACTTTTCGCGCGGTAGCGCTTTTTGCATGAAAGACGGCCGTAGCCCATGTATATATATATATATATATATATATATATATATATATCAATAGTCACTGTACATCAACTCAACCAGGATCAAACTCCATGGTGTCATCAGCCAGGAGGTCCAAAAGCCTCCTGGGGTACACAGCGCTCCTATTAAAAGAAAAAACACCCTGGCGGGCCAAAAAAGCACAAAAGTCCGCTACAATGGTTCGCACAACGCGACCGGTAGGAAAAGATAACTCGCGGGACCTCGAGCAGGAATGAGGGGATCCGCATGTCTGTTGGCACCTCTGGATCACTGAGTCCTCTCCCAGAGATGTCGGAGTCTCCGAACGGCATCTAGGCAGTCGCCCTCAACAATGAGCCCCGCAAAATCTGTCCCCGTGGTCAACAGAGCCTGCCTGAGAATAGTCACTACCTGGACCTCTGCCTGAAGCGAGGATCTAGCCTGGAAAACATCTCCTGCAGCCGACAGAAACTGTCCCTCTGCATCCCGAACAACAGAAGCACCTAAAGCTCTGGGCTCACCAAAATGGTAAGACGCGTCGATGTTGGCCTTCAGCCAACGGGGCGGGGGGGGGGGGCACTATCTCGAGGAGGTGGAGGGGCCCTGGCGGGGCGTGGAACCCCAGTAATCACTCCCGTCGTGAAGACCAGCACTAACGAAAGCTGACAGAATCAAGCTGGCACAGCCCACCGGTGTAGGAACCTAACGGCCGTGGGAGAACTCAGTCCTGCTCTGCCAGGACTGGTACAGAGCATAGGCGACTATCTGACAACTGAAACGATGGCTGTGCGACACAGTGGAGGTCAAAAACATCGCTATGAACTGATCCCAAGAAACCAAGTAAGCAGGCCCCAAGAGACGAAGGTCTCCATAATCACCAAAGTGTAACGGCAGTGCAGAACGAAATGCCCCCTATCCTCATCTGACTCACAGCCCTAGACACAAGCAGATGACTGCGCAAGCCCCCGCCTAGCAAGCCAGCATCGAGTCAGGATAGCATCTCTGAAGAGTCTCTACATGAAACAAGCCTCACGAGGACCCAAGGCCAGGTCCCACAGGACAACGAACTGCTAAGGCGGCCCCCCACGCACCAGTCTGTACAGCTGGCTGGTCCTGCTCTCTGAAAAGTCAGTAATCTGCCACTGGCGAACCCCATCCTCAAAACTAGAGTGGTGCTGAACCACGGCCCATTCATAACCGAGCACTCTCCAAACTGCCGAATCAGCGATTCTGACAGTAAAATCCTCCCCACGACGGCGGTAGCGGGCCTCCATGGCTCTCACCCAGAGAAGGTCCTCCCTGCTGACAAACTGAAAGTATGGCGGGCTGCCAGAACAGTCCTCCAAATCCACAGGTCTCGGATCCCAAGGCCTCGAGCCTCCAGTGGTCGACAGACCTCCTGCCAACTCACATAGTGAAGACTGCTACCCCCTGCTTCTTCCCAAAGGAACTTACGGAGGATAGCCTCAATGTCCGAGAGGCAGGAGTCCGGAATCGGAGCCACAGACATCTGGTAACAAGCAGTAGCGCTTTTCGCGCGATAGGGCGCAGCTAAAAGTAGATTTAAATTTGATATAATTGAGTCCCACTAGGGTCCTAGGGACCTTAAAATCCCAAAATCGTGAATTTTTGGCCATTTCAGGGAAAACTAAGCAGTTTTTAAGAAACTCTTGGTATTTTGCAATTTCAGGCGCTGCAGCGCGCTGAATCGCGCTAGAGTGCTATTCGCGCGGTAGTGCTTTTTGCGCGGCAGTGCACGATAGCGCTTTTCACGCTGCAGCGCGCGGCTAAAATAGGTTCACATTTGATATAATTCAGTCCCGCTAGGGTTTAAGGGACCTTAAAATACTAAAACTGTGACATTTTGATCATTTCAGCCAAAATTGTGCAATTTTTAAAAAATTATAGACATTTTGCAATTTCAGGCGCTGCAGTGCGTTGAATCGTGCGGGAGCACTATTCGCGCTGAATCACGAGGGAGCGCTATTCGCGCAGCAGCGCACGATAGGGCTTTTCCCGCTTCGGTGCGAGGCTAAAATAGGTACACATTTGATATAATTCAGTCTCACTAGGGTCCAAAGGACCTTAAAATATCAAAACCGTGAAATTTTGGCCATTCAAGCCAAAACTGGAAAGTTTTTAAGAAATTATAGGCATTTTTCAATTTCAGGTGCTGCAGCATCCTGAATTGCGCTGGAGCGCTGTTCATGCGGCAGCGCGCAAGAGCGCTATTTGCGCTGCAGCACGCGGTAGATCTTTTTGCGCAGTAACGTGCGGCTAAAATGTGTTAACATTTGATATAATCCAGTCCACTAGGGTCCTAGAGACCTTAAAATACCAAAACCGTGAAATTTTGGTCATTTCAGTTAAAATTGCAGCGCGCTGAATCACGCTGGAGCGCTTTTCGTGCTGTAGCGTGCTGTATCGCTTTTCATGCACCAGCGCTCAGCTAAAATAGGTTCATATTTGGTATAATTCAGTCCCACTAGGGTCCTAGGGACCTTAAAATACAAAAATCGTGAAATTTTGGCCATTTCAGTTAAAACTGGGCAGTTTTTAATAAATTCTAGGCATTTTGCAATTTTAAGCGCTGCAGCGCGCTGAATCGCGCTGGAGCGCATTTCGCTTGACAGCGCGCGGAAGCACTTTTCACGCGGCAGCGTGCGTTAGCGCTATTCACGTCAGTAGAGCTCGGTAGTAGTTTTCATGCAGCAGCGCACGGCTAAAATAGGTTCACATTTGATATAATTATGTCCCACTATGGTCCTAGGGACTTTAAAATTCGAAATCTGTGAAAATTTGGCCATTTTAGCCATAACTGGGCAGTTTTTAAGAAAGTATAGGCATTTTGTAATTTCAAGTACTACAGTGCGCTAAATCGCGCTGGAGCGCTTTTTGCGCGGCAGCGCGCGGAAGCCCTTGTCGCGCTGCAGCGCGCGGTAGCGCTTTTTGCGCAGCAGGCGCGGCTAAAATAGGTTCACACTTGATATAATTCAGTCCCGTTAGGGTCTTAAGGACCTTAAAATACCAAAACCGTGAAGTTTTGGAATCTTCAGGAAAAACTGAGCAGTTTTTAAAAATTCTAGGTATTTTGCAATTTCAAGCGCTGCAGCGCGCGGAATCGCGCTGGAGCGCTTCTCGAGCGGCAGCGCGCAAGAGCACTTTTCGTGCTGCAGCGCGCGGTAGTGCTTTTTGTGCGGCAATGCGCGGCTAAAATAGGATCACATTTGATATAATTCAGTCCCACTAGGGTCATAAGGACCTTAAAATATAAAATCGAGAAGTTTTGACCATTTCAGGCAAAACTTGGCAGTTTTTAAGAAATTCTATGCATTTTGCAATTTCAGGCGCTGCAGCGGGCTGAATCGCGCTAGAGCGCTTTTCATGCGGCACCACGCGGTAGCGCTTTTCTCGCGGAAGCACTTTTCGGGCTGCAGCGCGCTGTTGCGCTTTTTGCGCGGTAGCGCTTTTTGAGCGGCAGCTTTTTTCGCGCGGTAGCGCCCAGCTAAAATTGGCTCACATTTGATATAATTGAGTCTCACTAGGGTCCTAGGGATCTTAAAATACCAAAAGCATGAAGTTTTGGTCATTTCAGCCTAAACTAAGCAGTTTTTAAGAAATTCTTAGTATTTTGCATTTTCAGGGGCTGCAGCGCACTAAATTGCGTGGGAGCGATATTCGCGCGGTAGCGCTTTTTGCGCGGCAGCGGGCAGGAGCTCTTTTTAAGCTGAAGCGCGCAGCTAAAATAGGTTCACATTTAATATAATTTAGTCCTGCTAGGGTCCAAGGGACCTTAAAATACAAAATTCGTAAACTTTTGGCCATTTCAGACAAAATTGGGCAGTTCTCAGGAAATTCTAGGCATTTTGCAATTTCAGGCGCTGCAAGCGCACTGAATTGCGCTAGAGAGCTTTTCGAGCGGCAGCGCATGAGAGCGCTTTTCGCTGCAACGCGTGGTATTGCTTTTTGCGCTACAATGCGTGGCTAAAATACGTTCACATTTGATATAATTCAGTACCTCTAGGGTCATAAGGACCTTAAAATACAGAACCAGGAAGTTTTGACCATTTCAGTCAAAACTAGGCAGTTTTTAAGAAATTCTATGCATTTTGCAATTTCAGGCGCTGCATCTCACTGAATCGCGCTGGAGCGCTTTTCGCGCGGCAACACGCGGTAGCGCTTTTTATGCTGTAGCACGCGGTAGTGCATTTCGCGCGGCAGAGTGTGGTTAAAATAAGTTCATATTTGATATAATTTAGTCCCACTAGGGTCCTAGGGACCTTAAAATATCAAAACCATGAAGTTTTAGCCATATCAGCCAAAACTAAGCAATTTTTAAGAATTTATTGGCATTTTACAATTTCAAGCGGTGTAGCGCGCGGTAGCGCTTTTTGCGCTGTAGTGCGCGGGAGCGCTTTTCCCGCGGTCGCACGGGGAACGCTTCTCGCGCGGCAGCGCGCGGCTAAAATAGGTTCACATTTGATATGATTCAGTCCCACTAGGGCCCAAGGGACCTTAAAATACAAAAACTGTGAAATTTTGGTCATTTCATCCAAAATTGGGCAGTTTTTAATAAATTCTTAAGATTTTGCAATTTCAGGCGCTACATCGCGCTCAATCGCACCGGAGCGCTTTTCGAGAGGCAGTGCGTGCGAGTGCTTTTCGCGCTGCAGCGCGCGGTTGTGGTTTTCGATCGGCAGTGCGCGGCCAAAATTAGTTCGCATTTGATATAATTCTGTCCCACAAGCGTCCTTAGGAACTTAAAATCCCAAAACCGTGCAGTTTTAGCTATTTTAGCCAAAAACTAAGTAGTTTTTAAGAAATTATTGGAATTTTGCAATTTTGGGCACTGTAGCGTGCATCACGGTGGAGCACTTTTCGCGTGGAAGCGCGCGATAGCACTTTTCGTGCTGCAAGCGCGTGATAGCACTTTTTGCGTGGCAGCTCGCGGCAAAAAACAGGTTCACATTTGAAATAATTCAGTCCCACAAGGGTCCAAGGGACCTTAAAATACAAAATCTATGAAATTTTGGCCATTTCAGCCAAACTGGGTGGTTTTTAAGAAATTCTAGGCATTTTATAATTTCAGGCACTGCAGCGCTCTGAATAGCGCTGGAGCGCTATTTGCGCTTTTCGCGCGACAGCGCGCGGTTAAAATAGGTACACATTCGATATAATTCAGCCCCACTAGGGTCCAAGGGACCTTAAAATATTAAAACCATGAAATTTTGGACATCCAAGCCAAAAATGGGCAGCTTTTAAGAAATTTTAGGTATTTTGCAATTTTAGGTGCTACAGCATGCTGAATCGTGCTGCAGCGCGCTGAATCGCGCTGGAGCGCTTTTCGAGAAGCAGCGCGCAAGAGCAATTTTTGCGCTACAGCGCACGGTAGTGCTGTTTGCGTGGAAATGCGCGGCTAAAATAGGTTCACATTTGGTATAATTCAGTCCCACTATGGTCCTAAGGACCATAAAATACCAAAATCGTGAAATTTTGGACATTCAAACCAAAACTGGGTAGTTTTTAAGAAAGTCTAAGCATTTTACAATTTCAGGCACTACAGCACGCTGAATCTTGCTGGAGCGCTCTTTGCACGGCAGCGTGCGGTAGTGATTGTCGTGCTGCGGGGCGCAGTAGTACTTTTCGCGTGGCAGCGCGCGGTAGCGCTTTTCGCATGGCAGCGTGCGGCTAAAATAACTTTACATTTGATATAATTCAGTCTCATTAGGGTCCAAAGGACCTTAAAATACCAAAACCCTGAAGTTTTGGCCATTTCAGCCAAAACTAAGACGTTTTTAAGAAATTCTTGGCATTTTGCAATTTCAGGCGCTGCAATGCGCTGAATCGCGCTGGAGCATTTTTCGCGCGGTAGCGATTTTTGGGCTGCAGCGCCGTAGCGCTTTTTGCGCAGAGGCGCGCGGCTAAAATAGGTTCACATTTGATATAATTGAGTCCCACTATGATCCTAGGGACCTTAAAATACCGAAACCGCAAAATATTGGCTATTTCAGACAAAACTGGGCAGTTTTTAAGAAATTTTAAGCATTTTGTAATTTTTGGCAAAGCAGAGCACTGAATCGCGCTGGAGCGCTTTTCGAGCGGCAGCACGCAGGAGCGCTTTTCGCGCAGTAATGCGCGGCTAAAATAAGTTCACATTTGATATAATTCAGTCCCACTAGAGTCCTAGGGAACTTAAAATCCCAAAACCGTGAAGTTTTAGCCATTTCAGCCAAAACTAAGCAATTTTTAAGAAATTATTAGTATTTTGCAATTTTGTGCGCTGCAGCGTGCTGAATCGTGTTGGATCACTTTACGCGCGGCAGCACGCGATAGCACTTTTCATGCTGCAGCACGCGATAGTGCTTTTCGCATGGGAGCTTACGGCTAACACAGGTTCACATTTGATATAATTCAGTCCCACAAGGGTCCAAGGGACCTTAAAATATTAAAACCGTGAAATTTTAGTCATTTCAGCCAAAACTGAGCGATTTTTAAGAAATTCTAGGCATTTTGTAATATCTGGCGCTGCAGCACGCTGAATCGCGCTGGAGCGCTTTTCAAGCGGCAGCACGCGGTAGCGCTTTTCGCGCTGCAGTGCGCGGTAGCGCTTTTCACGCAACAGCGCGCGGTAGCGCTTTTCGCACGGCAACGCGCGGTTAAAATAAGTTCACATTTGATATAATTCAGTCCTACTATGGCCCTAGGGACCTTAAAATACCAAAACCGTGAAGTTTTAGTCATTTCAGCGAAAACTAAGCAGTTTTTAAGAAATTATTGGCATTTTGCAATTTCAGGCACTGCAGCGCACTGAACCGCGCTGGAGCGCTTTTCATGCGGCAACGCACAGGAGCGTTTGTCGCGCTGCAGTGCGCGGTAGTGCTTTTAGCGTGGCAGCGCGCGGTTAAAATAAGTTCACATTTGATATAATTCAGTCCCACTTGGGTCGAAGGGACCTTAAAATATAAAAACTGTGAAATTTTTGCCAGTTAAGCCAAAACTGGGCAGTTTTTATTAAATTCTTATGATTTTGCAATTTCAGGCGCTGCAGCGCTTTTCGAGCGGCAGCGCGCGGGAGCACTTTTCGTGCTGTAGCGGGCGGGAGCGCTTTTCGCGCGGCCGCACGTGGGAGCGCTTTTCGCTCGGCAGCGCGCGACTAGAAAAAGTCACACTAAATATAATTCTATCCCACTTGCGTCCTAGGGAACTTAAAATCCCAAAACTGTGAAGTTTTAGCCATTCCAACCAAAACTAAGCAGTTCTTAAGAAATTATTGGCATTTTGTAATTTTGGGCACTGCAGCGCGTTGAATTGCACTGGAGCACTTTTCGAGCGGCAGCGCGCAATGGCACTTTTCGTGCTTGCAGCACGCGATAGCTCTTTTTGCGCGGTATCTCGCGGCTAAACAGGTTCACATTTGATATAATTCAGTCTCATAAGAGTCAAAGGTACCTTAAAATACTAAAACTGTGAAGTTTTGGCCATTTCAGCCAAAACTGGGTAGTTTTTAAGAAATTCTAGGCATTTTGCAATTTTCGGCGCTACAGCGCGCTGAATCGCGCTGGAGCGTTTTTCGAGCGGTAGCACGCGGTAGTACTTTTCGCGTTGCAGCGCGCAGTAGCACTTTTTACGCGGCAATGCCCAACTAAAATAGGTTAACATTTGATATAATGCAGTCCCACTATGGTCCAAGGGACCTTAAAATACAAAAACCATAAAATTTTGGCCATTTCAACTAGAACTGGGCAGTTTTTAAGAAAATTTAAGCATTTTGCAATTTCAGGTGCTGCAGCGCGCTGAATCGCGCTGGAGCGCTTTTCGCGCAGCAGTGCGCGTTAGCGATTTTCATGCTTCATGGCGCGGTACCGCTTTTCACGCGGTAGTGCGCGGCTAAATAAAGTTCAAGTTTGTTATAATTCAGTCCCACTAGCGTCTAAGGGACCTTAAAATACCAAAACTGTGAAGTTTTGGCAATTTCATCCAAAACTGGGCAGTTTTTAAGAAATTCTAGGCATTTGCAATTTCATGCGCTCCAGCGCGCTGGGGCATTTTTCGCACTATAGCGCATTTCGCGCTGCAGCGCGCAGGAGCACTTTTCGCGCGGTAGCACGTGGGAGTGCTTTTCACGCGGCAGCTCGCGGCTAAAATAGGTTCACATTTTATATAATTCAATCCCACTATGGTCCAAGGGACCTTAAAATACAAAAATAGTGAAATTTTGGCCATTTCAGCCAAAACTAGGGAGTTTTTAAGAAATTCTAGATATTTTGTAATTTCAGGCCCTCTAGCGCGCTAGTTGCGCTGGAGCGCTTTTCGTGCTACAGTGCGCGATAGCGCTTTTCAGGCTGCGTCGCACGGCTAAAATAGGTTCACATTTGATATAATTCTATCCCACTAGAGTCCTAGGGACTTTAAAATTTCAAAACCATAAAATTTTGGCCATTTCAGTCAAAACTGGACAGTTTTTAGGAAATCTTATGCATTTTGCAATTTTAGGCGCTGCAGCGCCCTGAATTGGGCTAGAGCGCTTTTCGCACGGCAGCGCGCAGTAGCGTTTTTCGCGTTACAGAGCGCGGTAGCTCTTTTCGTGCAACACTGCATGACTAAAATAGATTCACATTTAATATAATTCTGTCCCACTAGGGTCCTAGGGACATTAATATTCCAAAACTGTGAAATTTTGGCCATTTCAGAAAAAACTGGTCAGTTTTTAAGAAATTATAGGCACTTTGCAATTTTAGGCGCTACAGCGCGCTGAATCATACTGGAGCGCTTTTCTCCCGGCAGCGCTTTTCGAGCTGTAGTGCGCGGGAGTGCATTTTGCGCGGTACTGCGCGAGTAAAATAAGTCACATTTAATATAATTGAGACCCACTAGGGTCCAAGGGACCTTAAAATACCAAAACCATGAAGTTTTTGACATTTCAGCCAAAACTCGGCAGTTTTTAAGAAAATCTAGGCATTTTACAATTTCAGGCGCTGTAGCGCGCTGAAGCGCTTTTCGCGCTGTAGGGTTTTTCGTGCGGCAGCGCCCGGTAGCACTTTTCGCGCCGCTAAAATAGGTTCACATTTGATATAATTCAGTCCCACAATGGTCCAAGAAACCTTAAAATACCAAAACTGTGAAATTTTGGTCATTTAAGCCAAAACTAAGCAGTTCTTAAGAAATTCTTAACATTTAGTAATTTCAGGCACTGCGGCGCGCTAAATCGCGCTGGAGAGCTTTTCACGCGGCAGCACGCAGTAGTACTTTTTGCGCTTCAGCGCGCGGGATCACTTTTCGCGCGATAGTGCGCTGTTAAAATAGGTTCACATTTGATATAATTGAGTCCCACTAGGGTCCTAGGAACCTTAAAGTACCAAAACTATGAAGTTTTGGCCATTTGAGCCAGAATTGAGTAATTTTTAAGAAATTCTAGGTATATTGCAGTTTGATGCGCGGCGCGCGCGGTAGCGCTTTTTGCGCCAAAGTGCACGGGAGCGCTTTTCCTACGGCAGCGTGGGGAACGCTTTTCGCGCGGCAGCGCGCGGCTAAAATAGGTTCACATTTGATATAATTCAGTCCCACTTGGGTCCTAGGGACCTAAAAATACCAAAACTGTGAAATTTTGGTCATTCAAGCCAAATCAGTGTAGTTTTTAATAAATTCTAGGCATTTTGCAATTTCAGGCGCTGTAGCACGCTGGTGTGCTTTTCGCATGGCAGCGCGCCGGAGCGCTTTTTGCGAAGGAGGGCTTTTCGCCCGGTAGCGTGCGGTAGCGCTTTTCGCGCAGCAGCGCATGACTAAAATAAGTTCACATTTGATATAATTTTGTCCCACTAGGGTCATAGGGACCTTAAAATACCAAAACCCTGAAGTTTTAGCCATTTCAGCCAAAACTAAGCAGTTTTTAAGAAATTTTTCGCATTTTGCAATTTCAGGCGCGGTAGCGCATTGAATCGCGCTGGAGTGTTTTTCGCGCAACAGCACGCGATAGCACTTTTCATGCTGCAGCACGTGATAGCGCTTTTTGCGTGGCAGCTCGCGGCTAAAACAGGTTCACATTTGATATAATTTAGTCCCAGTAGGGTCCAAAGGATGTTAAAATACAAAAATAGTGAAATTTTGGCCATTTCATCCAAAACTGGGAAGTTTTTAAGAAATTCTAGGTATTTTGTAATTTCAGGCGTTGAAGCGCGCTGAGTCACGCTGGAGCGCTTTTCGAGCGGCAGTGCGTGGGAGCGCTTTTCGAGCGGTAGCGCTTTTCGCGCGATGGTGCGTAGCTAAAATAGGTTCACATTTGATATAATTCAGTCCACTAGGGTCCAAGGGACCTTAAAATCCCAAAACTGTGAAATTTTGGTCATTTAAGCCAAAACTTGGCAGTTTTTAAGAAATTCTAGACATTTTGTAATTTCAGACGCTGAAGAGCGCTGAATCGCGCAGGAGCGCATTTTTTCGCGCTGAAGGGCGCGGTTAAAATAGGTTCACATTTGATATAATTCAGTCCGCTAGGGTCCTAGGGACCTTAAAATACTAAAATTGTGAAGTTTTGGCCATTTCAGTTAAAATTGGGCAATTTTTAAAAATTCTAGGCATTTTACCATTTCAGGCTCTGCAGAGCGCTGGAGCGCTTTTTACGCGGGAGCGCATTTCGCGCTGCAGGGTGCGGTAGCGCGTGATTAAAATAAGTTCATATTTGATATATTTCTATCCCACTTGAGTCCTAGGGACCTTAAAATACCAAAACTGTGAAATTTTGGCTATTTCAGCCAAAACTGGGGAATTTTTAAGAAATTCTAGGCATTTTGCAATTTCAGGTGTTGCATCGCGCTGAATGCCGCTTGAGCGCTTTTCGAGCGGTGGCACTTTTCTCGCTGTAGTGCGCAGGAGCGCTTTTCGCGCGGTACCACGCGACTAAAATAATTTCACATTTGATATAATTGAGTCCCATTAGGGTCCAACGGACCTTAAAATACTAAAACCGTGAAGTTTTGGCCATTTCGGCCAAAACTGGGCAGTTTTTAAGGAATTCTAGGCATTTTGCAATTTCTGGCGCTGCAGCGCGCTGAATCGCGCTAGATCGCTTTTCGCCCAGCAGCGCTTTTCGCGCTGCAGTGCGCGGGAGCGCTTTTTGCACAGTACAACGCGACTAAAATAAGTTCACATTTGATATTATTGAGTCCCACTAGGGTCCTAAGGACCTTAAAATACCAAAACCGTGAAGTTTTGTCATTTCAGCTAAAACTCGGCAATTTTTAAAAAATTCTAAGCATTTTGCAATTTCAGGCATTGTAGCGCATTGAATCGCACAGGAGCGCTTTTCGCATGGCAACGCTCACTATGGCTTTTTGCTCGATAGTGTGCAGCTAAAATAGGTTCACATTTGATATAATTATGTCTCACTAGGGTCCTAAGGACCTTAAAATTCTAAAACCTTAAAATTTTGGCCATTTCAGCCAAAACTGGGCAGTTCTTAAAAAATTCTAGGCATTTTGCAATTTCAGGCACTGCAGCGCACTGAACGCACTAGAGCGCTGTTCGCGCGGTAGGTAGTGTTTTTTGCGCGGCAGCGCGTGGCTAAAATAGGTTCACATTTGATACAATTATGTCCTACTAGGGTCCTAGGGACCTTAAAATTCCAAAACCATAAAATTTTGGCCATTTCAGCCAAAACTGGGCAGTTTTTAAGAAATTCTATGCATTTTGCAATTTCAGGCGCTGCAGCGCACTGAATCGCGCTGGAGCCCTTTTGGCGCGGTAGCTTTTCGCGTTGTAGTGCGCAGGTGCTCTTTTTGCGCAACAGCGCGCGGCTAAAATAGGTTCACATATGATATAATTCAGTCCTATTAGGATCCAAGGGACCTTAAAATCCAAAACCGTGAAATTTTAACAATTTAAGCCAAAACTGGACAATTTTTAAGAAATTATAGGCATTTTGTAATTTCAGGCATTGTAGCGCGCTGAATCGCGCTGGATCGCTTTTCGAGCGGCAAAGCACGAAAGCATTTTTCGCGCGGTGGCACACGGTAGCGCTTTTCGCGCTGCAGGTTCACATTTGAAATAATTCTGTCCCTCTATGGTCCTAAGGACCTTAGAATATCAAAACTGGGAAGTTTTGGCCATTTCAATTAAAACTTGGCAGTTTTTAAAAAATCTTATGCATTTACAATTTCAGGAGCTGCAATGCGCAGCTAAAATGAGTTCACATTTGATATAATTTTGTGCCACTAGGGTCCTAGGGACCTTAAAATTCTAAAACCGTGAAATTTTGGCTATTTATCCAAAACTGAACAGTTTTTAAGAGATTCTAGGTATTTTGCAATTCAAGTGCTGCAGCGCGCTGAATCGTGTTGGAGCGCTTTTCGCGTGGCAGTGCGCGGTAGCGCTTGGCTAAAATAAGTTAACATTTGTTATATTTTAGTCCCACTAGGTTCCTAGGGACCTTAAAATAACAAACCGTGAAGTTTTGGCGATTTCAGTCAAAACTGGGCAGCTTTCAAAAAATTCTAGGCAGTTTGCAATTTCAGGCGCTGCAGTGCACTGAATCGCACTGGACCGCTTTTCACGCAGCAGCGCTTTTCCACGCTGCACCTCTCGGTATCGTTTTTTGCGCGACAGCGTGCAGTATCGCTTTTGCGCTCTAGCGTGTGGCTAAATTAGGCTCACACTTGATATAATTTTGTCCCACTAGGGACCTAGGGTCCTTAAAATACAAAAATCGTGAAATTTTGGCCATTTTAGTCAAAACTGGGCCATTTTTAAGAAATTCTAGGCATTTTGAAATTCAAGGCACGGGAGCGCGCTGAATCGCGCAGGAGCGCTTTTCGCACGGTGGCGCGCGGCTAAAATACGTACACATTTGATATAATTCAGTCCCACTAGGGGTCTAAAGGACCTTAAAATACCAAACTGTTAAATTTTGGCAATTTAAACTCAAACTGGACAGTTTTTAAGAAATTTTAGGCATTTTGCAATTTCAGGCGCTGCAGCGCGCTGAATCGCCTTAGAGCGCTTTTCGAGCGGCAGCACGCGGTAGCGTTTTTCGTGCGGCGGCTCACGGTAACGCTTTTCGCGTTGCAGGGTGCGGCTAAAATAGGTTCACGTTTGATATAATTCAGTTCCGCCGGGGTCCTAGGGACCTTAAAATACAAAATTGGGCAGTTTTTTAAGAAATTCTAGGCATTTTGCAATTTCAGGCGCTGCAGCGCACAGAATCACGCTGGAGCGCTTTTCGCGCGGCAGCGGGCGGGAGCGCTTTTCCTGCTGCAGGGCATGGTAGCGCTTTTTGTGCGGCAGCGCGCGGTTAAAATAGGTTCACATTTGATATAATTCTATTCCACTAGGGTCATAGGGACCTTAAAATACCAAAACCATGAAATTTTGGTCATTTCAGCCAAAACTGGGCCGTTTTTAAGAAATTCTAAGGATTTTACAGTTTCACGCATTGCAGCGCACTGGAGCATTTTTAGCCCGGCAGCGCGCGGTGGCGCTTTTCGCGCGGCAGCGGGCGGGAACGCTTTTCTCGCTGCAGGGCATGGTAGCGCTTTTTGTGCGGCAGCGCGCGGCTAAAATAAGTTCACATTTGATATAATTTTGTTCCACTACGGTCCTAGGGACTTTAAAATTCTAAAACCGTGAAATTTTGGCCATTTAGCCATAACTAAGCAATGTTTAAGAAATTCTATGCATTTTGTAATTTCAAGCGCTATCGCGCGCTGAAATGCGCTGGAGCGCTTTTCGCGCTGTAGTGCGCGAGAGCATTTTTCACGTTGCATTGCGCAGCGGTGCGCAGTAGCGCTTTTCGCGCGTGGTTAAAATAAGTTAATATTTAATATAATTTAGTCCCACTAGAGTCCTAGGGACCTTAAAATACAAAAGCGTGAAGTTTTGGCAATTTCAGTCAAAACTGAGTAGTTTTTAAAAATTCTAGGCATTTTGCAATTTTAGGCACCGCAATGCGCTGGAGCGCTTTTTGCGCTGCACCTCTCGGTATTGTTTTTCACACAGCAGCGCGTGGTAGCGCCTTTCGAGCGGTAGCACGCGGGTAGCACTTTTCATATTTGATATAATGTTGTCCCACTAGGGTCCTAGAAACCTTTAAATTAAAAATCATTAAAATTTTGGCCATTTCAGCTAAAACTGGGCAGTTTTTCAGAAATTATAGGCATTTTGCAATTTCAAGCGCTCCAGCGCGCTGGATCGCGCTAGAGCGCTTTTCGCGCGGCAGCGCTTTTCGTGCGACAGCGCGCAATTAAAATAAGTTCACATTTGATATAATTCTATCCCACTAGGGTCCTAGGGACCTTAAAATACCAAAACCGTGAGGTTTTAGCCATTTCAGCCAAAACTAAGCTGTTTTTAAGAAATTATTCGCATTTTGCAATTTCAGGCGCTGCAGCGCTTTTCGCGTGGCACCGTGCGATAGCACTTTTTGTGTTGCAGCGCGTGATAGCGCTTTTTGTGCGACAGCTTGCGACTAAAATAGGTTCACATTTGATATAATTCGGTCCCATTATGATCCAAGGGACCTTAAAATACAAAAATCGTGAAATGTTGGCCATTTCAGCCAAAACTGGGCAGTTTTTTAAAAAATTCTAGGCATTCTGTAATTTCAGGGGCTGAAGCGCGCTGAATCCCGCTGGAGCGCTGTTCGAGCGACAGCACGTGGGAGTGCTTTTCGTGGTGCAGCGCGCGGTAGCGCTTTTTGTGCGGCGGCGCACGGCTAAAATTAGTTCACATTTGTTATAATTCAGTCCCACTAGGGTCCAAGGGACCTTAAATCCCAAAACTGTGAAATTTTGGTCATTTAAGAAAAAATTAGGCAGTTTTTAAGAAATTCTAGGTATTTTGCAATTTCAGGCGCTGCAGCGCGCTGAATCACGCTAGAGCGCCTTTTCGAGCGGCATCGCGCGATAGCGCTTTTCGCGCGACAGCCGCCGGGTAGCGCATTTCGCGCTATAGGGCACGGCTAAAATAGGTTCACATTTGATATAATTTAGTCCCGCAAGGGTCCTGGGGATCTTAACATATCAAAATCGTGAAGTTTTGGCCATTTCAATAAAAAGTGGGCAATTTTTAAGAAATTCTAGGCATTTTGCAATTTCAGGCGCCGCAGCGCGCTGGAGCACTTTTCGCGCGGCAGCGCGCGAGAGCGCATTTCATGCTGCAGGGCGCGGCAGCGCGCGGTTTAAATTAAGTTCACATTTGATATAATTCTGTCCCACTAGTGACCCAGGGACTTTAAAATACCAAAACCGTGAAATTTTGGTCATTTCAATCAAAACTGGGCAATTTTAAGAAATTCTACGCATTTTGCAATTTCAGGCGCTGCAGTACGCTGAATCGCGCTAGAGCACTTTTAGCGTGGCAAAGCGCGGTAGCATTTTTCGAGCTGCAGAGCGGGGTGGTAGCGCGTTTTACGCAGCAACGCGCGACTAGAATAGGTTCACATTTGGTATAATTCTGTCCCACTGGGGTCCTAGGGACCTTCAAATATGAAATACGTGAAATTTTGGTCATTTCAGTGAAAACTGGGAAGTTTTTATGGAATTCTATGTATTTTGCAATTTCAGGCACTGCAGCGCACTGAATCCCGCTGGAGCGCTTTTCGCGCGGTAGCGCTTTTTGCGCTGCAGGGCTTGGTAGCGCTTTTCGCACGGTAGCACAATAGCGCTGTTCGCGCTTTAACGCGCGGTTACAATAGGTTCACATTTGTTATAATTCAGTCCCACTAGGGTCCTACGGATCTTAGAATACCAAAACCGGGAAGTTTTAGCCATTTCAACTAAAATTGGGCATGTTTTAAGAATTTCTATTCATTTTTTGATTTCAGGCGCTGCAGCGCGCTGAATCGCGCTGGAGCGCTTTTCGCACTGGAGCGCTTTTCGCGTTGGAGCACTTTTCGTGCTGGAGCTCTTTTCGTGCGGCAGTGCGTGGCTAAAATAGGTTTACATTTGATATAATTTTGTCCCACTAGGGTCTTAGGCACCTTAAAATACTAAAACCGTGAAGTTTTGGACATTTCAGCCAAAACTAAGTAGTTTTTAAGAAATTCTAAATATTTTGCAATTTCAGGCACTGCAGCGCGCTGAATCATGCTGGAGCGCTTTTTGCGCGGTACCGCGCGAGTATAATAAGTTCACATTTGATATAATTCATTCCCACTAGGGTCCAAGGCACCTTAAAATACCAAAACCATTAAGTTTTTGACATTTCAACCAAAACTAGGCCGTTTTTAAGAAATTCAAGGCACTTTGCAATTTCAGGCGTTGCAGCGCGCTGAATCGGGCTGGAGCTCTTTTCACGGTGTAGCATTTTTTGCGTGGCAGCGGGCGGGTAGCACTTTTCGCGCCGCTAAAATAGGTTCACATTTGATATAATTGAGTCCCACAGGGGTCCCAAAGACCTTAAAATACCAAAACTGTGAAGTTTTGGTTATTTCAGCCAAAACTATGCAGTTTCAGGCGTTTGCAGCGCGCTGAATCGCACTGGAGCGCTTTTCGCGCGGCAGCACGAGATAGGACTTTTTTGTGCTGCAGCGCGCGGGAGCGCTTTTCATGCGGTAGCGCGCTGCTAAAGTAGGTTCACATTTCATATAATTGAGTCCCACTAGAGTCTTAGGAACCTTAAAATACCAAAACTGTGAAGTTTTGGCCATTTCAGCCAGAATTGAGCAGTTTTTAAGAAATTATAAGTATTTTGCAATTTGATGCGTGGCAGCGCGCGATAGCACTTTTCGCGCTGGAGTGCGCGGGGAGCGCTTTACGCGCAGCAGCGCGCGGCTAAAATAGGTTCACATTTGATATAAGTCAGTCCCACTTGGGTCCAAGGGAACTTAAAATACCAAAACTGTGAAATTTTGGCCATTCAAGCGAAAACAGGGTAGTTTTTAAGAATTTCTAGGCATTTTGCAATTTCAGGCGCTGCAGCGTGCTGGAGCGCTTTTCGCGTGGCCTAATAGCTGATTTTACTCACTTAGAGGATTCTAATAAAGTTTTTATACTTATTTAATTAACTTAGAAGATAATCTAGGAGTTAAAAATACTTAACCTAAAATTTGGGCAGAATGACCATTTTGCCCTTAAGGGTCCAAAAAGCTACTTTTTGATTTATGGTACCAAATGAGTATTTCTTACTATCAAATGATTCCTTACTCTTTAACATGAAGATAGATAGTAAGTACACCAAATTTGGATAAGGAATGGGTCATATAGGTCCAAACTACAGGTTTTTTAAACTAAGGGGCACTTTAGTAAATTGTACCAAATGAAATCTAAAATTTTATGCAGTTTACTATTGGTTGCAGTTCATAGATTTCATAGAGTTTAAGAACACTAAATTCTGAGGTCTAATGAATTAGTTATAACCCTTTTATATTCTAAAGGCAATTTGGTAATTTTCTAAGTTAAGAGGGGTCAAAAAGCTAACATTTCCATTTGGTGTCCAAATTTAGCAAACTCAGTGGCTATAGCTTCCTTATATCACACTAAGTACTTTAACTGGGAGTAGACCCAAATTAGACTTCAATTGGTCAAGTTATGACCTAATTAAAGTAATGAATATTTTGGTCATTTTTGATTTATCAAGGGATTAGAACTTAAATATGATTTTAGATTATTGTTGGCATTGGAATTTTAAGCTATCTAGCACTTTGAATTTTCTGATTTGGAGTCTAATTGACTAAGATATGGTCATATCAATCTTTAGGATTTTAGGGGTGATTAGCGATTAAACTATCATATAATGCAAAATTAGAAATTCTCCTACATATTTATACAATGCTCAAGTTTACCTAAATTAGGTTCAAATTTGATATAAATTGACCCCACTTGGGTCCCAGGGTCCTTAAAATTCAAAAACGATGAAGTTTTGGCCATTTCAGCTGGTTCTGGACTTATCCAGACAGTTCTAGATGCTAAGACGCGATGTGGTGCCTTTTGGCAGAAAACTGTGGCGCGTTGTGGTGCGCGACAGTGCTTTTGATGCTACGGCGCGCTACGGCAAGAAAATTTAATTTCAAACAAAAATGTTTTTTTTTACGCTTCAACAAACTATTAGACCCGAATTCGAAACTTTGGGCACTGCGGCGTGCTACGGCGGAAAACAATGCTGTGGTGCGTTGCAGCGCATTCAGATGCTGCGGTGGTTCAACTTTCGAGTTATTGTTCAATTAAAATTTCTCTTTATTCCATAGTTCTTCCCGAAATGACACTGTAGCCCGCTGTGGCACGCTGCAGCGATTTGCATCCAGGCCCTTATTTTTGCTCCAGAAGCATTGTGGGGCACTGGAGCGCGCTATAGCACGTTATAGCGGATTCAGTTCTTAACTCAGGCGCTACGCGCGCGGGTAGCGCCCGACGGTGTTTTTGCCTGAGCGAAAACCGAGAAGAGTTAACCTTTAGGCTCAAAGAATCTCAACTGAGAGCACTTAACGAGCGGTGCCATATACCGGTGGAAAGGTCTTTTCGAGACCTTTCCATTGATATCTAAATCGACGCCAAACGATTAAGTTATCAATGTAAATTGTGGTGTGCAGAAATTCGTATTATCATATTTACATATCATTCCTTAATGTCTACAGATTTTTATGAGTTCCTACATCTTAAACATGGCTTCCTAGATGCACAACTAAGGTAACACAAAATCTTAAACATACTAATAAGCATAGATACAAAATGGATTAGCCATTGGATTAACTAATGGAGGGAAAGGGAGTACCTTGGTCTTGCAAATGGGGGTTCCTTCTATTGATCCTCAGAAACCTGAGAGTTTGAGGGCTAGGAAACTTCTCTTTTACAGCTAACATAACAAGAATGGGATGAGGGGAATGGACTTTAGCTAGGCAAATGAGGGGGAAGAGCTGATAGCCAAAGGCTCTCTTATTGGGGGGGAAAGAGGGCTGCCAATGGATAGGATGGATGGATTTGACCCATCCCACTTGGTGAGATAGGGGAGGGGATGGCAGGAGATAGAGGGGACAAACTAGGCTGAGCATAGTAGGCGGCTAAAGGGAAAGGGGGCTCAGCCAGGTTTGAATGGCTATGGGTCCCACCCAGCTAATGAAGAAGGAAGAAGATAAAAATGGAGTTTAAGAAATTAATTTAATTAATCTCAAAAATCATATTTTATAAGCGATCTCCGAAAAATCCCAAAAATTCACCCCAAGCTAATTTGGAGTGAGGAATGAAATGGCGAAATCGGATTTTTGTTTACTACAATTTATTTTTTCTTATTTTTTAATTAATTTAAATATATTAAAATATTCAAAAAAATTCGACGACTCCTGAAAAATCCCAAAATTTCACCCTTGGCTAATTCGAGGGTGAGGATCGCAACGGCAAAGTCAGACTCTAATTCCAACGAGTATTTAATTTTTCTATTTTTCGGGGTATTTAAATATTTTTAAAATATTCGATGAAATTTCGACGACTTCCGATTGCCACCAAAACATCAACCCTAGCTAACTTGGGGGTAATGAGCACAATGGCGAAGTTCAATTTTTAAATTGTGGTCAATTTAGATAGGTCAATTTCCAGAGTTTCTGGATTTCCCAAAAATCAGGACTTAATTTATTTAACTCCTGATTTGGATTAGGTCTTAGTGGATGACTCCTAATAACTTGATGAATGCTTAGGATCAAGATTAGGATGAAGATTAGTCTTAATTGACAAGGGTAACAACTTGGGTTGTTATAAACTCCCTCACTTAAAAATAATGTCGTCCTCGACATCACTCAAGTGGAAAAAAAAGGAAAGAATAAAAACATGAATTGACTTTGAATCTTAGAATTCTAAGAAAGAATACACTCTCGAAGAGTCAAATTTAAAAATTTAATTAGAATTTAAAATTTTAATTAGAATTTAATTTGGAGATCAAATTATTTTTGCTAATTTTTTAGATCTCAAAATAGGCAAAATAGCTAGATTGCTCAAATGAGCCTTGATCCCAAACTTGTAGGGTTAGTCTAAATGACCATTTAAGTGTAATGGAATAAAAATCAAACCTTGGTTTTACTTAGATTAACTAGAATTAGCTAGAGTAACAACTAGGGTTGTTACAGATTCCCCCACTTAAGAACGATATCATCCTTGACATCACTCAAGTAAAGAAATCATAATGAAAATGAAATAGTGAAAAATAGCTAAAAAGAAAGGAATAAGAGAAGTACCTGGATTCTTGAAGAGGTTTAGATATTTATGATGCATATCTGCTTCCTTTTCCCAAGTAGATTCCTCCAAAAAGAGATTCTTCCATTGAACTTAACCATTGGAATGGAGCGACTCCTGAGGTGCTTTTGATCATGAACTAAGATTTTAATAGGTTCTTCAGCATAAGAGAAATTAGGTTGGATTACCACTACTAGAATCTAAACTAGATGAGAAGGGTCATTGAGATTTCTTCTTAATGATTATACATGAAAAACATTGTGAACTACTACAAAATCACCAGAAAGATTTAGCCTATAGGATGCTGATCCTACCTTAGCTGAAATTTTAAAAGGTTTGACGTAACGGGGACTGAGTTTTCCTGCTATGCCAAATCTATAGACGGCTTTCATCAAGCTAACTTTTAAATGAGTAAAATCTCCAATGTTGAATTCTACGAGATGATGATGAGCATCATGATATTTGCTCTAACGATCTTGAGCAAGTACAAATTCTTTGCTGAATCAATTGGACCATTTTGTTAGTTTCCTTAACTAGTTAAGATCTATAAAGCTGAATGCTTCCTATTTCTAACTATGCCAGAGGAGTACTACACTTTCTGCCATATAAAGCTTCATAAGGAGCCATTTTCATGCAAGCATGAAAGCTGTTTATGTATGCAAGTTTCACTAATGGAATATGATCTTTCTAGGAACTGGCAAAATAAAGAACACAGAGACTAAAAAGATCTTCCATAACTTGATTCACTCTTTCAGTCTGACCATAGGATGAAAGCTATGCTCATGGATAGGGTAGTCCTTAGATCTTTGTGCACTACCTGCCAAAATTTAGAAGTTGACCAATGATCTCTGTCAGACACTATTGATTTAGGATACCATGCAGCCTATTAATTTCTGTAACATAAAGCTTGGCAAGTTTTTCTATTGAGCCAGTATAACGAATGGGAATGAAATGCACCGATTTAGTTAATTGATCCACGATAACCCAAATTGCATTGACACTAGATCTAGTGCGAGGCAAACCCATAACAAAATCCATTAAAATATCAAATCATATCCATTCTAGAATATCTAATGGGTGGAAAAGACCACCAAGCCTTTAGTGATCAGCCTTCAATAAATTATAAGCATGATATTTAGCCACAAAATCAACTATGCCCTTTGTCATACTGATAACCAGAAGAACTACTTTAAGTCTTAATACATCTTTGTACTTCCAGGGTCTGATATCGTGAATCATGACCTTCGATAAGAATCTCTTGATGCATGGATTTAGGAATCCAAAAGTAATTTCCTTGATAGATTATATTTCCATATAGCTGCAGATCATGACTGTGACCACCTTCAATTTCATATTTAAATGTCAGATAATCTTCATCTTTAGTTTATGAGATGGAACATCTCTATGAAACATTGGTTCTATAGAACTTAGCTGAATCTGAGCATATCACCGCGAACAGGCACAATCTTGAGTTTAGAAAATTTTTCTTTTAGTGAACTTTAAGCAATAATGGCAGTGAATGTAGCACGAGAACTGAGAGCATCTGCTATGACATTCGCTTTCCAAGATGATATTAAATAGTTTAATCGTAATCACTAATTTATTCTAACCACCTTCTCTGTTGGCAATTTAATTTGTGCTGAGCGAATATATAAATCAGACTCTAATGATCGGTGAAAATAGAGCATTGAACTCCATACAAATAATAATGCAAGATTTTTAAAGCAAAAACTAAAGCTGCGAGCTCATGGGCATGAACATGATAATTTTATTTGTGAGGTTTTAGTTGACGAGAGGCATAAGCAATTACATTACCCTCTTACATTAATATACATCCTAAACAAGTTCCATATGCATCCATATAAACCTAATACTTTTGACCTTCTTTAGGTAAAACGAGCACTAGGGGGTAGAGAGTGCATCCTTCAAAGTTTGAAATGCTTCTTCACATTCAAAACTCCTAATGAATGGTACAGCTTTTTGTATCAGCTTAGTCAAAGGTGAGGCAATATTGGAGAAGCCTTTGACAATCTTTTTGTAACATCTAGCTAGTCCCTAAAAGCTTCTGATATAAGTTACTTACTTAGGCTGTACCCAATCTTATATGGAACTTACTTTCTTCTGATCTACTCGAATACCATGGACATCAACTACATGACCCAAGAAAGCTATAGATTTCAACCAAAATTCACAATTGGAGAATTTGGCATATAGTAGGTGTTCACACATAGATTCTAATACAGCTCGTAAATGATCTTCATAATCCTTCTGAGTTTGAGAATGGATAAGAATATTGTCAATAAAGATGATTATGAATTTGTTTAAGTATGGCTTAAGGACTTGCTGCATTAAGTTCATGAATATCGATGGTGCATTGGTAAGTCCAAAGGATATCACAAGAAATTTATAGTGGCCATAGCAAATGCAGACAATTGTCTCCTCGACATCGACATCCCTTACTCGCAACTGATGATTTAGTGATCTTAAATGAATTTTGGAGAATATAACAACATGAGATAACTAATCAAGTAAATCATCGATTATGGGCAAAGTATATTTGTTTTTGATGGCGACTTTATTCACCTCGTAATAATCTATGCACATTTGCGTAGATCCATCTTTCTTTTATACATACAAAACTGGTGCTCCCCATGGTGACATACATGGCTTGCTAAAGCCTTTTATTAAGATCTCTTGCACAAGAGCTTGTTCATTAAGCTCTTGTAATTCCTTAGGTGCCATTCTAGAAAGAGCTTTAGATATCGGCTATCCCAGGAACTAACTCAATAGATAATTCTACTTCTCTAGCTGGAGGTACTCCTGGTAGATCCTCAAGGAATAAATCGGTAAAATCATTTACTATTTTACAATCAGAGAGATAAATGCTCTCTTTCACTTCACCCATCAAAGTGACAAGAGAAGCATCACATCCCTTTTTGATTAATTTCTCGGCTTTAATAGTTTTTATTAGAGATAGCTAAGTACTAATCTTCCCTAAGAAAGTTTCAGGCATGCCATGGCAATGTAGAGTGACTTTTTTCCTTAGACAAGTTATTACTGTGTTGTGACTACTAAGCCAATTCATCTCAATAATAATATTAAAATTGGCTAGAGGTAAGATGATCAGCTTGGAATCAAAGGCTTGATTATTTAGCGAGTTTTTAACACCAAGAACTGGTGAGAACTGAGCTGGGCACCAGATGGAAGTTTAATTTTTAATAACTCAACTAATATGTAGGAAGGCATATTAAGAGTCTTGACGAAACATTTAGAGATAAAGTAATGACAAGCCTTGGTGTCGAATAACATATTGCAAAGTTTGTCATTAAAATAGAGCGTTCCTAAAATTATTTAATTGATTGTATTAACTAGTTGTTATATTAAAGTGCAGGAAATACGAATTAATGCAAAAAGAAGGATTCTGGAACATGTGCCTGAAACCACATTATTACTTTCCATGGGGTTTAGTGGAGTTAGGGCATAAACACATGCAGGACCAGCATGATGATTAGTAGCCTGCTTTTTGAAGTTATTATGGTTCTGGAATTTAGGAGGAGCAGCTTTTTCCTGAGATGGTTCTTATACTTATGCAGAAGGAGCTGGCATTATCACCATCCTTGAATCTCATTTATTTAGCAGTGTGGCATAGAATACTTGACTCTGCTGTGAATATGCAATTATAAAACATATGACCTAGAATACCACATGTGGAGCAATTATGGCCAAAGTGATATCGCTTGCCATATAGGTAAGGCCTATTGTAGTTTGAAGTTGGCTCCAATGGGGAAGCAGCCTCGAGTTGGTAGAACTTGATAGAATGAGGCTTATGCCTCTTGAATGCATCGTGGCAGTTTGGTACCATGTGGACCTTTTACTTCAAATCCCTATCGGAGTAATGGTGCTCCACCACCCTTGCTGTTTCCACCAGTTGTGAGAATGAGATGGAGCAGGACAACATAATCTTTGATAGTAGCATGCAATTTGCTCTAGAATCTTGACACCTAGTATCTTTAGAGCATATTAGGTCTAGGGCAAAGCATGTTAGCTTCATGAATTCCATCTCATAGTCTGAGACAAAATGGTTGTCTTGCTTTAACCTCAGAATTGTGTCCTCTATCATGTTTTGTATCGATTGGGGAATGAACTCTGATTTGAATAATTTCATGAATTCATCCCAAGGGATATCCTCGACATCATAGTCGACAAAATGGGTGCTTCGGACGTTATCCCACCAACATTCTGCTTTTTTCATGGAATATATGGATACTTAAACTAATGGTCTCCAAATTTGGGCCCTTGATGCTGTCCAGATTCTTTTCTGCCATTTTTAGCCAACCAGATGTATCCATGGGAGATAAGTTTCTGCTAAAGTTTGAGGGCCTCAACCTCATAAAGCTTTGCAGATGTCCATCTGCAGAATGATAGAATGAATGAGGTGTATATGGTGTAGGGGTTGTTGGTGCAGTGTCATTAGTTGTTGTAGGCGAAGCATGGATAGTGATTAACTTTTGAATCGCAAAAGCTTGCTGGCTTGCATTGCTACCACCATACCCTACAGATGGGTTATTTTATTAGAAGTGCTGCTAGACTTAAGTTTGTTCCTACTTAAGTTCGTGGAATATATGTCTTGGTATGAAAGTTAAGTCTTAATATTTTAAGTTCTTGATCTTGTAAATCTTATGAAGGCTTAATTCAAATTAGTTAACTACATGCTATACTTAAGTTTATTCCTACTTATGAATGTGTTTTCCATTCTATACTCTAATTATTTTGAGCTCATGATTATGGTAGTTGGATGTAACTCATGTATTCAATTAGTGATTGATTGGCAGAAGAATCATCCATTAGGTAGAGTGGAATACAATTTCCAATATGACACCTTATAGAATTCTCTGATACCAACTATGGTGCCCTGCTAATTAAGTCCACAATCATTAGACTAAGGAGTGGAGTGCCACTCTAGTAAACCCCTCACTTATCATTGGATTAGGTAAGATCCACAACCCACTAATAAAGGAAGGACATGCACAGAATAACTAAGAAGATTAGTCACTAAATATGACATACATACAGAGTGTGGAAGCAAACTAGAATAAACATTACATCCATTCACCATACATCAAGTAAGGAACACAACATAGATCAATAAATAATAAAGTGCAAAATAGTAATCATAGTCATAGTACCTATAGTATTACAACATTTAAATGCATAATTTAAAAGACTAAATAAAATCTCTCATCCCCACAGAAGGCTAAAAAGAAATATAGGCAGCGCCTGTCTCTCCTGGCTGATGGTCCTCCTCTAAATAAGGCCCCTCTCCTTGAGCACCCAGCTCCTCATCCAAATCTAACATTAATGGTTTCATAATGCTAGTGCCCCTGCCAATAAAAGAAAATCTTATTAGATAATTGTTTAAGTACATTTTAGGCTGAATATTTACATGAATTATTAATGTCATCATTAATGTAAGCTATAAATACAGTATTTATAACTTTACAAATGTGAGGCAAAAAGCACACCTCAACAACTAAGCAAGGAATGGGCATATACATATATACAGTGCAGTAAGTAAAAGTACTGAAGGTAAAGTCTAACTCTAAACATGCTGATGATCACATGACATATGCAAGTTACAGACAAAAATCTGAAATTGGTACATATAGTAAGCAATAAAGTTTAGCATCTTATAAATAAGTACAAGTGAGCACGTAAAGAAACACAGCTGATTGAAATATGCATCACAATACAGTACATAGTAAGCTAGAACTCAAATAGGTATGTAAAGACTGTCATATCAAACAATTGGCTAATTGGGCCCAATGAAATTCCTAAAGCCTTTCTAGGCTAGGGCAGACAAAAATTCTCATAGCCTTTCTGGGCTAGGGCAGACAAAACCAGCAGTAGAACTGAGGAGGCAGTAAATACAAATGCAAAATCTCTTAGTTATTTTACTTTTGTTTCTATGGACACAACCAGAAACAGCTGAGGAGTTAAGCACACTTGCAAGACTATATGGGTTCCAAGCTTAACACACACTCCTCAATGAGTAATGTTAAGAGTCCTTATTACTCCTTATCCCTATCCATTAGGGTAAATGTGCACCAAAATCTACCCAGAATTTGAATCCAAAGGCAAATGTTATCTTAATTATTTTAAGTTTTCATTTCATGTACAAAGTTTCTTATATGATATGTCCAAGGAATTAAGCACAAAATATAAGGAATGCATAGCAACAAAATAACTCAAGTAAGCAAGGGACTCCTCTATACATGGTGACACTGTTGTTGTCTATTTAAACCATTCTGATTATTCTAAGTTACACAAGTTCAGGATCTCCAATTCCTACTATCGACTGAAACTTACAAGCATGACCTTATAAACTAAAATGATTAGAACTAATCAGGTTCTAATCTAATCCAATCAAGCATTACTACAGGTTTAATCAATAAATCATGACGTCCTAATTTGATGAATTTTGACGTTCCATCTGAGATATGATCAAGATCTACTAAACTATAGATTATGAATTAAACACCACGAGATTGGGCTTTAATTACTCCAAAAGGATAAAACATAAGATCTAAGTTTTAGTTTAAGAGTGATTTATTGATTAAGGCAAATCCTATTAAGCAAATTAAACTTAATAGGATAAATCTCCTATTCTAAATCTAGGGTTGAAAGACAAAATAATCAAAATAATTTGTAAAATCTAGAAACTAACAAAACCAAGGATTCAATTATTAAATATCCGACTTATCCAATTAATAAAATCTAACTTATGAGCTAGTCCTAGTCTTAGGAGTAGTCCTAATGTGAGGTGCAAAGTCCTAAGAAAAGTCTTAGAGGAAATTTTAGGAAATTTAACATTTTGAACTAAAAACTGATATTTAAGCACTTAGAATGATCCTATTATAGTTCAAATGTTAATTTTATTGACTTAGAAGGTAGTTTAGATGTTAAGGACGCTTAAGCTAAATTTTAGGCAAAATGACCATTTTGCCCCTACTTAAGCGTCAAAAAAACTACTTTTTGATTTAAGGCTCCAAATTGGGATTTCTTATTGCTAAATAATTCCTTACTATCTAACATGAACATAGACAGTAAGTACACTAAATTTGGATAAGAAATGGGTCACATAGTTCCAAACTAAGGGTTTTGGCCTAAGGGATATTTTAGTAGATTGCATTTAATAAAATCTCAATTTTTATGCTGTTTACCATTGGTTGCTATTCAAGAATTCCATATAGTCTAAGAACGCTAAATTCTAAGGTCTAATGAATTAGTTATAGCCATTTTAATTTCTAAAGGCAATTTGGTAATTTTCTAAGCTAAGATGGGTCAAAAAGCTAACTTTTCCAATTTGTGTCCAAATTTAGCAAACTCAATGGCAATAGCTTCCCTCTATTACACTGAATACTTTAATTGGGAGTAGACCTGAATTGAACTTCAATTTGTCAAGTTATGACATAATTAAAGTTAAGGGTATTTTGGTCATTTCAGATTTTTCTAAAGTTCCAAACCTAAATATTATTTCTGATTATTGTTGGTACTATAATTTTATGCTATCTAGCATTTTAAAGTTTTTGATTTGGAGTCCAAATGACCAAGTTATGGTCATTTCAATATTTCTGGGTGCTACGGCGCGCTGTAGCGCCAAACGGTGATTTCATCTGTGCGAAAACCGCAACAGGTCAACTTTCAGGCTCAATTACTCACAACCTAGAGCACTTCACGTGTAGTGCCATATATCATTGGAAATCCTTTTCTGAGACCTTTTCATTGATACCCAAAGTAGCACCAAAAGATGAAGTTATAAATGCAAATTGTGGGGTTAAATGACTGGGTGTACAGAAATTCGTATTAGCTACTTTACATATCATTCCGTATTGTTTACAGATTTTTATTTTTTTGAGTTTCTACATCTTAAACATAGCTTTATAGATGCACAACTAAGGTAACACAGAATCTTAAACATACAAATGAGCATAAAAATGGAAAGGAATAGCCATTGGATTAACTAATGGAGGGAAATAGGGTACCTTTGACCTTACAAGGAAAGAAGGAAAAAGACTCAAAACTCTTGGAGGAGGAACTTCTTCTTCTTCTTCTTTAGTACAAGGAGCAACAATGAAGGAAGGTGGGAGAGCTCTCAACTTGGCAGCAAGCAAATGAAGGAGGGGCTGAGCTCTTTCTTAAAGGGGAGAAGAAAGAGGGAGCCCATTAAGAGCTAGGGAGGCACATTTAGATTTAAAGGTGTTTCTGATGACGCCATTAGACTAAGATTATTTTTGTTCTCTTTGAGAGATAGAGCAGAGATCTAGCATAGATCTTTTCTTGGCGAGCCTATTAGAACTTGGGATGACTAAGCTAGAAAATTTCTAGCTAAGTATTTCCCATCGCTAAAATTGCCAGGCTTAGAAATGGGATAACTAATTTCTCTCAGTGGAAAGGGAAAAATTGTATGATGGTTGGGAACACTTTAAGGACTACTTAAGGCATTGCCCACATCATGGGTTTTCATTATGGATGCAAGTGCAGATGTTTTATAATGGATTGAATGCACCCACACAAACTCTCATAGATGCAGCCACAGGTGTATCCTTGAGTAGTAAGACCCAAGAGGAGGCCTTTGATCTTCTTGAGGAAATGGCTGCAAATGCGTAACAATGGCCTACTGAAAGGCTCAATACAAAGAAAATAGAGGCTAATCAAATCAAATCATTGAACAAAATCAAATATTATCCCTGCAAAATGAAATCAAGGCCTTAAACAATAAGATAGAAACCATGAATTTGAGTAGCATTCAAGAATTTCATTGTTAATTATGTGGAGGGAATCAACCAAGCGAAAATTACAACCTAAACAATCATTTTGCACCTTTCCAAAATGAACAAGTAAATTTTTGAGAAATAATAATTCCTTAAAAAACCCCTACTCCAACACCTATAATTATGGGTGGAAAAATTACACTAACTTTCTCTTGGAGTAATAATAATAATCACAAAAATTTCAATGGGGAGTGTTTATCAAATAAACAAGGGTATAACAATAGGATTAACTATCAAGCTCAGACTTTAGACTTGGAGGGAGCCTTTAATGCTTTCAAAGAGGAAACCATCTAATTTATGCGTAGAACTAAACCAACAATCACCCGCCACGATACCTCAATCCAAGGGATAGAGGCATCCCTTAGGAACATAGAAGTTCTGCTTGGGTAGCTCTCAAAACATTTAACCATGCATCAGTAAAGAGCTTTTCCCAGCTCTACGAAAGTAAATCCTAGGGAAATACTGAGTGTTATCCATTCTGAAAAGATTGAGAGTGATGACCATAATAAAAATAGTGATAAAACTATAAGAGGTTTAATGGTTGAAGAAGGGGGTAGAAAATTTAGAGATGAGAGGCTTATAGCCCCAAAATGTGAGGACCCTGGTAGGTTAAACATCCCATGCGTGATAACGGATGAGATTCATTTTGATCCTTTATGTGGTCTTGGAGCTTCAGTCAACATCATGCCTTATCATGTGTACAAACAACTTGAGTTAGAAGGAATGGAGACCACCACCACAATGTTAGAATTTGCCAATTTCGACTCAAGAAGTTCTCTAGGAATAGCAAAAAACATACTTTTTGGTTTGGGAGGATTTGTCATTCTTATAAATTTTATTATTTGCGAATGGGATACATGGAATGAAAATTCCACTATCATTTTTGGATGACCATTCCTAGCCGGCACCAATTCCATTATTGATGTTGTTAAGGGAATAATGCAAATTAAGGTCCAGGTTGTTGCTACTATTATTGATTTAAAACCCACCTCATTCACAAAGAAAATGATTTAATTTGGTTGGAGAAAGAAAATGAGGAAGGAAAAAATTTGTAAGGTTTTGAATCTCAAAAAATTGGTTTTGAGTGATTGGGAATCTGAGAGTGACATTAGCTCCCCATCTATAGGGGAGGCTAAGGAAAAGGTGTTTAGGAAAAAGAAGACTAGGTTAGGAAAAAGAAAGAAGGGAAATTCTATAATCAATTTTGAAAATGGGTCAGAAGGGAAAGCCACAAATCTGATCATGAGTTTGAGCACAATAGATGCCAATGCTCACTCAAGTACTTATAAAATCTGGAAAAGGAAACCTCCAATTATAGAATTTCCTTTGGATAATCTTTAACATGTCTGGCTGATGACATTAAACCAAGCGCTACTTGGGAGGCAACCCAATTTCTATTTTGCTCTTTTTTGATCTTAAGATTAGGTAGTTAGAACAAAACAACTTAATTTAGTGATTGAATTGAATTCTAGATGCAAGTTGATATCTCGAAGAAAATCTGCCTCTGAATGCGCAATAGCGTGCTATTGCAAAATTTTCTGCCGCAGTGGATTCAGCCGCAAGAGCGCACCGCAGCGGATTACATTGCTGCAGTGCACTGTAGTGGATAATAGACACGCATAAAATTTTATTAAGTCCCAAGGCACTGTAGCAAGCTACAATGAGCTACAGTGCACCATAGCGGCTAACGCCTAGTTGGAAGTGCTTTAATTGCTTGGGATTCCCTAAGCAGTCAAAAGCGCTACAACGCGCCTTGGAACTTAACAAATTTGAATAAAGTTCTGCAAAAGCTGATTTTTTCAACATATTAAATACTGATTTCAGTCACATTCATTGTATGACATTAAAACAATCTTTGACTATCCTTACTCATGCTTTGAATGTGATTAACTAAATTAAAACCTTCCAGACTTTTTTCTAGCTATAATCACCATGAGAAGATGAGAGATTTATGCACCTACTCTGATACTAAAAAACTTCTGTACAAACATTCAAAACCTCTCAAACACTCTCTTTTAAAATGGCCTCACTGAAAAAGAATGTAGTAAACAAGGAGGTAGGGGCCTCAACTTCTAGAGGCCCCTACAATAAGAAACATTTCTTCTCGGTAGAGGCCGAGCAGCGCTACGATCAAATCACTTCCCACCGTAAGCTTATCTCAAAAATGGGAATCAAACTTCCATATCCGATCTACAACCCTTGTGTCCATAATCGAGGCTGGCACAACATGGTCTCTTTACAGATTGACTAGTTGAGTTCCCTCATCCAGGAAGTGTATGCCAATGCTATCAATGCAAAGAAGCATAGAATTTTTGTACGGGGAAAGACAATGACATTCGGACTTGAGGAGATTGAGCATTTTTATGAGCTGAGTGCAGTGGAAGATTGCTCCTACCAAGCCTTACTAAACTCTAAAATTGATCCTAAAGGGATTGCGTGCACACTGACTCAAGATGATGTAGAATGGAGTGGATCCTTGGCCAACATTCCACGAGCTCTACTCATAGACTCATGTAATGCATGGCATGTCCTCATCTCTAGTGCCATCATGCAATCTGGGTATTTGACTGAGGTGACTAGGTCATGGGCGGTGCTTATTTGCATCATCGAATGACTTGGAGACATCCATGTCTCCAAGATTATTTTTTAACAGCTTTGGAACGCCCTAACCGGGTCTTGTGCCACACTCACCTTTAGATCCCTAATCATTAGGATATGCCTTCCATAGGTGGTCAAAGTATTCCCCAGCAATGTGGTTATTCCTCCCCGAGCCCCTCTCACTCGCCACAATCTGAATGTGCAATTTTAAGCGGGGAAGAAGAGCAATAAGCATAGGGGAGAGAAAGGAGAAGCCTCGACATTCACCAGCAGGTATTCCACAGACAAGATGTTGATAAGGATGTACGCTCATCAAAAGGACTTAGGGGAGGCCATGGCGAAGGACATGTGGTTCTGCAATTAAAAATTGCCCGGGAGCGCCAGTTCGAGTCCTAATTCCATGAAGCTTTAGTAATGATGTTCCAGTGGAGCTTGTGTTGGGGACCGAACGGATCAATGCTGTCGCGACCCCATGTTGGCGAACCCATCCCATATACTCCTTGGCCGGTGTATTATTCTTATAAGAAAGTTGAACATGAAGAAGAAGAAGAAGAAGCAGAAGATGATGATGATGATGAGTAATAAGGTTGTTTTGTTTTTGTTTTTGTTTTTATTTTGTTATTTTCATTTTTTCTGTTTCTGTTGTTGCTATTTTTCCCTTTTAAAATGAATTTTAGGCTTTGTTAAACCCCTCATTGCTACTATTGTCTACAAGAGTTAAATATTCTGAAATTTTCACTACATGCATTCAATAAACAAAAGTCAAATGTGAAAAAATGAGTAATCAAGTTGCTTAACAATGAATGAGTAAACTTAGTGAGACCCCTAATAAATTCTAAACAAGAGTGATAATCCTAAATTGCACTTAGTATCCAACAATTTAAAAGGATAATGATGAAAATTTAAGTGTGGGGTTGGAGAAAAATTAAGTAATTAGAGTAATGAATGATAAGAATAGAGTAAGCTTATGAGTATGCTAGGCACTTGTAGGACTTCATGATTACAATGAACTTAGAAAAGGATGAAGAAAAATGTCTCTCCTTTTGTGCTGTGCAAGAAAGATAAAACAATATAGGGATGATGAAAAATTTCTTTCCCAAAAGAGCGAAAAGAAAGTAAAACAGGATGATGAAAAATATCTCTCCTAAAATATGATTTGTTCAATGTGATTTTTAAGAAGGAGCACACATAGCATAGACTCTAAGTTACTCATGCCTTAATTCATTCATGAAATCATGAGAGGTACTTTTCATCCCTAATTTAAGAACCAACATTCCCAAAACATAAAATTGAAGACTAAGGAAGCAACAAAGTAGTTGAACTTTAAGTTCAGAATTGTTGAGGGTGAATTACTGAATGATCATTTCAGTTATGCAATTATTCAATTGACCAAACACTTCACATTTCCTTTTAGAATTGAATCCATGCATCTTTAAGAAATTTGAAAATTCCATGTGAGCTTACTCAAGGACGAGCAAGAATTTAAGTGTGGGGGTGTTATTAATCAAAAATTTCTAGCATAATAAAGCAGAAAAACATATAACTCTTTCTTTAGGATAGCATGCTTTGAGATGATTTTAAATAATTTTAGGTAAGACTAGATACAAGGCAAATCTACAACAGATTGTGAAATTCTTGGAAAAAATAGCTACAGCACGCCCTAGTGGACAAAGGAGCACTAAGAAACTTGGGAACCATATACAAGCCTGGGAAAAGAACCGCTATAGTGCGCCCCAGCACACTACAGTGTGCTCAAGCAGATCAAACCCAAGAGCTCGGCGCTACTGCATGCCGCAGTGGATCAATCGTGAGAGCTCGGCACTGCCACGCACCGCAGTGGATCAAACTTGAAAGCTCAGTGCTGCCGCGCGCCGCAGTGGATCAAACCTGAAAGCTCGGTGCTGCCGCGCACCGTAGCGGGCTCAACCTGAGAGCTTGTCGCTTCCGCGTGCCACAACATAAATATCCAAATCCATATTTAGAATTCATTAAGAAATCCTCACTACAGCGCATTGTAGCAGATCAACCCGAGACACTGGCGGTACTGTGTGTTGTAGCGGATCCAACCCAAGATCTTGGCGCTACCACGTGCCGCAGTGGGCCAACAGGGAGAAAAAGACTTGGAAGAAAAGATATAAAGCAACCCACTACAGCGTGCCCACGAGCTCAAGTGGAGTTTTTCAGAGAGCTCGATGCTACCACACATTGCAGCGGGCATCCTTATATATTGTATTCTTTAGCAAAACCATTAAGCCTCTTTCAGCGCACCGTAGTGCGAGCCACAGAAAATTCCCAATGCACTGCATTTATGACAGCCTAGGGAAGACCAAGAAATCAAGCCATTGGCCTTCCCCATTCATTTGGAAACTGGGATCACATTAAATTCAGTTGTATTCCAAGGGAATAAGGAATAAACTGTAATAGCTTGCCATTAATTCAAGGAGTTGAAGAGATGGCAAAATTTATGCTTAATGGGCTGAATAGATTATTATAAATATTACCATTTAAAATTGAGGCAGGAATCCCAATTTTGAAACTCATTGAACTTAAAATAGAAGTTCTTGTAAGGGCAAGAAGAAGATCTCACTAGGGAAGGAGAGTAATCCATTCAAGTGAAGGAAAGGAGATACACCAAGCAACTAGAGGAGAAGAGGAGGGAAGGCTAGGGAGAAAATCCAGTGAATGCCGAGGGCAGTTCCTAGTGTTCCTCTCAATTAATCTTCTAAATTTTTCTTTAGTGTGAACCATGAAAAGGTTCAGTTTCTTGTATATAATTTCTTGCATGTCTATTATAATGGAGAGCTAAATCTCCTTAAGGAGGGTTGGGATGTAATCATGTGATAAGTAAGGATTTTTAATGGGTGTTGGGTGTGAACTTACTGTAATAAATAAAATATGTTTAATTGACTATCTATATTATGTGCTTATGAATGATGGTCTGGAATGTTTGCAATTATGTAATGAAATTAAAACTATTTATTAAATGAAAAGATTGCTAGCTCATCAAAATAATCAAGATCCAGAGGAAATGCTCATAAAGGTCCTCACCGCGATGTAACGTTGCTGAGCAAGGAATTCTCGTTGTAAAATACCTCACATTTTGAATGGAAGAAATGACTTAGTAAAATAATTATCTTGAGCTCTAAAGCTCACCAATTGGTCTAGAGCATAGATGTGTGTGTAGTCAGAGCATAGAGCTAAGTGACAAGCTATTGAGCCTAATTGCAGAACTCCTTGTGCTTAGCCAAGAGGTTGATGCTTGTGAGCCAAGAGCCACCAATCGAGCTCTCTGGCTCAGCAGAAGTTGAAGGAGGAAGAGGACATTGAGAACTTATGGATGATGTGACATAGTCCATGAGATTCGATGAATTTACTTTCTTAGCTAAACTACGTATGATGCGCAAGAAGCTATTTGGTGGAAATCAATGCTTACGAGATCACAAAACTAAAATATAAATTTTGATAACCTAGACGTAATATTTCTAAACTTAACTTAAGGTGATCTCATAAGAATCTATGTGCTGAGTTTGAACCCTGATGAGTTCACCTTCTGCACTAGATTTGAACATTTCAGAATTAGAGAACCAAACTATGGAACACAAGGTTCACTTGATTAAATAGCATGATAGCAAGTACATAAAATTGCAAGAGTCGAATACATCACGTGTCCCTAACAAATCACATAATGAAATCCATACTCTCCCTTCTTAATCAAATAGAATCTTAAATTAATTTCTCTGCACTATTTAGTTAGGAACCCGCAAAACTAAAATATAAATTATCTAAGCATTATTGTATGTAGATATAACTTAGTAACAAAACCACCATTCCCTGAGGACGATAAAAATCTAGAAATTACCATTCCATTATTACTTTAGACTAGGTACACTTGCGTGCAAGCTCAGACATGTATTTGGGCTCTGTCAATTAATTATAGAGGGTTTAATGTGGTGGACTACAAGCCTAGACAAGGTACGGAGTAATAAGGAGACCTCATACTTTTTAGAGGAGGAGAGCGATGTGTGTTTGGAAGACCCCACTTTTCTACTTATTAGGCAGATGTGCTTAACTCCTCATTTTGTTATGTAATATGTGCCTTCAAAATATAACTTTATAACTTAAGAAATTTAAAATTATTATTTTCATAATCTTATTAATTTTGAGTTACTTTTGATAATCTTTTTCCTATGCTTACTTATCATACTCTTTGATTGTGTTTACTTAGACCATGTGACTAATTCTCACTTTACTTTACTTTACATATCGTACAATTCTTATTTCTTATTGTTGTTTACCTCACATTATAGTCTTTACTTCATGCAGTGTATGTTGCTTTACTTATTATGCATCATTGGTTTCTATTATTTTTACTTAGCATAATATTTATTGAACATATTCATGTATCTATTTATGCTTTCATATGCACTTTAGTAGTTTCTAGCTCTATAAGGAAGTATATTTTCCCTTTGTTGTTGGTGCAGGCTATAACAAACCTACTAGTGAGTTCTTACTATTCTTACTTACATACTATTCTTACACATTTACATACGCTACTTTGATGCTTAGTGCTCCGCTTACATTTAAGAAATTCTAAATAGCGAATGTGATATCCACTTAAATTAAATAGAACTTAGCATAACCTTAAAATATACTAAGACTTTTTAAGTCTAATTGCTTATTTTTATTTTGTTAGCTGACAGACTATAAAATACACGTCTGCGCTCACACACAAGTATACGTGGTCTGAAGTAATAATTGGAAGGTAAGTTCTAAGATTTATCATCCTCAGGGAACACATCATTTCAATAATGTTCAGACGATATTATTTTAGCTTGATTTGGTTCCATTTCATAGAACAATAATTTTGATTTTAGAAACAATTTGAATTAGAGAGGAGAGTTGGGTTCTTCTCCATGTAAATTGATAGGGAGTCATGTTGGATTTCTTCTCAAATAGATCTCATTTTCTCATCACTGTGCCAATTAATCAAGTGCACATTATATTAAATAGAGTTCTCCTTTAAGTCCTACAAGTTCAAATCTTATGTATGTAATGAACACACTATGGTTTGATCTTAACATAAAGATTCTCATGAGATCGCAATTAGGGTATCTTAGTTTTCCTATGTCAAGGTTGCCAAAATAACAATCTTAGTTAGGTGATCTCACAAGCATTGATTCCACTAACAAGAATCACGCGCATCATGCACAGATCAGATAAGGAAGTGGTTTTATCGGGCTCCATGGACTATATCACCTCATCCATGAGCTCTCAATGATTCCTCTTGCTCCTTTCTCGTATGCTGAGCAACGGAGCTCCGTTAGTGGGTCTTAGCTCTCATGCTTCGACTACTCAGTTGAGCTTAAGGCATGGTACAATTAGGCTCAATGACTTCTCGCATAGCTCTAAACACTGATGCATGCATGTCCAGCTCTAAGCTATGAGCACAAGACATTAAGTCATTTAAACACACATTTTTATTTCAATGCTTGAGGAAGTTCTCCAACATTCATCAAGTCCCTTACATTTCATAATGGATTCAGCACAACCCTCCCCAAGGGGGTCTAGCCTTCCATTACAGCTAAGACAAGAAGAAAAATATACAAGGATGAAGACCCTTTCATGATCCACTAAGTAAAATTTATGAGTAAGATTTAGAGTGTACTAGGAACAGCCCTTAATGGGGTTCTCTGGATCTGTCCTCTTCTTCCTCTCTTCCATTTCCTTAGCTCCCAAGTGTAGCATGGGCTTCTTTCTCCTCTAGCAATAGTCTCTTCAATCTCCCTTGGAGAGGTCTCCTTCTTCTTCTATGCAGCCTTCTAAAAGCTGGAATTTTTGAGTGAAAATTGGGAACACTTCTTTTGTGAAGAAAAGCAGCATTTATAGAAGATTCAATCTTTTTTCTTGCATTCAAATTCTACCTCTTTGCCTCCATACTCTTACTGTCATGAGTGCTTAGCCCACTTGAGGCATGACATGACATCTCCTTTTCCATTTCTAAATCACAAAATCATTTCAAATCCCTCATTTTTTATATTAAAAATACTCTACTTCAGAAGATATGGTAGCTAGGAAACAAGGAGCAGGCTAGGAGTTATGTCTTAGCCGCAATTAATGCCCTAAGAAGACAAATTTTTGGCGCCTGCTGTAGCACTTGAGTTTCAAAAACTCACCCGCTGTAGAGCACTGTAGCAGTTTTAAGTCCAAAAACTTGCCCGCTGCAGCGCGCTAGAGTGATTCAGTTTTGAAAAACTCTCCCACTATAGCGTGCTTCAGTGATTGAGTTTCAAAAAACTATTTCGCTGAAGAGAGCTGTAGCGATTTAGTTTTGAAAACTCACCCATTGCACCACACTATAGAGATTGAGTTTCAAAAACTCTCCAACTATAGCGCACTGTAGCGATTCCGTTTTGAAAAACTCACGTGTTGCAGCATGCTGTAGCGATTGAGTTTTGAAAACTCTCCCTCTGGAGCACACTGTAGTGATTCAATTTCAAAAACTTACCCGCTGCAGCGCCTTATGGGGCACTGTGGCACGCCCTGGCGGAATCGCTCCAGATTTCAAAAATCCCCTTAGGTTAGTGCTTCCGGTATGCCAGTAGCTGGAGCGCGCTATGGCAGGCTGTAGCGCACCGGAGCTCGTTAGAGCGCACTGGAGCGCGCTAGAGCGCGCTAGAGCGCACTGCAATGGTTTTCTCCCAGAAACTGCAGAAGTACTCCAGATTCACCCAGAAATTGCTGAGCTCACATTTTACCTGAGAATAAGCAAAATTTGATCAAGGTGGGACTAGTACCGACCTTGAGATTTGTATGAGATTTTTCCTTTATTTAGTATATAAATTATGGAATTATCATTAGTTATGCCCTATCATATCAAAAACCAATATTGGTAGATAAGTAGCACCATCTGGATAGTGGAGTTGGGACTAGTATCGGCCACTTGTATCTTAAAGATTGTGCTTCTGTTTTGCTACTTTAGTGTGGTCGAGTGAATTTGCTTTAATTATTTTAAATTTTGTTTGTAATTACTATTTTTGTGATGTTCTTACTTTATTACTTTGATGGATGTATTTTGGTCTTACTTGCTTGGTTTGGATGGAGGATATATAGATGCTTCTATTTGCTTCATATTACCTACTTATTCATTTTTACTTCTAACTTATTTGCCTCAAAAATATTCTTGGCAGCATATCAATTAATATTTTGTTAGTTTTCTTCTAATTTAGTGCTAAATGCTTTGGTAATGCTCTAGTATTGGATTGGGTTCCTGATCCGATATTAGGGTCAATGCAGTTGGTATTAGAGCCAGGGTATCGGAAAATGAGAAATAAATATCCATCTATCTAATTCAAACAAAATAGAAAAGTAGAATAAAAATATTAATGAATTCGCCTTAACTTAGTAAACGCCATAATACAGCAATAATAAACTTAACTTAACTTAATTTATTAATACATCAGATGGCGAGCTGTGAGTTTGATTTATATTACGGCACTAGGTTGTTCTTTGAGCAGTGGGACAAAGACTCTCAAAATGAACTTAAGTATGAAATTCTGTACCTTAGAGTGTCTCAAGCAGGAGGTGATGTGCTCAACAAGATCTTGAAGTCAACATGTTCAGAGGGAACTGTATTATAGAGCTTGCTAAAGAGTGTCTTTCTGGTGTAACTGAGGTGTCCCACGTGATAGATTGTCCAGATCCAATCCATTTTAGATTTTTGGATCAAGTTCTATATAGTTATTCCAAGGAATGGTCGATCCACACCTACAATAGAATGGTCCAAGTTAGGTTATTTTACTAATGTTCTCCTATATATAGGACTTTGAGATCCTTTTCTACTCTAATTTATGTTGATGATTATATTAGGTTCTTTTGTAGTAGCTTTTATCTCTCTTGTTCCTTTTTAGCATTTTTCATCTTGTACTCTAAATCTTTTAGTATTAATGAGAAATTATTCCATAGTTATTGAATTTGTGTTTCTGACTCTTATTTTTCAATGAATCCTGAACCCGAAACACTCTCCCTTCTATGGCGAAGGAATCTGACTTTGTCTCATCATTAAATACTAAAGAGATTTAAACTCTGATGCAGATGATGAAGGTTATGATTGAAATGCAGATGTGCTACAGAGAGGATGCATTTACAACCTCCTTCGCATCCATCTATTCGTATTCCTACTCCTGCACCGCAAATAATTCATGTCAATCCGAAGCTAGCACTTGGGCCAATTGTGGATAACTTTCTCCTTACCTTCTAGAGGTTGAACCCTCCAATGTTCAGCAGTTCAGCAGTTCTGCCTTTTCTATCAAAGGTGCACATTGGCTTAAAGTCATTGAAAGAAACATAGCCAGCATCAAATGCCTTGAGAGAGAAGATATTTGTCTTACTGCTCATCTATTCATGGAAGAAGTTGAATATTAATGGAACTGGGACCTTAAGTTTTCTTTCTCTAAAGACTACATTGATGACATTTCTTGGTAGGAGTTTGAAGAGGTTTTCAAAGAAGAGTTCTTTCATCCTTCTACTCAGACGATTGTAGAGGATGAGTTCATGCAGTTAAGTCAGGGAAATAGAAAAACTTTATCCGAAGAGATGGAGTTTATAAAACTGTCCCATTTTCCCCTCGACCTTGTTCATACAAAAATAGCAAGATGAAGTAATTTTTTTAAGGGATTGAATAACTCCATCAAGAGTCACCTGATGTCTTAGCATCATGATAATTTTTTAAGGCTCTTAGAGGGTTCTCAGATGATTGAGCATCATCAAACTCAAATGAAGCTCAATAAGAGATCTCATCCAGCAAATCTAAAGTTCAAACCTTTCAAGTGTATCCATTCTCAAGGGCTGAGGGTCTATCAAATGACCCAAACCCAACCCAGCAAGCAATGAGCTCGTTGCTAGAAGTCATATCCATATGGCCGGTGTTACCACTATGGAAATCGGTGCTTCATTAGTGGCAGAACTGGCCACAAGTACTGGGATTAAGAAATGGTATGAACCATGGACAAGATAAAGATCAATCGCTACGCCATAGTCCATAATCCTACTCTGATCAATGCTCAAGCTCCAACCCATGTGATAATGTCTCCTCCAATAGGTGAAAGTGTTCAAAACAAAAGGGGAGCACCTATACTTGTCCCAAAGCAAAATCAGGCATGGAGCAATGCAAAGGGAAAAGTTGTTGTCCAGTCTACTACAGTACCCCCATATTTATGCCCTGACTTCCATTGCTGCCCAGGAAGACAATGACATCGTCAACGGTACGTTCTACATTTATTTTCATTATGTTATTCTGGTGGTCTTGCATGAAGAAACATATCGCTGTTCTTATCTCCTACTGCCATTCATGTTACTTAGTGAAGGCTGAGCATTAGAATTCTAATGGACTTCTCAAATGTTGGATATTCCAGAATGGAAATTGTCAGACATTTCCATGGACTTCATCACTGGTTTACCGAAGAGTAAATCTAGCTCTGATGCAATTTGGGTGATTGTCAACAAACTCACCAAATCATCTCATTTTCTTCTGATTCATCTTACCAATTTTATAGAGAAGTTGGCCAAGCTACACATCAAGGAGATTATCCGTCTACAAGGGACATCGAGCTGCATTATTTTAGATAGAGATGGTAGACTCACTTCTAGATTTTAGTCAGCTGTTCAGCAAGTCCTTGAGACCAACATAGCCTTTAGCACTGCTTTCCATCCCCAATCCGATGGTCAGATTGAGCGAGTTAACCTGAATTTAGAAGGTCTTCTATGTCTTTGTGTATTAGATTTCGAAGGATCATGGGAAGATCACCTTGCCTTAGTTGATTTTGCCTATAATATTAATTATCAGTCCAATATAGACATGGCTCCATATAAAGAGAATTTTGGAAGGAGATGCATGACTCAAGATGCTTGGACTAAAGTGGGATATACTCAACTCGTTGGTTCTGAATTGATCTAGGAGACTAATAGAAAGGATCTGCTCATTAAGCAAAATATGTTGGTAGTTCTGGATAGACAAAAGAATATCATGATGCTCACCACCGTTCATTAGAATTTCAGATTGGAGAGCATGGCTATCTGAAATTTAGTCCAATGTGTGGTATTCAGAGGTTTGGCATGTTAGAATGGCTGAGTCCTAGATCTTTGGGAACCCTTGAAGTGATTGGAAAAGTGGGAACATTTGCATATTGGTTAGAATTTCCTGATGATTTTTCAATTGTGCACGGTGTGTTTTATGTTTTATCGTTGAGAAGATGCTTGCTTTATCCAAGTTAACAAGTTATGATTCCTGCTATCAAACTGTAGCCTAACCTAACTTTCATCATTAAACTAATCACAATTATGGGACAAGACCTCAATAAATTGAGGAAGTGCAGTATTCCTAAGACTAAAGTTTACTGGCAGAATCATTAGGTCAAAGAAGCCATGTGGGAAAAATTAGAGGATATGCGGAAAAATTTCCTAGAGTTCTATTCTTAATTAAGTATTTGACATTCTTTTAATTTTAATTCCATGCATTTTTTGTATTGAATTCATTAGGTCATCAAGGCTGACACTTTTTTTAAGAGGGGGAGTTTGTAACAACTCTAGTGTTGTTACCAAGTAGTGGGTAGCCCATTTAGATCAATTTCACTTCTAGTGTTCTTATAATGTCATTAGGAGACTACACTTAAGGTTTGGTATGATTTGAAAAATGTTTGAGATCAACAATTGTTCTTAATTATTTTAATCAACCTAAGAATACCTAATTTATTTTGACCTCATAATCAAATTAGAGTTCACCAATGAACTCCTTACCCCCAAATTTGCTAGGGGTGGTATTTTGGGAATATTTAGAAGTCACCAAATGTTCCCCAAATATTCAAATATATTTAGATACTCACATAATTAAGATAATTAAATTGATCTCTCATTTAAAATTTGAGTTCATTTTTTAGTTCCACACCCCTCATTTCGCTTAGGGTGAATTTTTGAGAGTTTTTGGGAGTTCATTTAGTTATTTAATTTTGATTAAATAAACATTTATAAGTTCTTACTAAATAATTAATTTAAATAAATAAGAAATAAAAGCATTCCAACAATCAATTACCGAACAACGGAGATCAGATGTGGGGAGCCAAACATAGAACAACTGTGTAGCGCAATCCTAGCTGTCGCGCGCAAATTGGGATGGTTCCAAAGGCATAAAATTGATTCGTCTGATCTGACTGTCAAATCAACACCCTGATTTGATGATCGAGATCAGAGTCATGTACGTCATCCCATACCATGATCTCCTATGCTAGGCAAAGGACCACGAGCATCCTTGCGAGGCTGCCATGAACTCTATTGGACTACATAATCCGCTCAACTACCTTATTCTCCCCCTTGCTGAACGTTTGAGCACCTAAAGGAGCTAAGGGAATGTACATAAAGCTCAAATTCAGTGGAAGAAGGAGGCTCATCTCCGTGATCAGGTACGTAATTTACGCCCCCATCCTCTTCCATTCTAGTCAAATTTATTTCATTTTACTATTAATTAAGGTGTAGTATCATTTGCGTTTTATTTGAGACCCTGATCGGGCCCAGCTAGCCCAGGAAACCTCGAGAATGCACATTTTTGCATAGTGTTGAGCTCACTCGAGAGCTCAAACCCTTCCCACTCGCATGCCATGGCCTCTTCTTATCTCAGAGGGGATGGCTGCATCGAGAGGAGTTCACTGAGCTCGATTGCAAGCCCTAGAGTTCATTGTGGGCATTGCAATACGACCTTACAGTAAACCTTAACCCATTTTTGGGCTCTCCCCTAATCAGGCCATTAGGGTTATGTTAGCATTGAGCTTTTGATCCCATCGGATAGTCCTACTCTCTAGCTCTCTATCGGCAGGTCGCTCATGATTCAAGAATGTCAGCATGGAGAATTAGGATTCACCCTAATCTACATTCCCTCGGCATGTTAGGGAAGAAGGCGAACAGTGCTGCGTTTGGGTTGAACAACAGCACTATGTTGTTCCGTTTGTCAAATCGGCCGGTCCGCCCGTTCTCTTAGCCATGCAGCGGAATCTGAATGGGATTATTACTAGAAGATGAATTTAATTAAATAAAAATCTTAATTAATGCAAATTTTATTATTTAAATAACTTTAAAAATAATTATCCAAAATATACAAAATTATATATCATTTTGATCAAAAAAATAAGACAAACAATAACATACAATTTAATTTAAGATTAGATGCTTAACTTTCTTAAGAACTTTTATAATTACAATTAAGAGTCCCAAAAACCCTAATTTTCTAACGTTATCCAAATTTGACATACTTAGTATCATTTTTCTCCTTGTAATATAAGGATTTCATATTTGTTAACATTGCTGTGCTTGGACACCAATTGAATAATTTAGGTATTTGGATCCTCAAACCTTCATTTAAGGATATTTTCTTAAGTTTATTGCTTGCATAATTAGGCTCTTTACCGTAGAACAACAAGCTTTATTTATTGTTTGAACTTTCATATCATTTTAGAATGTGAGATTAAGCCTTGATTATGTAGGTTGGGAATCACTAGTCTTGTTTAATTGTCATTCTAAGTGTAGGAAGCCTAAATATTATGTGTGATAGCTAATACCTATCCTTTTTTTGGTTGTAAGTAACCCTAGTAGGACTAATTGCTAGAAATTAATTTTACACTTAGTAAATAATACCTTTAAATGCAAGGATTCTCTTAACCTCCCTAGTTTCTAATTTATACCTATTAGCTATCCAAGAGAAATATAGTTCCTATTAGGCCTTTGCATCCTATATAGAACAAGTATAGCTAAATCTACTTGATTGTAACCCTTCCCTTAGTTATGCATTCAGAACCTTCAAAATGAGTAATATTTTGCCACCTTGGTGAACTATTGAGTTGGAATCCCTTAGATCGAAGCTACCCTAGTAAGTCTAAAGGTATTGAGCATACAGTATACACTCCTAATAGTAGAAATACTACCACTTACAGCTCTTATTTGTATTGAACTTATATCCCATATTATCTCATTGTATAGCCTTAAGCCTTATGTCTAGCAGCCTATGTAGATTATGTGGCTTAGGAGTAGCATAGGATTAGTGTCATGTTGCAAGTATACACATATAAATAATTTAGCCATTTAATTAATCTCAATCAAACTACTACTTTACAAATCTTAATTATGTATAACATTACTGTTTAAATAACTTATAGATTGTTAGGTGTAAGTTAATTAAGAACTTAATAAGCTGTAATCATTAAGTTAAATAACTAAATTTAAACAATAATGGATATCAAATGATTTACAATTAATAAGAATTCCTTGAATGCTACTTTGCTTTGAGACTACAACCTTGAACATTCAAAAAGACATTGTGCCTATAATAAAATAATAAAACATTAATCATAGGGGTTTCCTAAGGTGGACTACAAGCTATGGTAGGCTACGTAGTAATATGGATACCTCACACATCTTAGAGAAGGAGTGTGTGTATTTTTCAACGACTTGCATTTCTACTTTGTAACTCCTCATTTTGCTCAGTAATGTATTCTTGCAAAATAATACTTTATAAGTTAAGCAAATTAATGTTATTTTTTTTACAATCTTATTAACTATTAGTTACTCTTCATAGCCTTTTGGCTATGCTTACTTATCATACTCTATGGATATATTTACTTAGTCCATGTAATTAAGTCTCACTTTACTTTACTTTGATGTACAATTCATACATCTTACTGTTGTTTACCTCATATTTTAGTCATTACTTTATGCAATGTATTTTACTTTATTTATAATTATACTTTGATGCTTTTTGTCATTTATACATAGTAAGATATTCATTGAACATATTTATGTATCCATTTATGCTTTCATATGCAGTTTAGTAGTTTCTAGCCTTATTAGGATGTATATTTTCCCTTAATTGTTATTGCAGTTTAGAGTAAACCTACTGTTGAGTTCTTAATTTTTTGCTTTACTTACTATCTTTACACATTTACATAGTCTACTTTGTTGCTTAGCGCTCCGCTTATATTTTAATTATTGCAAATAGCAAATGTGATTTTCGATTAAATTAAAAATTTTTTGTTTAACCTTAAAATGCATTTAAATATTTTAAGTCTAATCACTTGTCTTTATTTTTTTGGTTGTGCCCTACTATAATAAAAACCAAATATGATAGATTAGAAGCATCATCTGGATAGTGGAACAAGGAATGGTATCAGCCACTTGTATCTTGAAGATTCTGCTTCCCTTTTATTGCTTTAGTGAGGATGAGTGAATTTACTTTAATTTCCTTAAATTTAGTTTGTAATAGCTATTTCTGTGATGTTCTTACTTTATTTCTATGATGGATGTATTTTTATTTTACTTGCTTGGTTTGAATGGCGGATATAGATGCTTCTATTTAATTCATTTTTTTTACTTGTTCTTTTTTACTTCTAACTTATTGGCCTCAAAAATTTTTTTTGCCATATAGCACTTATTATAGGGTTAGTTTTCCTCTAATTTATTCAAAAGTGCCATGGTAACACTAGTATTAGATTAGGTTCCTGATTTGTTATTAGGGTCGTTATAGTTTTCCTACTTGAGTGATGTCGAGGACAACATTGTTCTGAAATGAGCGAGTTTGTAACAATCATAGGTTGTTTTCTTATATAATCTATGCTAGCCCAAGCCTTAATTATCATTCCAATAGCTTTAACTAGTCATTAGAACCAAATCCCTAAAATTTTGGGTCAATTGGACCTCAAAAGAATTAATTGGCTATTTTGCCAATTTTAGGATGCTAAAAATTTACTAAATAAATTTCAACTCTAAATTGTAGTCTTATTATATTTTTGAATTTTCTTACCCCCAAATTAGCTAGGGATAGATATTTTGGAAAATTTGGAGGACATTTAGATCTTAGCTCTAATCATGAGATCTTGTGACTAAGTTTAAGATTATTTTAATTAATTAATTAGATAAGTTTAATAATTTATATTCTAACTTGAATGTTCGGCTAACTTCAAAATCACGGAGGCAAATCAGGCAATTGAAGCTCGTCTTAGCCCCAGATGCTAGGGCACATGCTTGTTCTTGCTTAAATGTTTCTTGAGTCATCAGATTGCACCCGCAATCCAATGGCTGAGAGCGCTCCTGCCTTTATCCATTTAAGATTCACACATCTGCATTGTTCCATTTGGTCGATTGAATGGTCAAGAATTTCTCGAACACTTTTCATTGTCATTCTTGACTTCTCCCACGCACGTCCGACAACCAATTGCTTGCCATGCTAGATTGTACAAAGATTTTTGTCTGTCCCCTGCTCTCGTTGAGCCTCAATAGACTCCATGAGGTGATCTTCTGAGTCTACCCCACGCGGGCCAAACTCAATGCCCATATTCTCTCAGGATGGCCAAAGAAGTTCAGCCTGAGATCCTCCTATTCATGCCAAGTTATAATTGGGATATGTAATTACACTATGAGCGCTTTGCTCACATACCAAGCTCCAAGCTCCCTCAATACCCTAAGTTATTCTTAGACCTTGCTACTGCATCTCCATCCATTCGAGTGTCTTCCTGTGGATACTTGACTCCCTTCTTGGCAAGATAGTGGGTGAGGACTGAAGATCAACCCTCTAGCTCCTTCTCATAATCTTGTGGGGATCCCAATGAATACAGACAGCCACAAACCCTCAGTAAAGCTCGGTCTACATTTCTCTTATGATCCAGGTTCCCCAATTTTGTGATCAATTTCAATTCATCGGCACTCCATTCCTTTATCATACTAATGATGTGTTAGTGGTTAATGCATAACATGATAGTGTTACTTAACCTTTGTGTTGGGATTTTATTAGAGCAATAGGTTCAGACGAAATTTATTTCATCTGAATGAAATGATCAGTCTATAAGAAGAAGTCCAAACTCATAAACTATTGACATTTGAATTGAGTGTCCAATAGCTCGTGAGTTAATTGCACGCCCATTATTGAATCAAATCAAAGCAAAGGCATCTGAGTCAACTGGTTAGACCTAGATAGGATCTACGAAAGCAATTAAGGGTCCAGGCATTTGTGTCATCAATCGAACCTATTGTTTGGAGAAAATGCTTCTCCTAATGATGGTGCTTCTTCCTGAATCAAACTACTGTGCCAAAGCCTTCTCTATAAGGAGGTAGATCTCCCTATAGTAAACCCTAACTAGGGCACATGTGGATTACAATCCTGTTAGTCCCGAATCTCTCTCTTAGGGCTTCCTTGGGACATCGATGTGTCATCCCCAAGCAATTGTGTAGGCACCTCATTTAGGTCTCGAGGTAATTCGGGTATTGGAAATTTTAATTCGCAATCTTAGCTCTAATCACGGGATTGAGGATTTTTAAGAGACAAAATTGAATAGTCTCGAGTTGGGCTGAACATTGACCCACGTCATATGATTGGTTTATCCAAATAACCCCATTTAATTAATTCTTTTAAGAAATATAGATCCTATGATTTATTGATTAAAAACATTTCAAATGTATTATTTAAATAACTTGCTCAATATAAATCCAAATTATATGATTCAATATACTATTTTGATCAGAAATATGCAAAGAATATAAAATAGCATGAATATTTTAATTTTAGTGACTAGATTTCTTAATTAATCCCTAATTGCCTATAAGAATATTTAGAGAATATTAAACTCAGTCTAGCCCAAATTGCATGATTAAGGACTCTAAAGTTTCCGTAGATAGAGGAGAACTTAGTTATGTAATTGGAAATATTTTCAGAAGTTTAATTTCACTATTTTCCTCTTAATTACCTTAAATCTTAATTAGAGAATAATTAGCTCAATTAAGCTCTAATTTTAGTGATCTTAATATCTATGGATTTTTTAAACCATATAGAACTAACTAGTATGTTTGTAAATCACTTTCAAAGTTTAATTTGGTTAATCAATTTTTAATGATCAATTCCTTGATTAATGTTATGTTGGTTTATCTTAAGTTCAAATTAAGTAATTTAGGTGTCTATCCTCTCATTAGAAAGTAACGAAATTATTAGATTTGAGTAGATTCAATTTGGAACACTAAAATTCCAAATCTCTATTTTGACCGTTAAGGAGGGGAATTTTAGTCATTTTGCCAATTGTTGGTTTAAGTGTCTTATTGTTTTATTGATCTGTTCAATCCCTTAAAATCAAAAAAATGAATGTCTAAGAATCAAGAATAGACTAATTAGACTTGTAAAAATTTTTTTATAGCTTAAAACCTTAGTTTCCTTAGTTATGTAAGATTTTAAGATTATTTATATAGACTTATGAGAAGCCCCGTACCCTCCATGGTTATGCTAACACTGAGACTAACATGTATACAATGAATATGGTCACTGTGTGGCAACTCTACCAACTATAGTTGAGTCAGATATGAACCCAACCCGCTTTAGCTGAAAGAGATGTCACCTAAACTAAGAGTCATAAATTAAAGCAAATAAAAGAGTAACAACCACATCCGCAACACAGTAAAGAAAAGTAAAGATGGTAACTCAGCTAAATATAAAAATACAGAAAGAAAAAACATCCAGAATATTTAATTTTTAAAAACTTAATTTAAATGAAAATAACACTTGTCCTCATAAGGTGGAAAGAAAACTAGCTAAGCTTTTGACTGCATGAAGGTCCTCCTCTTGATTAGGCTCCTATCTAGAAGCAGCCTCAACGAACAGCTCTGAATTTGACCTTATCGGTATTACAATGCCAGGGCCTATTCCAAGAAAATACAGCTAAATAATTATCTAAGCACGTTTTAAGCTGATTTAATGAACTACATATTTTAAGATATCATATTTTACTAACATGTAAGCATTTTAGAGATGCAACAAGCAACAAAGAACATGATAGTTACAAGTAAAGCATTTATAACTAAGCAAAATGACTTGTGTAAAACTACATACCTCAACCAAAAGTTATAACAAGGTTAAGCAGTAAATATATATAGTATCTGAAAATACTAAAAAACATCCTAATATGCTTATGATCATCTGAATACATGCTAATTTATAAGAGAATCAAACTACACTGAAATGTAATAGCAAGCTGGAGCAAAACTAGCATCCTAGTACATGCAAGTAACTGAACTAAAAAGTATAGGATTGAATAATTGTACTAATAATGAACTAAAAGTTAGCAGAAAAAAAAACATAGTAAATCATATACATAACAGATAATATAAATAACTTGGCTAAATGAACCCACTAAACTGAAAGAAAGTCTAATATATATCACCCTAGCAAATGATAGAGCTAGGTTTAGGAGTCCACAACACAACAATCTCCCACTTGGAGACCTTAAGAAAAGCATCCCCTCTTCCTTCTTTAAGTTTTCATTATCTTTTTTTATTCTTTTAAAGAATGTGTTGTGGCTCACCATTGCCCTCTCTTCACATACCGAGGCCAACTGATGTAGCACATAGCTTTAGTTTCTCCATTGTTACTACTTTTGAAAGCATATCAGCTGGTGAGGAGCCCCGTACCCTCTGTGGCAATGCTAAAACCGAGATTAACATGATTATGGTAAATACAGTCACCGTGTGACAATTATCGAGTGAGATAAAATCTCAATCCGCCTTAATTGGAAGAATTCTCACCTGAAACTGAAAGTCATGCATCAAAACATCAAAGTAGCAGAAGCAAGTACACGTATAACATCCACTTTCGCAATACAATAGTGAAAAGTAATGATAGTAACTCTGCTCGATACTAAAATGTAGAAAGTATATGTATCCAAAATATTTAATTATTACAAATAAAGTTTAAATGAGAAGGAAAACTCATCCTCACAAACTGAAATGAAAACTAACTAAAACTCTGCAGCAGGAAGGTCCTCCTCCTATCCAACCTCCTCACTTGAAACAACTTTAATGAACATCTTAGAATCTGATATTGTCGTTATCAAAATGTTCAGGCACCTGCCAAGAAATGAAAAACATATGGTAAGACAATTGTCTAAGCATATTTTAAGATGATATAATGAATTGTATATTTTAGGATATTGCCTTTTACTAACATGCAAGCACTTAAGAATGTGCAACAAGCAACAAGGAATATGATAGTTATAAATAAAACATTTATAACTAAGTAAAATGAAGCATGTAAGAACACATACCTGAACCAAAAACTGTAATAAGATTAGGTAGTAAATATAAAATAACTGAAAGTACTGAAAGAAAACTCATCCTAATATGCTTATGATCATCTAAATACGTGATGATTCATAAAAAAATCAAAGTGTACTAAAAGTAAAAGCAAACTGAAACAAAACTAGCATCCTAGTTTATGCTTGTAATTGAACTGAAGAGGCACAGACTATTTAGAACACACTCTAGTGAACCGAGTTCTGAAGAATTGAATGAATTGAATAAAACTAAATAACTTAAATGAATTAATTTATAATTATATGATGTTCATTGCATTCAAAGTGACATAGAATACTTATTAAGTACTCTAAGTTCAAGAATTATATGCAAGGTATAAAGCTCAAATACAAGGTATGCGAAACTACAATAATCAAGGTGAGTAAGACACTCAACTGAACATATGTGATATATGTTATTGTCTAATTTAATTTGTTATATCTAATTTAATATAGTACAAGTTTAGGATCTCTAATATCCATCTATCTAGTACAATCTCAGATTTACGACCTAAAAGTTAAACATGTGAACTTAACAAGTTCTAACTCATAATAAAAAAGGACGGCTACAAAGATCAAATAATTAATCAATGGCTTAATTAATGTATTTTGATAACTCCGACACAAATCTTGTTTTAAGCAAATCAAGATTTAAGGATTCTATGTTTAAACTCCAAATTGGGGTTTAAACTTGAATCCAAAGTACTAATCTTATAAAGTCTTAAGGGTTCACACCCACCTTACTCTAAAGGTAAAGAATCTTAAAAGCTAAGAGATTAAAGAAATTAAGATCTTATAGAGAGGCTGAATCCATAGTAATAAGATAAAATAATCAAATTAGAACTTTATGAATCGAAGATCTAAATTTAATCTATAGACAAATCTCATTATTCTATAGTTTAAATCATCCTAAGCCCACTAAAAAAGATTTCAAAGGATTCAATCAATTTAGAATTTTCAAGAATAGAATCATACAATTCAAATGGATAATTACTAAGGATCTCAGATCTAAGTCTTAGTCATAGTCACTTAAGACTTCAGCATCCAAAACAATTATAATCAGTTCTAATAGGCTTAATATTATATAATAAGAAGTATAAGATTATAAAATTCAAGTTTAAATTTAAGGATGATTTAATTAGAACTAATCACTTTTCAAGGCTAAGAAAAATGATCAAGGAGATAAGAGGTTAAAAATATGATTATAAGTCTATAGATAAGTTCTAGTAAACCTAAGAAGGAATTGAGCACTAAGTTTACTAAAAGCACAAGTTAAATAAGGTCATTATATGCTAATTAATATTTATGGTACATAAGTGATGATTAACAAATTTTGAACTCCTAAAAATATTTTTAAAGGTCTGCATGGGTTCTTCTCAATCTCATGAGCAATCAAAGACTTTAAACATAAAATTTGACCATTAAATGAATTAGTTATTTCTTAATTAAGATTAGAGAGAGATTAGACAATCTAATCAATAGCATTTATCATTAATCAAACAAAAGAAAAATAACTCCTAATTAAATTTAATTAGCCCAGCCAAATTTCCTAAAGGCACGGGTTAGACTGGGGCCCGACTGGGCCGGCACTATCGCATCACGTGGGCCTGAGCTGGCCTGGCCCGAGGCAATAATATCGTCATCCCCGATACCCATTTGCAGATAGCCACAATAGGGTACCTTGAACCACCAAATCACCACCGATAAGCCATGCTACGACCAGCATTCGATCGTCATACTTTGAGGGAGTCAAGGGGGTTGATCGAACCTGGAAGCCATCAATAGGCGGCATTGGATCTCTAGATAGCTACTCCATCAAATTGTCATAAGGGTAGACGCCTAGGGTTCACTGTAAAAAGTCAATTATCCTCAAAGAGACCACCAAATGGTTGAGGTTCTATGCTTATACCATCATTGAGGTGAGGAGAGTCAAACCCCCAAGGTTATGAGGCTTGGGGTGTAGCCAATAGCTGGGTCCTTACTTGGACTCAACTCTTGAATCGGCCATAGCCCAATTGATTGAGGCTAGCTCAGGCCTTGGCAACAGTTAGAAGATGGTCGATTAGCTACAAGGAGAAGGTCTGAGGTGTAATTGAGCTTAATAGTGCGTTGGAACTCAGTGGCTTAGTTTCAATCTTGCTGAGTACCAATGTCCTCTACACATAGGACAACCACTATCTGGACTAGTCTTAATCAATCCCAATCACCTGCACATACGCCCTAAGGTACTAAAGAGAGCTAAATGACATCCAGAGGCTATCTAAGGTGCTCATTTGAATGTCGAGCTCTCATGACTCGACGAGATTAGGCTAGTACCTAGACTGGAGAAGGAAGAAGCATCCGAGGAGGAATGAGGAGGTGGTGGAGCATCAGGATGATCTTGACAGAGGAATAGAGAGTTTGAATGCCATACTAATCCTTCTATTAGCAGTTTGTAATAGTTGGGGATCGCCGAGAATAGCAAGCACCACCAATGGATTTCAATATAGAAGATGAAGAATAATTCACAAGAATTTTTGTGAGCAAAGGAGCTCACAGGGTTGAGAGAGGGCTATTTAAAGGCAAAGAGGGATTAGGGGTGGATTTCATGGCTGGGAGCCATGGCTTAGGCTCGGGCCAAGATGATCACTCAGACCACCATGATTGGGGCTATAGGGAACTTACTACCCACCGAGCATTACCCTACCCAAAACAAGAGTATTCAACTATCGAGGGGATGTGGCAGAGGGAGTGTGAGATAAGTCTGGCACCAATGTTATGAGCGAATTCCTTTCTATCGGGCGAGAAAGCAAGGAATGAAGCTCTGTAGTGATGGATGGAGGTGTAGCAGTTTGATGAATCATCAGTTAGGACAGTATGGCTATGATCCTTAGACATCAAATGGATGATTATAGAGAAGAGATCGACCATCGGATTGGATCTAGAGATCCAATGGGCGATCAGGGATACTTAAGGCAGAGGGATTGATGCCGTCAGATCACATCTCAGAACCAAGAATGGTCAAGATGGATCAGATCTGATTGAAGGTGCTGCTTGTTCGATCAAAATCACTGGATCAATGGACTGGATGGCGCCCACAGTTTGGGGTCAGCCGACCGTTGAAAGGAGGATAAATTTGCTTTTAGGAAATGTTGGTAATCCTAAATTGCAATTGAACCAATTTAAATTAAATCCAAAATAGGCCTAAATGATATCTAAAAAACTCCCAAATTTCACTATTTACTAATTTGGGTGCAAGAAATTCAAAAATGCAATCATATTATATTTTGGAGATCAAACTATTTTAGCTAATTTTTAGGATCCTAAAATAGTCAAATTAGCTAGAATGCTCAAATGAGCTCCGATTAGTTTCAAACTTCTAGGGTTAGATTTAAATGATTCATTGATCTAATGGAATATAAACTAAAACTTGGTTTTTCTTAAATTAACATGGATGAGCTAGAGTAACAACTAAGGTTGTTACAACTTAGCATCCAAATTTTCATCTCCATATGTTCCAATTAATGCTTATAAAAACAATAATAGTCAGTTTATATAGTTATTGATCTATTCTAGCATTTTAACTAATAAATATTTTGAGTAAATCCTTAATCCAATCTTAGTAAATTTCTTAAGTGCTTGTCATAACCTTTTAGTTTTAGATTTATGTAGTTCAGCTCTATTGAGTAATAAAAATATTCAACAGATTGAGCCCTTAAAAAATTTATAATGTTCATCCTATTAAGAATAAAATTTTATTCTCAATCTTTAGAAACTCTAAAGTGCAAAATTTCTTAGATTCTCTTTTATAGCATTTAGTGAATCCAAATCTATTGTGTAATGAAATTACCAAATAGATGGACTCTTGTTTAGATTTAGAAGTTAAGTCTGATTATTTTTGTATTCTGACTTTAGACTTTCAACCTTTTAATGGTTTGAATTCTTTCATCTTAATGAACCTTCAGTACTTATAATTCTTCATCTTTTGAGTGAGATTTTCTTGTGACAAATTCTAGATCCTTAGATGTAAGCACCTTGAAATTAGAGGTTAAACCCTAATTTTGGAGTTCAACTCTAAATCCATAAATCTTGATTATCTTGATAAAGATTGGTTATGGGTATTTAAAATACATCAATTAAGTCATATAATTTATTAATTAATTTCAGTTGGCAATTTTTTTTTATTTTAAATTAGAACTTGTTAAGTTCTAATGTTTAAACTTATAATGGCCTTGAATCTGAGATTTTTCTTAATAGTAGGATATTGGAGATCCTGAATTTGATTTCTCTCAGAATAGATAAAACATATAAATTACAAAACAATATATATCATAAATGTTTTAGTAAAGTCTTGCTTATTGTGATTTTATTGCTCTGCACTCATTGTATTTGAGCCTTATATTTATGACATATTTAGTTGAACATAGAATAATGATGAGTATTGCATTATTAGTTTGTTGCAATAAAATCAACTTGAATCCAATCATGAGAGGGTTTGGATGATACATGCTTGATTTTATAGTCCAGCTCTGATCAAGCCATGAGTGGTCTAGATGATACTTTTGAGACTTTCTGTTTAGTGGTTGTTTGACCAATTACGATTATGGAAATACTAATCTTGGCACATGTTTAATTATAGTAGTACTTTCAATTTCAGTATAAATTTAGTGGATTTATTAGTCAACCTTCCATTGTAGTATTTTTACTTATTATTTATTTGCACATTTTTACTTATATTTTAGTTATTGCATAGTCTATTACTCCTGCTTATATTTATAGGATGCTAGTCTTATTTAACTTGGTTCACTATTGTATACCAGTTTGGATTTACTTTCAATTCAATTAGCATACTTTCAAATGATCATATACATGTGAGGATTTTTAATAGTTACAATTACATTACAGTCATTTATACATATATTACCTAACCTTATTATGGATTCTAGTTTGAGGTATGTTTTATAACATCATTAAGTTATAACTGTATTATTTATAGCTTTCCATTTCTTTTGTGGCTTGTTGCACCTTTAGTGGATGCTTAATGTTTAGTTTATATTTGATATCTTAAGATTGTAGATTTCAATAAATCAGCCTAAAATGTATTAGACATTTGTCTAATGCAAGATTTCTCTTTTTCTTGGATGAGGCAGGTCAAATTCAGAGTTGTTCATATATATAGCTTTAGGTTAGGAGCTTGGCCAAGAGGACCTTTCTACTGCTACTGAGGCTCAAGTAGTATTTATTTTTTACTTGTGAGGAAGAGAGTTTCCTTTTATTTGAACTTTAATTCAGTATAATAAAAAATCAAATTTTGAATGTCTTTACCTTTCATCACTTTTATCCTATGTTAGCTATGTTCTTTTACTTATACATTATGGATATGGATGTTATATCTTTTATTTCTGCACTCAGTTCTTCTTATATGCATGTTTGATGAATGAATTAAAGAAATAGGTGGAAAATCATTCATTTAGTGGCAGATTAGGGATAACACCTAATTTGATTATAATTGTGAATCAGTCACACAGTGATCGCTCTACTGTAATCATATTAATAATATATTTAGAATGACAATGACAGAGTTAGGGCTCCATAGTTGGTATCAGAGAACACCATAAGTTATCATATTAGAATTCACATTCCTATTTACCTAATGGATTATTCTTCTATAATACAATCATTAAATATAACATCTATGATTGCCATATTCTCAACCACTCAGAATAAAAGTTTGAATTGGAAATATTGACATTAATTGGTTAAATCACTTCAAAAGAAATCTGAGTAACTTTAGAATTCTTATAATCATTCATAAGATAATGGATTTTGGAATGTCAGAACTTAATTTTTACACTACAAGATTCAAAGCCATTTGGGAATTTGACTTCTAGCTTGGTCAAAGCAGTGGCAGGATCATGTAAGGAGTATCATCCAATGGCATGTTAGTATTTGACAAGCGTCTACAATATCTGACGTTTAGAGAACTTGACTTTCGAATTATAGCTAGAGAATGTTTGAATCGAGTAGACTCAGCATTAGACTTTATAGAGTGCCCAAGCCATATTCATCTTAAAGTAGTAGTCTTTATCTTGCAAGATGTATCCAATGACTAGATGATTGCCATTAGTTAAAAGCTAGAAAGGAATTGCAGAAGAGCGTGTCATTCCATTACCTATTTTGTGTTTAGCCTTGTACTCACCCCAAAGTTTACTAGATGATTTAGTGACTATCATAGTAGTCTTATCATGAGTGATTGTGTCTTCCTTTTCTTTCCATAGTACTTATATATTCTATGCTTCTTTAAGAAGTATGATCCCACAATCACCTCCAATGACTACCTGTAATGACCATAATATGGAATCAAAATCCCGATCCAATACTAGAGCGTTACCAAAGCACTTAATATTAAATTAGAAGAAAACTAACCCAAAATTAAATATTATGTGGTCAAGAATCTTTTAGAGGCAGATAAGTGAGTAAAAAAATAGATAAGTAGGATATGTAAAGCAAAAAGAAGCATCTATTTACACCATCCAAACCAAGCAAGCAAATTGAAAATACATCCATCACAGAAATATAGTAAAAATATAGTAGAAATAATGTTAATATAAACTGATTTAAAGTGATTAAAGTAAATTTACTCATGCTCACTAAGGCAATAAACAAATTACAAAAGCAAAGACATCAAAGCTACAGGTGGTCGGTACTAGTCCCAACTTCACTATCCAGATGACACTCCTGATATACTAACAGACTGTAAATACACGTCTCCGCTTGCACAGAAGTGTACGTAGTCTGAAGTAACAATTTGGAAGTTAAGTTTCAAGATTTATCATCCTCAGGGAATGGTATGTTTTGTTTCTAAGGTATATCTAAATTCAATAATGTTTAAAAGGTATAATTTCACCTTGATTTGGTTCTGTTAACAAAGAAATAATTTAGAGTTAAGAAACTATTTAAATTAGAGAGGAGAGTTGGGCTTCTTCCTTGTGAAATGATAGGGACCTTATATTATATTACTTCTCAAGCACTTTTCATTCTTTATCATTATTCCAATTAATCAAGTTCACATTGCTTTACTTAGAGTTGTCCTCTAATTCCTTCAAGTTCAAATCTTTTGCAAGAGTTGAACACAATAGGGTTCAAATTCTGCACAAAAATTCCCATGAGAACGCAACTAAAGCGTCTTAGTTTCCTACATCTAGGTTGCCAAAATAGCAACTTTAATTAGGCGGTCTCAAGAGCTTTGATTCCACTAATGAGCATCCCATGCATCATGAGTAGATCAGATAAGGAAGTGATTTTATTGGGCTCTATGAACTATGTCACATCATCCATGAGCTCTCAAAGAATCCACTTACTCCTTTCACGTATACTGAGCAACGAAGCTTCATTAGTGGGTCTTAGCTCACACGCTTCAACTCCTTCATTGAGCATAAAATATGGTACAATTAGTCTCATGAACTTCTCACTTAGTTTTAAGCACTCCATGCACACATATTCGGCTCTTAACTAAGTAATGAGCTATGAAGCATAAGATTTTCATTTATTTTTATTGTTCATATTTATAATTATATTTTCTCAATATAAGTTTTTCATTTTATCAACAACTTGATCATAAGATGATTTCATTGAACCTTTCAAAAATAGATTTTTATTTCAATGCCTGAGGAAGTTTTACATCATTCATTAAGTCCTTTATATTTGACAATGGGCTCAGCCCAACCCTCCACAAGGGGGGTTAGCCTTCCATTACAGCTAAGAAAAGAAGAAAAACATACAAGGATGAAGACCCTTTCATGATCCACTAAAAGAAATCAAAAGCAAGATTAAGAGTTTATTAGGAATAACCCTTTATGGGGCTCTCTAAATCTCTCATCTTCTTCCTCTTCTCCTTTCCTTTAGCTCCCTAGTGCAGCCTTTGGTTCTTTCTCCTCTAGAAATAGTCCTTACAACCTCCCTTGGAGAGGTTTCCTCCTTCTTTTATACAGCCCCTAAAAGTTGAATTTTTGGATGAAAAATTGGGAACCTCTCTGTTGTGAAGAATAGCTGCATATATAGAGGGAGTAAATCTCCTTCTTTGCTTTAAAATTCTAGCTTCTTCCCTCCTAATTTTTGCAGCAATGAGTGCTTAGCCCACTTGAGACAAGACAAGACATCCCTTTTACCATTCTTTAATCACCAAATCACTTTAAGATTATTCATTTTTCCTTAAAAAAAATTATGCTGCAGAAGATATGGTGGCTGGGAGATAAGGAGCAGGCTGGGGGGTCTTGTCACAACCACAATTAATGCCCTGAGAATATAGGAATTTGGCATGCCACTATAGCACATTATAGGGATTGAGTTTTGAAACTCTTTCGTTGCAGTGCACTGTAGCAGTTTTATATTTTGAAACTTACCCGCTGCAGCGCATTGTAGTAATTGAGTTTCGAAAACTCATCCGCTGCAGCGCTGTAGCGATCGAGTTTCGAAAACTCTCTCAGCTGTAGTGTGCTGTAGCGATTGAGTTTCAAAAGCTCACTCGCTGCTGGTGCACTGTAGTAATTGAGTTTCAAAATCATTCTTAGCTACAGTGCACTGTAGCAATTGAGTTTCAAAAACTCACCCAGCTGCAGTGAGCAGGAGTGATTGAGTTGCAAGAACTATCTCGCTGTAGCAGCGCTATGGCACGCTGTGGCACGCTGTGGCGCGCTGTGGTGTACCGTAACAGAATCGCTCTAGATTTTAGGAATCCTCTTAGATTAGTGCATTCTACATGCCAGTAGCGGTAGCGCACTGGGGTGCGCTATAGCGCGCCGCAACGGTTTTCTCCTAGAAATTGCAGAAATACTCTAGAATTGCCTAAAAATTGATGAGCTCAATATTCACCTTAAAATAAGTAGATTTTGATCAAGGAGGACTATTTCTAATAAGGACATGAATGAGATTTTTCCTTTATTTATGATATTAACTATGTATTCATCATATAACGTATTTGATTTTTAATACAGTAGGGCACAACCAAAAAAATAAAAATTAGTGATTAGACTTAAAATGTTTAATTACATTTTAAGGATTTACTAACTCTTAATTAATATCTTAAGCAGATATCATATTTGCTATTAACAATTATAAAAGTCTATGAAGAGCACTAAGCATCAAAGTAGGGTATATAAATTTTGTAAAGTCAGTGTTATGTGTCGAGAGCCTTTAGTGCCCAAAACAGCAAAAGCTACTGCGGCACGCCATGGTGCACCGCAGTGCACCCAGGTTGTTCATACTTGAGAGCTAAGGCACTGTCGTGCACCTTAGCGGTCAGAAATTGAGTAGGAGGTAGTGCAGCGCACCACATCAGAAATCATCAGTTGCAGCGTGCCATAGTGGAATCGGTGCTATAATATGCTACAAAGAGTCAATGGTTCCATCCTGAGGTGTGGGCCCTACAATACGCAACAGTGGTTTAAACCTGAGACTGTGGGCGCTACAGTGCACCACAGTGAATTCAATTCAAGAACACGGGCGCTACGGCAGCGCCGTAGCGCCAGACGAAAATATGCACAGTCCAAGTTACGCCCTAAGCAAATTTGGAAGGCATTTTGGACATTTAAGGGCCTGTTTCTCAGCTGGTTACTTAAGAAAATAGGTAAATGGAAAATCGAAGTGTGTTGATATTTAGTTTAGAGGCTAAGGCTTGCTGTGACGAGAAGAACCTTAGGAAAAACCCTAAGGAGGTGCAGTGCAAGCTAGCCCTTGCAAGTTAAAGGAGATACTCTAGGTGGTGGCTACTTCCTCTCCTCTCCACTCTAGAGTAAGAGCTGGAGCATTTGTGTTGAGGTGATAAGCTCTTTGTAACTCTGTAACTTTCAAGTTGATCTAATAGATTTCTTTGTGGTGTGGCTTTGTGGATTTTCTCATTCTTGGGTTTTTCATGTATATCTTTATGTTTGGATGTTTCTTTGTATGCTGTGATTTTAGACATGTGTTCTTATGTGTTGAGCTTGCTTGGTAACCATCAATGCAACCCTAGTTCTCGATTGAAAAGTGTGCGATGTTTCTCGAAACTGCTTCCGCTGCAGAATAGAGCGTGCTAAGTGGGAGCCTATTAGCAACAGTTAGTACATAAAGTAAGAGAGTGAGAAATCACATGTAGGTTTGTTCTAATTTATAATAATATGGAAAAACATACATCCTAATAAGGCTAGAAAGCTACTAACGTGTATAAATTAATACATGAATATGCTCAATGATAATTATGCTAAGTATAAATGACAAAAACTAGTGAAGCATAAAATATAAGTAAAACAACATATATTGCATAAAGTAAAGACTCTTATGTGAGGTAAATAATAGTAAGAAGTACTAACTAAACAGTAAAGTAAAGTAAAGTAAATCTTAGTCTTAAGGACTGAATGGATAGTCAAAACATCCATAAAGGAATGAGTGTAAAGCAAAAGCAACAGCGATGAAGGACTGAATAAGCATAGTCTGAAGACTTTGATAGTGAAAGATAGTCATAAGGGACTGAGTAACATAGTATGAATACTATAATATATCATCCACAATCACATGGATGGTGGAAAAGTAAGAACAATCATGAAGGACCATTATAAGATAAGTTATTTATCTTGATTTAGATATTTTATTTTATGCATAATGTCTTTATGATTGTTCAAGGTTGTAGGCTCAAAGCAAAGCAGCAGTTCAAGAAATTCAAGTTAATTGTAAATTATGTGATATCCATTATTGACTAAGATTTAGCTATCTAACTTAATGATTGGAGCTAATTATGCTCCCAATTAACCTAGGCATATCAATCTCTAAGTCAATTGAAAGATAGTACTATAAGTAACTGTGTTTGGAAAGTAGTTGTTTGATTGAGATTTAATTAAATATCAAAATGAAAAAATGTATATAAATGCATTATTAAATGAATCCTATGCTAATCCTAAGCCACATAATCTCCATAGGTTGCTATACATAAGGCTTAAGGCTCTACTAGGAAGTGATATGGGTTGTAGGTTCACTATAATTAAGACATGTAAGTTCTAGGCACACTACTAGAATATTACCAAGGCAACTTAGATTAATTAGGTTCTAGCCTTAATAGTTCACCAAACTAACTAAGCACTCCATTAAGAGGTTCTATAAGCAAGATTGAGGGAAATGTTGTAAGATATTAGCTCTAGGTTAACTTATGACTATAAGGATGATAAGGATTAAAAGGAATCTAGATTACTCTTAAAGAGCTAAGAGGTGCTAAATTAGAGACTTGGGAAGTTAAGGTAGGCTTTACAATTGAAAGGGAGGAATATACTAAGTTTAATTCAAAGTTCTAACAAATAGTCCTAATACAATCACATACCATAGGTAAAGACAATCTATTAGCTAACTACACTTAATGGATAGGTTTGTTACACTTAGAACGGAAACTAGACATGGTTAGGTATTCTCAATCAATACTATCTCTCCTAATGTTTAGTCTTAAAATAACAAGTTTACAAAGCTACTTAGGCATCTGACTACACTAATGAAGTCCTAATCTAATATTTTAAAGAGACATAAAAGTCCAAATATTAATTCAAGTCTGTTGTGCTATAGCATAAAGGCCTAATCATGTAAGTATCAAAGTTAAGAAAATCATATGAAATGAAAATTTGAGGAGCCAAATACCGAATTTATCCAAATGATGTCCAATCATAACAAATATGGAATTCTCACATTACAAGGAGAAGAATGACACTCGGTAGGTCAAATTTGGACAACATTGAAAATTAGGATTTTCGGGACTCTTATTGCAATTAAAAAGTGATTAAGAAAATTATGCTTAAAATCCAATGTTTGATTTCACCATTATGTTCCTCTTATTTTTCTTAATAAAATGATATATTAATTAAGTATAAGGTTTTCATTTTACTTAAATTTATCATCAGAAATATTCCCTTGCAAGATGTCACGGCGCGCTTCAGAGGACGGACGGACTGGCCAATTCAATACAATTGACCGCACAGTGCCGCATTTAGGTCCGAATTGCGGCATTGTTCATCATTTTGCATTGGCACCCAGGAAAATGGGAGCTAGGGTTTGACCGGGCTTCATGGTCCGATGACTCCTCAGGATATGCGACCTCTTGATCGAAAGCCCGCGTCGAGCTCTAGCCATAGGACTCAAAAGCCCCAAGCCATTTGACCAAAAATGGCTAACCCTAAATATAATTTTAGAGCGACCTAGTGTTCACTCTAGATAGGAAATTCTCTCTCCACAAGAAATTCCATTTGAGTCCTGGGGTCGAGTCCAACCCAAGGGTCTAATAAATTTGCCATGGAACTGACTGGTCCTCCGGAATAGAGTAGGGTAGGGCTCTGGCACTATTCATTACTGTGTATGCTCGGGCCACTACACCTTGGCTAGCCCAACCTGAGCTCAATTGAGCTTGGGAATCGATTCAATGGACTTGGGAATGCCATTATGAAAAGTTGAATGCATGTATTGACTAACATGGAGGGAGATATGGGTGCATCTATTGTCCATTCTGGTGAGACTTCGGCAAGCTCTTACAATCATCAGAGCAGTTTCTAACTTCAGCTAAAGGTCTCAAACGTAATGCCAGACGCCAAGAGTTCCTTTGGTGAACTTAATTGCTGCTGGGATGGAAGGGATCGACGGGCCATGCTACAGCTTGGAAGCTGTCGAGCAGTCATGCCCAACTTAGCACAAGATAATTAGGACACATTGCCCTGTCAATATCGGGCTGTTGGATTTGGGGTTTCATCCAATGATCTGATCCCATTTGACTAATAGGGTCACATAGCGATCGCCAGATCGATCAAATGAAACATGGAACAACCAAGATTAAAGGGATGAGCTTTTTCGTGTGTTGGGCACCCGCACCAGATGTCCGCCTTTCCATTTAATGGTAAATGGTTGAAATTTAAAAAAAAAAAATTATTTATTTTAAATACTTTAAAAACTTATTTAAATTAAAACATTTTATTTATTCAAAGTTAAATAATCATATGAGCTTCGTAAAATCCCAAAAATTCACCCTTAGCTAAATGAGGGGTGAGGAATTCAAAAATGAAGTTGGATTTAAATTGGAGACGAATTTAATTATCTTAATTTTATAAGTATTTAACTATATTAAAATATTCGGGGAAAAATTGACAAGTTCCAACATTCTCCCAAAATACCAACCTTAACTAATTTGGGGGTGTGGTGTCCAATGGCAATCTTCAATTTTGATTCAGAGGTCAAATTAAATTAGATATTTTCAAGTTGATTAAAATTATCAAAAATATTCGTTGATCATAAACAATCTCCAAATCATACCATACTTTCTGTGTAGGCTCCTAATGCTATTAAAGGAGCATTGGAAGGCTACTAGGCTACCCTGCAATGGGTAACAACATTAGGGTTGTTACATTACCCTTATCAAAAGCACTGTTACTTCTAGCAGTGCTTCTGATGAGGCCACCTGCTTGAGAAGCATGGTAGCCCCTATGTTAGAGAATCAAACTCAGCAAACATTGGCAAACAAAAAGTTGATTTCAATTCTTCCTTCTACCACTACCAATAATGATGCACCAATTGTTCCCGCTCCTTATGTTCCACACACTCTGCATCAGTCCACTGATGGATTGTTGAATAGATTTGTAAGGCTAAGGCCTATTAACTTCACTGACCCCATTGACACAACTAATTGGCTCAAAATAATAGAAAAGAAACAAGTATTAAGTGCCCTAATTCCAAGGTGATTCGTCTCATGACTAACCTAATTTAAGAGGAAGCTGAGTACATGTGGGACAGCATCAGAAATATACGCTTCGCTGACTAAGACATTGAGGATATTCCTTGGGGTACATTTATGGATGTCTTCAAAATAGAGTTTATCCCTCATTCATCGCATAATATTATAGAAGACACCTAGTTAAGAATGAAGCAAGGCAGTCTCTCTGTCTCGAAATACAAGTCAGAATTCAACAAGTTAACTCATTGCGCTCTTGACTAGATCTGATCGAAAGCCACAAGGTGCCATCAATTTCAAGGTGGCCAACTAGATTAACACAGAAAATGTTGTCCCTTTGTAATTCAGTGACTTTTCTTGGCTAGTTGAGACAATAAGAGTGGTGGAGCACCACCAATCAGAAAAGGTTCTAAAACTTAAAATTCATGTTGTGTCTAACTGCCATGACACCCTTAAGAAGCACAGGAAACATCATGCCAAAGTTTAACAGATTAAAGCTGTCTCTCCATATGAACTAATCAAGGGTTGCAATAGACCCCATCCCTAAGGCAAGTTGTATCACTTTAACCATTGTTGTTTCACTTTTGGTCATCAGTACTCCTTAACTCCTCTCAAAGCTATAGAACCTACCATCTTTAGCCAAATAATTCATGTTACAATAAATTTTACTATTTCAAGTAGTTAATCCATCAAATTAATTAATCACAAGAACATTGTGCTTAAATTATAAACCCTGCAATGTGTTATTAACACCAGTGCAAGTCATTTTTTTATTTTTGAATGTTTCGTTAAAATCCTCATCCTACCTTCATATATGCTAGCCAAATTGAAAGGTATTGGATATCTTTCTGGAGCCCAACTCTGTTCTCACAAATTCTATCGTATTAAAATTTTCTTAAATGATCTACGTTCAAATTCAAGCTGATGGTTTTATCCTTAGCAACATACATTGTATTAAAATTGAACTGAAGTAAGCAATACACAATACTAGAATTTGAGAGCAGTAAAGCATAGAAAAAAAAAGTATCTTAGACTCTTATATTATTAGTTGAAGTTATATTTAGAAGCTACCTCATTCTGCTGAGAGCACTCAACAGAATGGGGCGAGGAAGTTAAGCACGTCTGCCTAACTAGATACGGTCGGAAGGTTGAACATTCACATTTACCCTCTCTAAAATGTGAAGTCCTATTGTAAGCACTATCTTTCTTATTCAAACTTACCATAAGGCATTCCCCTTAAAGTTTTTTGAAAATCTTTATTTATGCACAATGATCTTGAATGAATGTTCAAGGAAAAGGGCTCAAAGTTAAGCAAGCATTCAATAAATTTCAATATTGTAAAGTATGTGATATCCTTTTGTTATCTAAACTTTAATAATCTACTTAATGATTGGAGCTAATTGAGCTCCAAATTAACTTGTAGATATTAATCTTTAAGTTAATTTTGATAATAAGTAGAAGGAAATTAAGTTTGAAAATTAGTATTTTCATGTAATTGAAGTTCATCTTATACTAGTCCTAAACAAATCAAATCAAATAGATTTATGATTAAAGTTTAAGGAAACTAGTAAGGAAGAATATTCTAGATTATAGATTTCTAAGTTAATGAATGTATAAGCTAAAGGATATTCTAGTAGCCTTACTTATTTAACTTATAAACAAAAAGTATCAACACAATTTAATCATGAAGTTATCTAAGATTAATTAATATTGAATATTTGAAATTAAGAAAATAGATAGATTACACCCTACATGAAACAATTTATTTTAAGATTATAGGAAATTAGAAATCTAAAAGCTCATCTAAAGCATGAAAGGAAGCTAATACTATTATTCTAATTGATTGAGAGCTAATATTCTAAAATAAACAATTAAAGTGAATACTTACAATCCTAGATATCAAATTCTAGATATTTAATAAGTATTTAACATGTGAAACATAAGTCTACTATTTTTCATAAAATTTCTAAGTTATTAAATTCTTAGAAATTTTGACAGAGTTTCTGCTGTAAATGGCTAAAGAAATACCTGCAAGGTAGACATACAAGACTCCCATTCCAATGGAAGTTATAATTGAAAGAAAAACAATTAAAACTAACATGTAATCAATCCATTACATAGGATTATATAGTTTCAGTTCAAGTATAAAGTCAATCCATCACATAGGATTTCTCATTTTCATTTCTAAGGTAAAGTCAATCCGTTACATGGGATTGGCTATACTAATAATTTCAACAATTGTAAAGAACATCAATTTATAATTCAATCCATTACATAGGATTGGCTATTTCCAGTTTTAATAGTTTCATGTGAGAAAATTTAATGAAGCAATCTACTAACCTATGGTTCACACCTCTTAAATCATACATTTATGAAAAATAATAAAAGGTGCAGTAATTAAATTAGTATTGAAAAGGGGAAGCATCATTTAAGTTAATATGCCATAAGTAATGGCATTTGGTTCAACATTTCTATTGAATATAATTTATAACTTAACCTGCAACGAATAACAGTATTGAAGTTAGCATTTTTATATAAAAGAAACAATAATCATTTAAATTGAAATCTAACATAGCATTTGTTTCTTACAATGCATTTAATGATAGAAGTTAATTTAATTTAATTAATGTACATGACAGTATTAGAACCCACAAGATCCATTGATTCTTTCATTTATATAATTGACCACAAATGGTTTTAATAAGAGTAATGACATCATTTGATCCCATACGATCTTATTATATTAAAGATGGCAGCATTTGATCACATGGATTTGACTAAAAGCATTTGATTACCTTTGATCTTATAATATTAAAGATGGCAGCATTTAACTCACATTAGCAATTAATTCAAATTGAAATAAATGGCAGCACTTGTTCACTTATTACAATTAATAGCAACATTGAATCACTTACGATCCCATTGATCTCATTTTAGAAAATACATCGTAGCATTAAATCGCATATGATCTCATTGATCTCATTTTAGAAAATACATGGCAGCATTGAATCACGTATGATCTCATTGATCTCATCTTAGAAAATACATGGCAGCATCTAATGTTAATAAGTGAAATGATAGTATATTTTCTAGTATACAATTGATGGCATCATATGATCTTACTCATAATAGATGGCAGCATTCATTCTCTTATACAATTGATGGCAACATATGTTCTTACTTAAAATTGATAGCAGTACATAATCTTCTACTCAATTGATTGTAACATATAATCTTACACATGATAGATGGCAGCATTCATTCTCTTATAAAATTGATGGCAACATATGTTCTTACTCACAATTGATAGCAGCACATATTCTCTTACACAATTGATTGTAACATATGATCTTACACATGATAGATGGCAGCATCCAATCCCCTATAAATAATTGGTAGCATAATTCTAATAAAAGGAATGACCACATTTATTTTGATATTGCATTGATCTCACATTATTAAATTGACAACATATGATTCTATAAAAGAATGATAGCATTTACTCTCATATAATCTGTTAGCTGCATTTGGATCTTATAATTAATTGGCAGCATATAATTCTAATGAAAGAAATGACAATATTTACCTTTAGAAGACAATTATCATAATGAAGTAATAGATTCATAATATTGATTGGATTATGAAGAATGACATTTAATAATTATTAGATTGAATTTAGATTCTGCAATTTATGTGAAGTTATTTTGACAATAGACATACATCCATATTTACTAAGTGATTAGCAGTTCAAATCATTACATATTTTAAGGGTAACTAAAGTAACTATATATCATTTGCCAAGTCATACTATTTTTGACAGCAAAAGAAAAGTATACATGGAGAGTAAAGGCATTATTGTAAATTCAACATTTAATCAGCAATTTTTCTTTAGAAGTAAGCATAACTTAAACTAATTTGCACAATGGGTGATAAATGAGTTATACAGATATCTTGAGTGGACCCATATAATCTAAACATTCATAAGATAAGCAGTATTATATTTTTAACATGAACTAATGAAGCATAATTCAATCTATTTTCATCATGTCTTAAGAGTCTATCCATTTTATCATGGAAACCAAGAGTCGATTATGCATATTTGAGTCAACTACATTAGATTTTTACAATAGCATGTCTTAAAATTGTCATGAAGAGTAATGAAGAACTTTAAATGTTCCATTCATGCTATATATCATGAAACCTAATTAAATTATCATTAGAAATTTATTTGAAATAAGGATCAACAATTTCAAATTTTAATTTGTAATGTTTGACCTCATTATACTATTGTATGAAAATTGACAATCCCACTATCACATAATAATTGTACGATTGTAGTTTTATTATTGAAATTATTAAACAAATAATGTATAGACATTTTAAAAAAAATTCAAATTAAAATCTCAAGAGGTAAATTAACTACAGATTTCTTTGTTAGGTCTTAGGATGTGTCAACTGAAAGAAAATCTGGGAGAATCCGTATGAAATCAAATAGACTGCAACTTATAAGTTCATTAAATGAATTCATCTACAGCTCATTTAACTTTTATTATTTAATCCCCATGTATTCAATAAGTTCCTAAATGGACCACTAGAACAGGTCCATTTGAAGGATCTTGGACCCCTTTCCTATCATTCAGGACTCACAAAGAAGAAGGCATAATTGAATGAGGTATACTCGATCCAATTGTTTCTGATTATTCATATGCTTTAATATGAAATATCACAAATTGAAAGTTTTAGAATGAGGATAAAAGCTGTCATCATAGATTTTTGAGATCAAGGATTTATGCTTATTGTTAAAAAAAATGCAATTTCATGAATGGATGGATGAACTCCATTTGAATTCAACTGAGCTGATTCAAAACTCAAAATAAATTTCCAAATCGAAGGGTAGATATATACACGAATCAACATTAAGTTAAGGACTTCTTGTTTCTGACCACAAGATGAGTACTGCACTTTTTAGTATATAGAGCTTCATATAGAGCCATTTTGATATTGACCTAAAAGCTATTATTATATGCAAACTCTACAAGCAAGATATGATCTTCCAAGAAACCAACAAAATATAAAATGCAGTGTCTGAGAAGATCATCAAGAACTTAATTCTATTTCAGTCTGGTCATCAATTTTAAGATCAAAGGCTGTGCTCATAGCTAGGCATTCACAGATCCTGATGCACTGCCTGCCAATACTTAGAAGTGAATTTGTTATCTATGTTTGATACAATTGATTTAGGAATATCATGCATCCTAAGAATTTCCTTTGTGTAAGGCTTTGCAAGCTTTTCCACATAGTTAGTTGGATGGATAAGAAAAAAGTGGGCAGATTTAGTCAGAAGATCAACGATGATCCAAATTACATCATCACCAAATCATGTGCATGGCAATTCTATTACAAAGTCCATCAAGAAGTCAAACCATTTCTACTGTGGAATCTTTAGCGGATGAAATAATCCTCCAGGCCTTTGATGTTCTTCCTTAACTTGATTACAATTATGGCACTTTACAATGAATTTTGCCACACTCTTTTTCTTACTAGGACCCCAAAAAGACTACTTTAGGTTTTGGTACATTTTTGTGCTACAAGGTGGATCATGTAACCAGAATTATGTGCTTCATTAAGAATTTCTTAATGCATAGATTTAGGAATCCAAAGTCGATTCCCTTGATAACTTATATTTCCACACAATTGCATATCATGAAGATGGCCACTTTCCATTTCAGCTCTGAACATAAGATAGTCTACATCCTTGGTCTGAGACATGCAGACAACTCTTTGAAAGGTTAGTTCTAAAATGATTGGCTCTAACAGTTCTTTTAGCTTCTCAAATTTGATAGGCTCAATGCGCACCTTGCAAAAAATTTTAACAGTAAGACTTTCAACATTCATTGCACAGAGTGTAGCACAATAATTAAGAGCATCAGCTACAATGCTTTCATTATCCGGATGATACTAAATATTCAAATTGTAATCATTGATTAATTTTAACTACCTCCTTGACGAAAATTTAGTTTACATTGGGTAAATATAAACTACAGACCCTAATGATCGATGAAAATGGTACACTGATTTCCAAATGCATAGTGATACTAAATTTTCAAGGCAAAGATAACAACAAGAAATTTGAGATCATCATAAGGAAATTCTTCTCATGAGGATTTAGCTAACGAGAAGCATATGCGATGACTTTTTCCTTCTTGCATCAACATGCCTCCCAAACCTACTCTAGGTGCATTGTTATTAACTTGGTAGTTGAGAGTGTATCTTTCAACTTTTGAAATCATTTTTCATAGTTAGAGCTCCAAATAAAAGGTATGGCTTTCTCAGTTAGTCTACTTAAAGGAGAGATGATCTAAGAGAATCCATTTACAAATTTTCTACAATAACTAGCTAATCCTAAAAAGCATCAAATAATGATTACTAACATTAGCTGTACCCAATCCTGGATAGCACCTACTTTTTTTTTATCTATGCAGATTCCTTGGGCATCAACTACATGACCCAAGAATGCTATGAAATCTAACCAAAATTTGCACTTTGAGAACTTTACATATAGCTAATGTGTGCACAATATTTCCAACACTAATCTCAGGTGATCATCATGAACTTTCTGAGTTTTAGAATATATAAGAATACTTTTGATGAAGGTGGTGATGAATTTATCTATATAAGGCTTTAGGACTCTTTGCATCAAGTTCATGAAAATGGATGGCACATTGGTGAATCCGAAGGACATCATAAGAAATTCTAAGTGACCATATTGAGTGTGAAGTTTGTCTTCTCAACATCAAAATGTTTAACATGCAACTAGTGTATCTCGATCTTGGAAAATAAAATAGCACTAGATAACTAATCAAATAAATCATTGATTCTAAGCAGAGGATATTTATTATTAATGATGACTTTCTTAACTCACGATAATCTATGCACATGCGCATACATCCATCTTTCATTTTAACAAACAAAACTAGCGCTCCCCAAGGAGACATATAGGTCTAATGAAACCCTTGCTTAGAAGCTCTTGCAATTGCTCATTGAGTTCTTGAAGTTCCTTATGTGCCAATCGGTATGGCACTTTAGAGATCGGCTATGTTTCAGTAATTACCTTAATAGAGAATTCCACTTCTATCACCGGAGGTAAGCCACACAAGTCTTCAGAGAACATATCTGCAAATTAACTCACTACCTTACTTTTAACATGAAAGACACTTTCATTTGCTTTACCCATCATTGTGACGCAATAGGCATCACATTCCTTATAGTCACATTATTATTTTTTGTAGCTTTGAGAGGAGTTAAGGCGTGCACACTGGCAGCACGAGTATGATGATTGTTGACATGCTTTCCTAAAATTATTCTGGTTTTGCATTCTTAGAGCAGCAGCTTGCTCCTTCGCCTTTTCAACTTCAGTCCCATTGATTAAAGATGCTTATGTCTAATCTTCCCTATGAATGTCTATGGCTTACTAAAAGAATAAAGCATGACTTTCTTCTTTAGACAATTCATAATTGCATTATGCCTACTAAGCCAATTCATCCAAGTATTATATCAAAATTGGCTAAAGGTAGAACAATCAGCTTGGATTTGAATGCTTGATCATTGAAGGGAATTTTAATATCACAAAATTTGTGAGCACTGAGTTGGACTCCAGAAGGAAGTTCAATATTTAATGATTTTGCCAACTTATGCGAAGGCAGATTGAGGGTTTAGCGAGATGTTCAGATATAAGAGAATGACTAGCCCCGATGTCAAATAATACATTCAAAGTTTTAACATTTAAGCGTAATGTTCTTATGATTGATTAATTTGATGAATTAATTGCTTGCAATAATAAAATGTGCAAGAACATAAATTCTTTTGTAAAAGAAGATAGGTCAGAAATGTGTACCTGAAATGACATTATTAAGGCGTACACATGGGCATGACTAGCAGGACAATTGTTGACCTGCTTCCTAAAATTATTCTGGTTTTGCTTTCTTTAAGCAGTAGCTTGCTCCTTCACTGGTTCATAAACTTCAACTGGAGCAGGTGGCATTTTTGCCACCCTTGGATCTCTCTTTTTTAAAGGTATGACACGAAATACTTGGTTCTATGGGAACGATAAATCCAAACACCGTACATTGTCTCTTACTGAGTGAAATGATAGAACAGGTGGCCATAACATCCCCAAATAAAACAACATTGGCCAAAGCAATATCATTTGCCATAAGAATAGGGTTTATTCCAATTCTTGATTGGTTTAGATGGAGAGGCATCTTCAACTAGCGCAAAAAAGTCAGTGACACACAAAGGGACTATGTTCTCCATGATTATAACAACCCCTGGCTGTTACTTAGTTTTAAACATTTATATAGCATTAAAGCCATTGCCAGTAGACTCCTAATTGCATTAAGAGCCAACACCTAAAATTTTATGTGATTTGGAGATCATTAATTTTTAGCAAATATTTCAAGCAATTTAACTAACCAGAAAATTACCTAATTAAATTTCACCTCAAAACCAAAATTGGATTTCTTCACTGAACTCCTTACCCCCAAATTAACTAGGGGTCAAATTTTTAGAATTTCTGGAAGTTGTCGAATTATCTCTAATATTTTAATATATTTTATTGCTTAGAAAAATAAGATAATCATATTAATCTCCCATAAAAAAACCAACTTCATTTTTGAGTTCCTCACCCTCAATATAGCTAAGGGTGAATTTTTAGGATATTTAAAACTCATTTGGCTACCTATTTTGATTATTTAAATAGATTATATTTATTTAATTTAAAACCAATCAAGAGGTGTTAACCCGCCCTGTCATCAAACGGCGAGTTCGCATCCCATTGTCCATCGCACGACCTCCTCAGATCAGACGTCTGAGAGCATTCCTACTCTGCGTCTCCCATGATTGCACGAGCACCATGGTCATGCTACGTACCCTCTGCCAAGCCCCTTAATCACGAGTCTCAACTCCCTCACCCCGACATTCAGTTGCATTCGAGAAATTCAGGCTGTCAGAGCGAGCAGTGGGAGACTGGGCAAGTCGATCATTTGTCTAGACCTATCCCTAGCTTCCTAATATATAATCAAGGTACCTATCGATCCTTTAATAATTAACATAAATTTTATCTCTTTAAGTTTTAATAGGCTACTGAGCTCAATGGAGCTCGATCGGAGGCGTCTCAACCAATGCTACCGTAGCGAACTGTAATCACCTGCAACCATAAAGTTTTGATTAGGGCAACACCTTTTTTAATGCTAGAGGTAGCCTTTAGTGACGTGCTAGGTGTCAATCAAAAGGTATTTCCAAGTCTTGTCGATTGACATGCGTGCCGACCGCCGGTGACCACCGAAGCTAGGGCAAATTTTACCAATTAAGAAAATGTCATCTTTAAATACTAGGCACCAAGGAACTACTACTTTAATATGTTCAAGAAGAGCATCTATAATTGATAATCATCATATTAATGTATCTAATATTAAAATTATTAATATTATTAAATGTTAAAAAGATAAGTGAGTTATTAATTAATCCAATTTTATAAGATATAAGAGATTTGATGTGCATCAACACAAAAAATCATGCGAACTCAAACTTTATAATTAAATTTTAAATGGTGTATGGTGCCCGAGTTTAAATATTGTGTGTAAAGCCCGGTGATTTTCTTGATTTTCTTAAGCATTGTAAGAATACCAAATGTTATACCCATTTGTGTGCTAAAATCTAATTTTTTTCTTATTTAGTGTCATCATGCATTCATTCACTTATCATTATGTTGTTGTAAATCCTCATACATCGTCAAAATTTCTTCATATCTTTACTTGTAATAATCCTAGGTTATTATTAAGTCTAAATTAGTCTTAATCATATCTTAAGCCTATCATCATTAAATTCAAAATGTTATTATGACCAAACCCTAAGAATTTGGAGGCAACATGATGAAAGAATACTTTTGTTCAATTTGTGTGCTAAAAGGTAGCTTTAAAAGTCTAAACCATGCTTAATGAGTTTGTAATTTTATTAAATTGAAACTAAATGATTTTAATTAAATTATAATAAAAATTAAATTATTAAGACTAATTTAACATTAATATACCACAAGAATCTCATGCATCTGCTAGAACACAAACACAAGATACGAGATCCATGCAATCTCGATTGTTCAGTGTTCTATTGATGGATCAAATGATGCTGATTTCACCAGTAAAATTAGAGTCATTGGTTTTAGTCGTAGATCAAGCAGTTGAGATTCATTTTGATGCTATGCATCTTCATTCCATTGAATACCCCCAACATAATCGCAATGGCCCATGACTACGTCCCACATCCGCACAATCGCTAACGATCTTTCCATTCCAGGAAGAATATTCCAGCAAGCCCAGCTTGTCCAATTCTGCCCTAATTGGTGGCTATGAGCCATGCCTCTCTTGGCTATGTAAGCCCCCCTAAGATTGTATAGACCATGTTTGCTTCTTCTAGTGCTCTTGAGACCTATAATTTCCTAATAAAGATTGGAGCAGTGGTGATCTATAGCAGTGACAATTGTTAATAGAAGCGAACTTAGTATGCCTCTCCATAAAAAAAGCTCGATAATAATGATGAGAAACTCAATTGGAAGTGCAACTTTAAGGGAAAATCGTAGACAAGCCAGGCCACCTTATGATTAAACACTTATTATAACATCATTATACATTCCTTAGTAACATCAAGTCCATGTTATAATCCTATTATAGTTATCCTTAATTACATCAATTTAAGTTAGACAAATTATTAATCTTTACAGAGGACATCTCTTAGTATTTTGTTATACATCTTTTCAAGATCAACAAAGATTAATTGAATATTTTTATTTCTACCTCCTAATTTCTCTATCAAGCCCTTTAGTAAGCTTTGGGATTCCATGGTAGAGATCTACCTATCATGAAATTGATAGATCTTGTGAAGCACGAATATAACTTCATAATATGTATTTAATCACTCTCAAAGTTTCAGTATATTGTTAATTTACTTAAATTCTCTTTAATTTACCCAATTTTGAGCATCATATTTTTCTTATAATATGGTACAAGAATATTTCAAAAATCCTACCATTTTTTTATCGGGTCGGATCAGGCTTGCTAGATTTAATGGCACACTTTACACCATTAAATCTAATCATCCAGATTGGATGATTCGAACCCTATGATCCCTGTCACAAAGGCACGTGGACAGCGCGAGGACACGCGACCGAAGCCACGAGCACATGATTACCTCCACTGCTCTCAAGATGAAATTGACTTCTATTAAGGTACCTCTTCATCTTTAATCATAGTTTGGCATCAATTAAACCATACTTGAGTACTAAGGAACCCGTCAACTTTGTCTTGAAGATTTCAACCATTGATCAAATTACCTTTTGATCCTCCTTGTTTTAGGCTCGATTGAATGCTATTTGATTCGAACTGCATGTATAAATATTTGATTAAGTACGATAGAGCTCCATTAGATAGATTTGTTGAATAGTACACAGTGCTAAATAGTTTTGCCCATTCGCTCTGCCTCTTACCCAAACCCTGTCATATAGTGCTGACGATTGCCAGTAATCTGAACTTTTTTGAATGATGGTCCGACCACCGATTAAAAGGTTTCTTTGAGACTTTTCCAACAATTGGCTGGCTGACCTCCGGTGATGGTGAGAAGGACATGATTTTGATGCCCTAGCCATACCCCTTCGGTTCTCACCGTGTTCATCCTCAAGCTTCCTTGGGTCAGGTCAGGTTGGACCTTACCTGCATTTTTGCGCTCACGTCGATGTGCTTCATCTTTTGCAGAGCCAGTGTGTCCCGCCGGTGCTACGGAGCCGTCACAAGGAATAGACTTCGGATTAGATTAATGTTGAATTAATTAATTTTATTTTAATTAATTCAATTAATTATAAAACTTCAAATCCCCATAACTTTGAATTCATAAATTAAAACATAGCAACCTTATCTCATTTTGCTCAAAAAACTGCATAAAATATTTTAGTAGTGTTACTTTTTCTATTTGAAGGTTAATTTAGCTAAGGACATTTTTAGGCTAATTAAATCCCATTAAACCCTAGAATTTTCATTAGCTCATAACTTAGTCAATTCAACTTCAAATCTTGTGATTAAATATACAATTTTGATAATAAAAATGTAATGATTAATAAACAGCATAAAATTTTCAATTTTAGTCAGTGAATTTCTTAATTTAACCTAACTACTCTAAGAATAGATTAGTGAATATTAAGCTCATTAATTTTTCAAATTTGATGTTTAAGTTATAATCAATCACAAAATAAAGATGAACACATTGACAAGTCAAAATATTTTTTTTGTAATTAATTTCACTAATCACTCACTAGTCAGCCTTAACCCTAATAAGGGTCTAGACTAAATAATTGAGGACAAAATTGAGCAAACTCATTGTCATTATGCTCAGTGTGTTATAAGGAATCCATAGCCATAGACTTTTCCCAATTTGGATATCAATTAGTGAAATTAGATTTTTGGAACCCACTCGTACCACCCTTAATTACCTTTTTAGGGCAACTCTTATTTTGCTTATAACTAGGTCATTTGACCACATAATTTTGCAAAATTGGTACCCATGGAATCCTTAGACTGAGAAGAACCTAAGAATATCAAAAAATTTAGGTTTCCTTAATTAAAATTGTTACTCATGCTCAAACCTTAATTTGAGCTCATTAGCCGTAATCTTTGGCCAAATTGAGTATTCTTAGTGTCTATCTTCATGTTATATTATAAGGAATCATTTGGCATTCATAAAATTCAATTTGAAGCCCTAAATCCTAAAATCTTATTTGTGACCTTTAAGTAAGGGCATTTTGGTCATTTTGACCAAGTTTAGATTTAAGTGCCCTTAGGCCTTAAAAATCTTTCATTTCCTTAAAAATCAGTAAAGTAAATGTTTTGGGATCAAACTTAGATTTATTTAGACAATTAATTTGATTTGAAGGCAAAACCCTAGTTTTCCCCTAAATATTTCTAAGTAAAATCATGAACTTTATAATGTGGAATTAAACTCACACTATGCCTTCCCTTAGACTCACCAAAATGCTAAATAAGTGAAACTATTGAGGTACCTTTTCAAATAGAACTGGAGTTCCTAATAATAACTCGAAAGTTAGGCGTACTTATGTGGGAGCACTCCAAGGTTAGGTGACCTATTGGAAAGTTATCCTCTGAGGGAAAAATCATGAGACCTTTTAGTTTGGGTAGTTTCAGTCTACCTCTGCAATTCTATTTTCTGCTCAGATCCGAACTTCAGTGTTTTGGATGATGTATGTTTGATCTATACATAAGTGTTCTAGATGATTCAATTTCTATTATGTGGCTAGTTTTAGCCAGTTTCTATTATGACAGGACTATTCAAGGTATATGTCCAATTAAAATAAAATATTATATTTTCAGTTCAGTTATTTTGAGTTCCAATTACTTTTAGTACAATTCAATTAGGCATTTTTAGTATTTATAGTATTTTCAATATTTTTCAGCATTTTCAATATTCATGTATTCTCAACAGTTTTATGGTTTTATGTAGTATTTTTTGCACATGCATGTTAGGTTGTTAGTTCAGTACAATTTTGCTTATATTGCATTTTTATCAGAAAATTAGCATAAATATATTGATCATATATATTTAGGACATTTCTTTGTACTTATTAGTTTATAATTATTCGTTGCTTAATATTTTCTGCATCTTTGGTTTGAGGTATGTTTTCTTACCTCATACTTTGCTTAAGCTATAAATATATGATTTATAGCATTTGTCATTTCATTTGATGCTTTTTTGCTCCTATTTGCTTATGATAATTTGCCATGTCTTAAAATATAAGAAATTATCAGCCTAAAATGTACATAGATAATATGTCTAACTAAAAATTATTTTTTCTTGGTTGGAGCCCTGGCATGTAAAAGCCAACATATCAGTCTTAGAGCAGTTTGAAGAGTCAGATACAGGTGAGGAGTAGGAGCGATGAATACCTTTTTGATGTGGCTTAGATTTTAGTTCTATTCGAGAGAGCATTTTGTTTCAATTTCAGTCTTCCTTTCCTTAGAATTATTTTATTACAAGTAAAAATTTAATTTATGCATTGTATGATTTAATTTCAGTACCATGTCTTGGATGTAATAATTACTCTTTACCTTTTATTTTTTCTGTAATATGAAGAATGGATGTGTTTATTTTAGTCAGCTTCTACACTATATTTATTTTTTGCACCCACTATTTTGTAGTTAAACTATAATTATCCTTGTAAAATAAGTCAAGGCACAATATTATGTCTATGTAGTTACTTTTTTAGACACATTAGTAGCGTTTTCAAAAGCTAAGTAAGAGGCCTCTTAGTAGACAATTGCTTTGTTAATGTTAATCTTGGGCTATCCCTCAGTGATGACCCACCCCATCGTTTGCATACACTTCTCCCTACGTGGAGCGGTGGGGTGGGGCACCACACTTTGACATGTAAATTTGAGGCATTTCAGGACAAGGAGCTTAATATCAAGAAGAAAGACGCATGTATGTAACAATAGAGTTGCAGCATGCCACAGCGCCTTATTCCTGAAAGCCTAGCGCTACAATGTGCAATAGCGCCCTTCAAACAGAAAAGTAGGCATTACAGTGCCGCAGTGCTCATCAAATAGAGAGCAAGGCGCTCCAGTGCATCCTAGGACCCTTTAAACAAAAACCTTAGCGCTATAGATCACGACAATATCCGTCAAATAGAAACCCTAGTGTTGCTGTGCATTGTGGCTTCCAACAAACAGAATGCTCGGTGCTACAGTGTGCCCCAACGCAAATTTAAACAAGAAGCTTGGTGCTACAGCGCGTCATAGCGCCCGCATTTTCTGCATTAACCTCTCTTCTAAGTCAGCATTGGGAAAGTAATTGGACTTAATTCCTTCCTATTCCCCATAGCATAATTCAAATGCTTGCATTTAAAATTCCTCATTACCAATGAAATAAAAAAATAAAATTAAATGCAATTTTTAACTCTCAAAATGGATAATTAAGGGCTGTGTAAATGCTGGAAAGCTATTTAAGAGGATTATAAAAGCAAGGATTGGAGACTGAAGCTAGGTTTCAAATTTTCTATTAAAGAGTTCTTAACCTAGAGTGTTATTAAGATCTATTGGAGGAGTGCCCCCTACCCAAGGAAGGATGCTGTTGCAGGCAAGAAAGATGAGAAGAATAGAGAGCGAAGAGCTAAGGAGATCAAGGGATGAAAGTTCTAGGAGAATGTGACAACTGTTCCCTAGTATTGTACCTTTCTCTTACTCTTTTTGCTTCGTTGTAAAATCCATGCAAAGGCTTAATTTCTCTTGCTTCTCTCCTTAAATTTTCATCATAATGGAAGCCTAAACCCTCTTTGGGGAGGGTTGGGTATATGCATGTATAGTTATATAACTGTAAAGTAATATGCTCTTCTCATTAATGAATGATTCTTTAAAATCTGAAATGTTTGCATGCTGTGTAGATATAAGAATTTTTTAATGATTACTAGACGTATTTTTTGATGCCACAATGCAGATGTTTTCATACATTAGATTCTTTGACAAATACTAGACGTATGATTTTTAAGACGGCAAGATTTATGGTAGAACCATTAGTGGAGTGTCTCTATTTGGCATAGAAGTACTTGACAAGATCTTATTCTACCCCACATTTAGAGGATCTAATCTCTTAGTTCTTGCTCAAGAGTGCTAATGAACATAATAAAAATAAGAAAAACTTGTGTTGAAATTTACTCTTTTCTTAGTATTAGTTGTATTTATAGTTTGTTTTTGTGGCATTTCAATAAAGAAGAGGTAAATTTGAGATGGAAATAAATTTGAATGAAGATGGCACTATTACGTGCCACAACGCGCTTCTGCACTCCACAGCCTGCTACAGCATGCCATATCGTCACCTGTTCTTGAGAGTCAGGGGCTACAATGCACCGTAGCAGCCAAGTTCCCGAGAGACAGGTGCTATGATGGTTTATAATAATTAACTCTAAATATATTTTCCTTTCTTTTATGAGTTGTATGCTTTTACTCATCCTAAGGGATGAATGTTATGGATGAATGCTAAAGATTCTGCACTCTATTATTTTGGCTACTTATACTCAATAATGTGATGTATTCTACAGAACACTCATATGGAATACTCGTATATATATATTGGATATCATCTTATTATCCTATCTAAATCTACTGTGTATAAGTACCTTAACTAATACTTATGATAAGGATATTGCACTTATCTTAAGAATTAGTACCCAATAGTAAGTCAGATTAAGGTTAGTTCAGCCTTTCTAAGTAACGCAGCATTTTCCCACAAATTATATTATTATTATCTTTCTGTTGCGTACTGTGATGGGATGGGGTGCTACACTATCACCCACCAATGAGTGGTAAACTAGTAGTTTCAAATAAAGAACTAAAGCAGATCTTATATAATACTATGAATCATAATAGAAGAGACTGGCCCTCTGAATTACATGTGACTTGTAAACCCTTTTAGAAATGTCACCTTACAAGATTGTTTATGAGAAGTCGTGCCGCCTCCCTGTTGTGCTTGAGCATCACACCTGTCAAGCTATTAAAAAGATCAATTTTGATTTCAAACAAGCAAGGAATATAAGAGCACTGCAAATTAGTAAGCTTGAAATAATTAGGTTGAATGCTTATGAGAGCGCCAGGATTTACAAAGACAAGATGAAGAACTCGCTAGGAAAAATGTTAAGGCCCAAGAATTTTGAACTAGGGATGAAGGTGTTTTTATTGAACTCTAGATTAAAATTATTTTCAGGGAAATTGAAGTCCAGGTGGTCGAAACTGTTCACCATACTTAAGGTTCACCCTCACGGAGCCATTGAAATATCATAAAAAGAGGGATCTTTCAAGGTTAATGGCCAGCGACTTATAATAAATTACATTCAAGAAAATGTATAGAAGAAAGAAGAAATGAGATTTCATGATGTTTCTATGGAAGGGATCACGTAGAAAGGAAAAACCTTTGTTAAGCTGAGGACGTTAAACTAAGCGATGAGTGGGAGGTAACCCAAAATAATTATGTTGTACTTCTTCTTTTATTTTGTTTGTTTACTTTTCTTTATGTTTTGTTTGTTTAGTTTTTTTTGTATTTGTTTCATCGCTTATGTAACTTTTTGCTCCCATCTAATGCAATTAATGTAACAAATTTTTGAGAATTCACATCTATTTGTAAATAAGGCTCTAGAATTTGATTTACTTGTTTGAAAACCTTCATGAATTTCTTATTTTAACATGTATGTGATTGAGCGAGTAAGTAACCATTATGCGTTAAAGTTTAAGTAAAACATGCTAAGAAGATTACCTTGACTCATTTATCAAAACTTGTGACTCGATGAAATTAAGTGTGGGGGGAAAACAAGGTTCATATGAGATAAATGAAAGATTAGTTAAATTAAGGAATGTGCTAGGCTTTTGTAGGGCTTAAAGAATGTAATGCATGAATAGTGGGATGAAGAAAAATATCTCTCCTGTGAATAAGAAAAATCAAGGATGGAAATGGGATGAAGGAAAATGTATCTCCCATGTGACATTGAAAAAGAAAAAGTAGTAACGAAGAAAAATATCTCTTTTGAAAGGCATTACACATTACATTTCATAAGAAGAAGCACATATGACATGAAATTTATAAAGACATGATATTTTCAATTATGCTTAACTAGGAGCCTAAAAATTCCCTATCATTTATTCATATAGTCACACAATGTTTAAAAGAAAAAGAGGAAAAGATTGTGGAAAGAGCAGTTTACTATTGGACTAAAACAAATGAAGGTTACCCATAATCAATCATCACATTATTGATAGTACTTTAAGTTACAAGAAAAGTTTCATAGATGTTTCTATTCAAAGCAAGAATGTGTAATTCTTATTATACCAAAAAGTCATTTATTGCATACTTGAGGATGAGCAAGAAGTTAAGTGTGGGGGGTGTGATTAACCATGTAAGAAGAAGGGAATTTTGTGTTGAAATTTTTGATTTTCTTAGTATTAATTGTACTTTGAGTAATTTTTTGCAGCACTTCTAGAGAAGGAGCTAAATTTTAAATGAAAAGAAAATTTTAATGAAGATGGCACTGCAGCGCGCTATAGCGCCCATATTCTTGAGACCCAGGCGTTATAGCTCGTTGTAGCAGCCAAGTTCCCGAGAGCCTGGCACCATAGCATGTCATATCAAATAAATTATTGAGAGCTAGGCGCTACAGCATGCCCTAGCAAATAAATTCTTGAGAGCCAGGTGCTACTGCATTCCATAGCACAGTTGTTCCTGAGAGGAAGGCACTACAGCGCATCGTAGTGGCCAAGTTTCATAAGAGCCAAGTGCTACAGCATGCCATAGTAGTCAAATTCCTTAGAGCCAAGTGCTACATCATGCCGTAGCAGCCAAATTCTTGAAAACTAGGCACCACAGCACGATATAACACCTGTCAAGTAAAAATCTTGGCGTTACAATGCGACAAAGCACCCACCATCAAATCACTTTGTAAAACTGCTCCAAGTTCGCATTAAGAAAACCAAAATACTTAATTCTCTCTATTTTCCCATAGCATGAATTAAATGGCCAGCATTAAACTCCTTCTTTACCAAGAGAATAAATGAATAAATCATAAATATAATCTAAATTTCAAGAGGGGGTTGGATGGTTGTTTTAAATGTAAAGGGGATGAATGGAGGTCTAAATAATGGAAGAATACAAGGCTTAAAATAGGTTCCAAATTTTAGTTCCAACCTATGGTTCTGATTGCTGTTTTGTGAGAAGAAATTTTAGTTCGACAAGTGTTACCACAACGGTAATATCTGTTCTCTTGTCACAGGCAAAGTGACCAATTCTTTCAGTGCACATATAAGAAGAAGATGATGGATTTGTTATTGTATGCTCAAAAAGAGATCAAGTATTTCATCCCCAACCACTAAATTCTTGAGCTCCAACATGTGCGGTCATGCCACCACTTACTCCTGTTCTAGCTGTAAGAAACTTTGCTATTCTTGTTATTGCACAAAACCGTCAAGGTTATGCAAACCAGAATCACTAACCCTTCACTCCTGCCAGAGTTTACATGCAAACTCCATCTTCTGCTCTTGAAGATAACGATGTTTCCTCAAGTATGTCTTAATTTTTGCTTAGCTTATTCTTTCAACTATTCTTTTTTGTTATTGTAAGTAAAGCATTGTAATCTTTTGATAGGCACCATAAACATAAATAGCAATGCATGTAATCTCTTATTTGATACTGGAGCAAGTCACTTCATAAATATGGGCTAAATCCTTAAAGCTACATTTCTATAGATTAGCCAGACCTTTGAACATATGGTTACCTTATAGAGCCTGTATGCAATCTTCTAATTTCTATAGCCTAGAGATACCCATCGGTGATCAAAATTTTGAAACCAAGCAGGTTGTGCTCCCAATTGCAACCTTTGATGTTATATTAAGGGTGAACTGTCTTAGAAAGCATGAAGCCAACATTAGCAACCAAAAGAAAAAGATCATTTTAGACAGAGAAGACAAGCAAGGTCATTTAGTGTTAAGCTTAGTACCCAATATTCTTTGATCAACCCTCTCAAGGAAAACAAGCTAATCAGAAAAGGATGTAACGCCTACCTAGTGACCATGGTAGGACCAAAGAAGGATGATAGTTCTATCAGCGAAAACCGTATAGTCAGATAATTCACTGATGTATTTATTGCATTGTGGAGACCATTTTGTTCATCATGGAGATGCTAATGGTGCACCGGTGACCTTCCAAAATATTCCAAGCTGATTCAAAAAAACATAAACAACACAAACACTGCAATGCACTGGGGCGTGCTGCTCACACCGTGCCGCACCGCAATGCGCCTTGGCAATCCCTCCCACGAGACAAGGGCGTTATGGCATGCCTCATTGGTCAGAAGATAGAGAAGCAGACGCTAAAGTGCATCGTAGCAGAAATTGGCAATGCAGGCACCACTGCGGAAATTGGTACTGAAGCGCGCCACAGTAGATTCATCAAAAAATGCCAACAATTCGGAAGGCGGGTGCAACCACGTGACACAGCGGGTTCCATCAGTAAGGAAAACGATATTGGGCGCCACAATAGGTTCCATCCTGAGATGCGGGTGCTACTGCATGCCACATGTAAGACATTTAAAACCCATGTGCTACAGTGCACCATAGCGTCCCATGGAGTTTTGCTTCAGTTCAGGTTATGCCCTAAGTAAATTGGAGGGTATTATGGACCTTTTAGGGTTTGAAATTGAGTTGGGAATTTAAGCAAAAAAGTTGGAAGGAGCTGACTAATAGACTTTAAATACGTCTGCACTTGCACGCATGTGTACGTTGTCTGAAGTAATAATTGGAACGTGAGTCCCGAGATTTATCACCCTCAGGGAATTGGATGTTCTATTACTAAGGTATATCTACGTTCAAAAATGTTTAAGCTATGCGTATTTTGTCGAATTGGTTCCTAAACAAGCACAACAATTGTTAATAGAAAAATACTATGATAAAAGGGGAGGAGAGTTGGGTCTCTCCCACATGATATGCTAGATGACTTAGGTATGATGATTTCTCAAGCATTTCACTTTTCTTTACTTCTTAATCAACTGCACATTGCCCTTCTTAGAGTTATCTCCAAGATTTACCAGTTCAAATCTTGTGCTTTGAAATGAACAAACAATCGGTTCTATTTCATCACAAAGACCCTTATAAGATTTATAGATTTATAGTTTTCCTCTCATTTCTTAATTATAGAAATGAGGGTTGTTTAGTTAATATCTTACAAGCATTGATTCCACTAAGAGCTTCATGCACATCATGCAAGGTTTAGATAGTGGAGTGATCTCATTTGGGCTCAATGACCGTGTCACCTCATTCACAAGCACTCAAATAATCCCCTCCATCTTTTCACTTATGCTGAGCAGCGTAGCATATTTAGTGGGTCTTAGCATCACATGCTTCAACTCCTTAGTTGAGCATATAAAGAGGTGCATTAGGCTCAAGAACTTTCTCACATAGTTGTAAGCTCTTATGCACTCATGATTGTAGCTCTAAACTAAGGGTAAGCTATGGTGCACAAGACTTATTTTTTAATCTTGATGTCATTTAGTACATTGTCATTTTGTCCACATTTAAGTCCAAAATAGTCCTTTATACTTTTTTAACAAGTTATTTAATTCACAAATTTTATTAAAGCTTGAGGAAATTTTCATACAAAAGTCACTTTCAATTCATGTAGGATTGCCCCAACCCTCCCCAAGGGAAGTTTAGCTCTCCATTACACAAGATATTAAGAAGAGCACATACATGGATAAAGACCCTTTCATGATTAACTAAGAAAGACAATAAGACAAGAGTTAGAGAGTACTAGGAATGTTTCTTGATGGAGTTCTCCAGAACTTCTCTTCTTCTTCTTCTTGGTTGCTTCTCCTAAGTCTATAGTACTACCTTTCTTCCTTCTTCTCTTTAACAATAGGAGTCTTTCTTCCCTTGGAGAGTTCTCCTTCTCTTCTAAAGTAGCCCTCTCCTTACTTAGGATGTTAGTTAGCCAAGTTGGGAACCCTTCGTAAGTTAAGTAGGGTGGTACTTATAGAGGGGCTGCATCCTTATTCTTCTAATTCAAATTCTGCATTTCCCTTAAAAATTATGTTGTCATGATAGCCAATCCAACTTGAGGGATGAAGTGACCTCTACTTTTCCATTCTTTAATCTCCACATCACCTCAAAATATCAATTTTCTATTAAAAATAATTCAGCTGCAGGAGGAATGATGGCTGGGAGACAAGGAGCAGGTTGGGGGTCTTGTCCCAGCCTCATTTAATGCATTATTCAGACTGAATTTTGGCGCGCCATTGTAGCATGCTATAGCGCTGTAGAGGATGTATGTTTGTGAGATGGTCCGTTGTGGCGCGCTAAGGTGCAGCGCTTCACAAATTGGTCAACTGCAGCGCGCTATAGCGCTAGCGCTTCACAAATTGATCCACTACAGCGTGCTCTAGCGCTAGCTTTTCACAAATTGATCCACTGTAGCGCGCTGTGTAGTGCCATCATTCACAAACTGGTCCGCGACAACACGTTTGTAGCGCCAGCGCTTTGCAAATTGGTCTGCTGCAGCGCACTATAACGCCAGCGCCTTGCAAGTTGGTCCACTACGGCGTGCTATAGCCCCAGCGCCTTGCAAGTTGGTCCACTGCAGTGCGCTGCAGTGCGCGCAGCAGTTTTTTCTTTGAAATCCTGGGAAATTGTCCAAAATTGTTCAAAAATTGCTGGGTGAGCATTTTTTCCTGAATAAATAGATATATTTTGATCAAGGAAGCAGTATCAATATGAAAATGAATGAAATTTTCCTTTATTTAGGATATAAATTATGGATTTATCACTTATAATGTTGGTGTTTCAAAATGGAGACTAGTTATTGCTGTTATGAAGAGATTCCAAGGTGAATCCCTTTGGAATCTACTGTGCAAGAAACCACTTGCACGTTGGAGAAGAGACTCCTAGTGGTGGCTGCTTCTCTTCTCTTGATCTTAAAGTAAGAGCTTGTATATTTTTTTCAAGGGTTAAGCTCTTTGTAAATTAGTAAATTTCAAGTCCATTTTAAAATTATCTTTGGTGTGGCACTGTGGTTTCTCTTGTTCTTAGGTTTTCCACTTAATTTTTTGTGTTTAGATGTTTGCATGTTTGTGGTGTTCTTGCATGCATGTGATGTGTGACTTTTTACTTGTAGTTTTGTGATTTAGAATTTCCATGGTAACCATCAACTCAACCCTAGTCCTCAATCAAGTGCTCTTGTAAAATTCTCTTCCACTGCGGAGAGTGTGCTCAGTGGTGCTGAGATTTAACCCCAACAATATTGCCAGAAGATTTACGTGGCCTTTTGCTAGTTAAAGAAGTAGAATCTGTGGTCAAGCTTATCTGGTCGTTAGGACCTGATCCATTAGAGCCATTCTACTATTCTGATCAACCCATCCAACTATCATCTGGAGTTCTACACTATTCACCATCGTCCTCAGAGCGCTTGCATTCCCAACAAGGAAAATCCTTCGCATGAGCTATGTCTGGCCTGCCACCCACTCTTTGCCCCCTCAGCATTATTATTAGTCTCCTTCCCTGAATTGGTTAATCCATTAAATTGAGTCGAGAAGGCTTGAGCTTTCCCCATTTGGAACTTGGGCATGGATACCTCAGCCTGAGCTCAGGCCCATTCCCTAGCCTCCAGCCACCTCCTAAAGATACATATAGCCTTAGGGTTTTGCACAGTCAGCTCTTTCCTCACTGTGTGCTCCAATTAGCATATTTAGCTCTCTATCTTTCCTCTTGACCTACCACAACTGAGGCTCCAATTGTGTCCCTACTATTCTCAACTGAGGCTCCAATTGTGTCCCTACTATTCTCAACTGAGGCTCCAATTGTTCAAATCTTAAAGTAAAGCCCAATTCTCCAAATAAGCTATTGGAATCCTTCTATTATCCAATTTGACTTTAACTCTAGAAATTCCAACCAATCAGGTATCCCTTCCCTGTGAGGAGTTGTGTGAGCTCTTCACTTGCTCGCTTTATCTTCTTTTGATATTGTGAGCTTATTCTTGTGTTTATGACTAGAAATGTAGCAGTAGGATCCATCCTAGGGAATGGTGTGGGCTCAGATTGTGTGGAGCACTGCCGAGATGGGTCACCTGCCAATAAAGGATTCTTCGCCCTATTCTAATGATTGGTGCTCAATGGAGTCGTAAATTAACAGGAAGTGCTATTGCATACTGATCATAAGTGATCGATATGGTGCACCAAGCCTATTATTGATCCGCATAGGAACTGTTACTTGCTTAGGGCTTTAGTTTGTCAGTCTAGCTGTGCCTAGGCTCAGCTACCATGGGGCCTAGCTCCATCATGGTGTGGTGAAAGTGTAGCCATTGAGATCTAGTTAGTTGTTGGTTCTTATAGGATTAAATCAACTGCCATAGTAAACCCTATCCAATAGCTTAAGGTTATCGTGGTAATGAGACTAGAGTGTCCCATGCTTACAGATTTAGTATGCAATCAATGTGTCTTGACCAAGAGTAGCTATAGTAATTAAATTGAGATGACGAGGTGGCATGAAAGTGGAGAATTATGTGTTTAGGTCAAACCCTTAACGGGACTATCAGGAATCTCTGCATTGTGAGGAAGAAGATGATAGTGCGATTTGGGTAACCCGTAACCCATGCTGCCCTAATGTGTCAGGCCCAATCGGCCGACATGATCTAAGTTTGGGCTGACCCATTGGGTGCCAGTCAACCCGATAGCTAAAAATTCAATTATGTGCTTAATTAAATGCAATATATAGATCTAATCATAATAAAATAAATGGAATTAGGGTTTTGCTTTATTTTTGGCAATTCATATCCAAATGCTATGAAACTGTATACTATTTTGATTAGAAAAATGTGTAGATTAATAAACTATATGAATATTTTAGGTTATGGGATTATTTTACTGACCATTCCTTAATTACACTAAACCACAATTAATGATAATTAAGATGAATCCTTGTCCAAATTGCATACTGTTAGTCTATACTTCTTCATTTTGCTATCTAGATTACTATCTCATGGATGGATATATGTTGATGTCATTTACTTCCTTAATTTTGTGTTAATTACATTTAACTTGGATTAGTGAAAATTAGGAGATGTAGTAATCCAATTTGCATGCCTTTAGTTACTATTGTTTCACAATGTTATGTAGAACTTAAGTTCAATAATAGATTTAACTTTTCATAGTTAATTATGCTAATTGCAACCTAATCACTTAAAACCCTAATTAGTGAACATTAAATAATTCACTTAGCTATTTTGATAATTTTGATATACATATAATCCTTAATCAGCAACTAACCTAATGATGAACTTACACTTCCATTTTTAGGCAAGCTAAATTCATAAAAATTCCTAATTATTCTAAAACCTTAATTATCACTTACTAAGCTTACTAATTAACTAATCTAGACTTAATCTATTGATTTGTACCTATTACATAGTAATGATTAGCTTAACAATAATTGATTTGATCATCAACTCTTTATTTGGAAAATTAGATCACTAAGTTTCACAATAGATTTATGTGATTCTTTCTTTAACTTTAATTTTATATCTTACTAGTTTTCTCTTAATAAAAGGATTAGCATGAATTGATCATTAATTAATCATTAAAATATGATTAATTCACCAAACATAAAATTTTTAATATTTAATGATTTATCCCATGACTTGAATGTTCACCTCTTAAAGATTGATAATTTAGGGATTTGCATACTTGATTAGTTTACTTTAATCAAAGATTAATTTTATAATCTTGCATGAAATCATTTCCTTTAATGATTTTAGATCCAACCATAGTAGCTATAGATTGTATGAGTAAGTGCTAAGAGATTTAGATCTCTTAAGGGTAAAGACAAGCTTTATAAGGATCGTAACTTTAGTTAAGATAACTTTGAGGTAGGAAATATCTTATTTGTCTTATATTGAGGTATGATCTTAGATGAACCGTAACAAACTTAAATGATTGATCTTATGCCTTGTTGTTAGAAAACCTAAAGAGGCTTACATTGAGTTATTTTCTTGTGGTAGTTTACCTAAATTGAATGACTTATATCACTTCTTTGAAGCCATTTGAGTAGGACAGACTACAATGGAGATTGGTTTCTTTAGCTTGAAATTCCTTTATTCTAAATTAGTCAATTTAGAACTATAAGTAATAGTAATATTAGTATTATCATATGGAGATTTTAGTGCATTTTCATAGTACTGACTTGATTCAGTAAAATACGGAATTAGTTGATTCATCCTAAATGGAATTATAGAGTTCTAGTCTTATCTTGGATTAATAGACAAGTACAATTATGGATAAATTTTCTATTTCCAATGTAAGTTATAAGTAGGGGATTAAACAGCTTAGTTTGAGAGAATAAAATGAAAAAGGATTATGTCTATTTTCTTATGTGCACATCGATAAGTGCAGTTAAATAAACTAAGTGTTTCAAATTACCTTTCTTAGGACATACTAGTTATGTATATGTATTCTTAACATTTGGTAAATTAGGGCAATATAAAAGGGTAGTTTTGAATAATACTGACTTCAGTTAAGTGAAACTTGATTAAGGTAAAGTATGTGATTTAGTGTTTTGACTTATATAACATTTAAAGTGAATGTGCATATTAGGGGGAACATGTAAAATAGTTAGATAATAAGAATGGATGTTTAATCTTATTTTCTTCTAGTTTTTAGTGCCTTCAAGCATTTAATTTAAATTACATAAGCATAAGCATCAATATCATTTGTAAACTACAGGATGCAACGTGCATCAAGGTTGAGTAGGAACTATGGGATGCAACGAGCATCAAGATATCTAGGAGTTTTGTGGATACAATATGGCTTCAAATGAATATGTCAGCATAAATTTAATGGCATATTCAGATGCATATACAATGACATATAACACAATTCTATTTTCAATTTGTTTAAGTTATAATTCCTTTTCAGCTGATTTACTCTAAATATTTTTTTTAGTTATAGTTTTTTTTTTTTTTCAATTTTAGTGTTTAGATTTACAATTTTTTGTTGTTTGATTTATATTTTTAATGAGTGTTAAGTAAGATCCCTTAAATATAAGAAAATACTAAATGAGCTTAAAATATAGTTAGACTTATTCTCAAATAAGATTTTCTCTTTTCTTGGTTGTGACCCTAACATTGTGAAACTGACAATGTCAGAACTTGAGCAATTTGAGTAGCCAGCTTTGGAGGCTACTTAAGAGTTCCAGAAGGAGTCGGAGGAGTAGTTGCCAGGACAACATTTAATTATTTGCTTAGTTTATGTTCTGCTGTGAGATGAGAGACTTTTATTGCTCATTTTATTTTAAACTATGGTTTGTAATAATTAACTTTAGATATAATTTTTTTCATTTTTTGAGAAGAATATTCTTACATAACTTCTATGATGAATGTTATGGATGAATGCTAAAGCTTTTGCACTCTATTATTTCAGCTACTTATACTTAAATTGCAATATCATCAGAAGAAAACTCATATGGAATACTCATATACATTAGATATCTTCTTATTATTATTTCTAAAAGCAATATGTACGAGTACCTTAATTAAAAGTTTGGATAAAGATATTACACTAATCTTAAGAATTAGTATTCAACAGTAAGTTAGAATAGGGGAAGTTCAGCCTTCCTAAGTAACAAACTATTCCGCCACCAATTATGTTGTTATTATCTTTTTGTTGTATGCAGTGATAGGAAGGGGAATTACAATTGATATTAGAGCAAAATTATAAAATGTTAAATAAGGAGAGTGTGTCTATAAGTAATGCATCATCCATAATTCATCAAGTTGAATCTCAAAAATGAATATAAGAACATCTGGAAAGGACACCTTTGGATTTGAATGAACTTAAGAGAGTAAAAGACACTTAAAATAAGAAAGAGTAAACCAAATCCTGATCTTTAATAAATGATATTTTAGAAATGGAGGACCATTGTTATGTGTTCAGTCACTACCATGGCTTTTTAAAAACTAATGGATGGATGAATTTCAGAACGACAAGGTTTAAGGTAGAACCATTAGTAGAGTATCTCTCATCGGTGTAGAAGTGCTCGATAAGATTATACATTGTCCCAACTTCCGACAAACCAGCCTTCCAGTACTTGCTTAGAAATGGCTAAATCATGTATCTACCGCTTTTAGAAAGATTGGATGTCTCGATGAATATCGTCTTCAGTTCTTGGGAGCATTGCTCAGCAAACAAGCTAAGAGATGGTAGTTCTGGACTTATCAAAGACTCAAAATGAAGTGCAAGAGAGGGCAATGTATCCTCATTTATGAGGATTTTTGTACTACTTTCAAAGCTAAATTTTGTAATTGATCTTATTATCACCTCTTATGTTCTTCTTTCATAGTAGTTTGTCCAACAGATTATCCATTCTATGTAACTTCTTCTTTATGAAGTAATGACTAAAAATAAGCCTTTTGTTTCATTTTCTGAATGTTTACTCTAGGAATTTTTAGTCATGAATCTAGGATCTCCTTCCATTACTACTCCCATCAAGAATATTGTCTCATCATCTAGTGGGTTTGATGACATCAAGTTATTGGTAGGCTTGGTGGGAATTATAAATGAGAATCAGGCTCAACAAGCCCAAGAGACCCATAATATCCTCACATCTTAGCAACTGCTTGAGATTTACATTGCAGCTCCATCTTCCCCAAACTTTTTAGCAAATGTCATTCTGCATAGCTTTCTCCATTTGAGGACACCCACTTCAATGGGGCTCTGAACCTTATGGATACTAATAGCTAGCTAAAGCAAATGAAAAAGAACCTAACAAGCATTAAATGTCTTTATTTCGAGGCAATCCATTTGGCCACCCATTTTTTCCAAGACAAAGCAGAGTATTGGTGGGTAATTGAGTGAAATACAAAGTTCACGGATTTCAAAGCCAAGGACATTCCAAGGGAATCATTTTGGGAAGATTTTTAAAAGGCCTTCCTTTCTCAATCTGTTCAAACCATTCTCAAAGATGAATTGCTTCAGCTCACTCAGGGAGGGATACCTGTCTCTGAGTATGAAATGGAATTTTGGCATTTATCTTATTTCACCTTAAACTTGGTAATATTAGAGGCATCAAGATGCAACCATTTCTATAAAGGATTCTGAGACTCAATCAGAGCGCATCTCGTTTCCCATCAGTTCAAACACTTTTTCGAACTCATTGAAGTAGCACGTATACAAGAATATTTTTAAGGTTTGTTGGATAGAGAGAGAAATCTCACTTTGTTCCTGCATAAAGATAAAATTTTAACAACCTCCAAAAGTGAACATGCCTTCTGCTCTCAACCTTTGAATAGCTGAGCCCTTACTCAAGTGATCATGCCACCACTTTCTTTTGCTGCAGGTCCCAAATGTGCACTTGCTCCTGCCCATGCCCATAATCATCAAGACTGTGCACACTAGAATTGTCAACCATCTGCTCTTGTTAAAGTCTACATATTGACTCCAGATTTGCTCCAGAAGACTATGATGTAGTCTCTAGTATGTTTAAAATTTGTTTTAATTTTTATCTTTTGCTTATTGCTTTCTTCTTGCTTGAATGTTGTAAGTAAATCTATGTTATATATTTGAACATAGGCACTCTGATATAAGCAAAAAAAATTGTAATGTCCTTTTTGATACTGGAGCGAGTCACTCCTTGGTATCAAAAAGCAGGGCTAAATTTCTAAAGTTACCTTTTTATTGTCTAGCCAATTCCTTAAGCATAGGGTTACCATCTAGAGCTCGCATACAAGCTCCACAATTTTGCAGTATACCAATCCTCATCAGTGAGAAAAGTTTTGAAGCTAAGCTTATAATACTCATGATTGCAAATTTTGAAATAATTCTCAGAATTAGTTAGATTAGTAAGCATGATGCCATAATGAACTGCCAAAAGAAGAAAATCACTTTAGGAATTAGGAGTCAAGCCAAATCGTTCATAGGAAAGTTCAGTACCCATGCTTCTCTGATTAATGCTTTAAAGGCCAAAAAGCTAGTTAGAAAGGGATGTGATGCCTAACTAGTAACTATGCTAGGAGAGTATAAGAAAGATGTTCTTATCAACCGAAACTGTATTGTTTGTGAATTCCCTGATGTTTTTCCTGATGACCTACCTGGTCTTCCACTCGTTAGAGGAGTGGAGTTTGTGATTGAGCTTATTCCTGGGTTATAGCCTCTTTCCAAAGTTCCATATTGTATGGCACCCAAAGAGTTGCAGAAACTAAATAAGAAACTTTAGGAATTGTCAGAGAAAGGTCTCATTAGGCCAAGCTCATCTCCATAGAAAGCACCAATACTTTTTATCAAGAAGAAAGATGGTTTCATGTGTATGTGAATAGACTATCGAGAGCTCAACAAGGTGACAATCAACAATAAGTATCCATTACTTCAAAGCAATGACATATTCAATCAGTTATTTGGAGCCAATATTTTTTCCAAGATTGACTTGCGATCAGATTACCACCAACTGCGAGTCAAGAAAAAAGATGTCGAGAAGATGACATTCAGAACTCATTATGGACATTATGACTTTCTGTAGATGTCCATTAGTCTAGTGAATGCACCATCTATTTTTATGGACCTATTGCAATGTGTTCTTAAGTCCTTCTTTGACAAATTTGTCATCGTCTTCATCAATGATATCCTGATTTATTCAAAGAGTGACATGAAGCAAGAAAGCCACTTAAGAGTCATATTAGAAGAACTACACAACTGTCAACCTTATGCTAAGTACTCCAAATGTGAGTTTTATCTCTACTCTATTGCATTTCTAGGTCACATTGTCGATGCTCAAGGTATTTGATTTGATCAAAAAAAGGTTAGTGGTGTTCAAAATTAGTCACACCCATAATCAGTGACTTATATTTGAAGCTTTTTAGGATTAGCTAGATATTATTAAAAATTTGTTAAGGGCTTCTCTCAAATCGCCTCTATGTTAACCAAACTGACTCAGAAAGCTATACATTTTGTCTGGAGTTTTGACTATGAAGAAGCATTTTAAAAGTTGAAAGATGGTCAACAACCCCAGTGCTTATTTTGCCAAAAGAAGGCTTAGGCTACCAACTAAACACTAATGCATCTAGATTTGGTTTAGGGTTCATTCTAATGCAAGAAGGTAGAGTGATTGCATATGATTCTTGTCTTCTTAAGCCTCATGAGAATAATTATTCAGTGCATGATCTCAAACATGCAGTTGTTATCTTTGCCTTAAAAATTTTGCATCACTATCTTTATGGCATTCAATGTTCAATTTTCATTGTTAATCATAGCTTGAAGTATATTCTTACTTAGCACAAACTGAACTGCTAAAAAACAAAGTGGCTAGTATTGATCAACTACTATAATTTGAATAATGAGTATCATCTTGGCAAAGCAAACATTGTAGTTTATGCTCTTAGCCATCGTGCTACATTATGTGCCTCAATCACCTAAATTCCTATCATTGACTAATTTTGTAAGTTCTGCATTGAACTTATTAGAGGTAATATGCTTAGTCTATTAATACATCTGAGTTTTATAGAACCAACCTTTCATAGTTATGTTGCTATGTCTCAGACTAAAGATGAAGACTATCTTAATTTCAAGATTGAAATTGAAGGCGGTCATCGCCATGATTTGCAGTTGTGTGGAAATATGATTTATCAAGGAAATTATCTTTGGATTCCTAAATCTATGCATCAAAAAGTTCTTTTTGAACGCCATAATTCTAGATATAAGGTCCACTTTGGTAGTACAAAGGTGTACTAAGACTTAAAGCAGTCTTTTTGATGGCCTAGCATAAAGAAGACTGTAGCAGAATTTGTTACAAAGTTCCATGCATGAAATCTTGTTAAGGGGTTGAACATCAAAGGCCTAGAGAACTCCTTCAACCTCTGACAATTTTTGAATGGAAGTGGTTTGATATATTTATAGATTTTGTCATGGGGTTACCTAAGTCAAGGTTTCGAGCTGATTAAATCTGGGTCATAGTTGATTGACTACCCATGTTGGCTCTTTTCTTCCCTATTCGTCAAACCAATTTTATGGTGAAGTTGGCAAAGCTCTCTATCAAAGAGTTTATCAGACTCCATGAGATTCAATATTGATCGTATTTGATAGAGAAAGCATATTCACTTCCAAGTTTTGGCAGGCAGTACATAAGGATCTACGAACAACCGTGGCTTATGAGTACAACCTTTCATCCTCAAATAAATGAACAAATAGAATGTTTTAATCAAATTCTCAATGATCTCTTGTGTCTCTATATCTTAGATTTCGATGGTCTCTGAGAAGACCATCGTCCTCTTGTGAAGTTTGCATATAACAGTAGTCAACAAGTAAGCATTGGCATGGCCTCATATAAGGCTTTATATAGAAGGAAGTGCAGAATTTGCTTGCATGGTCAGAAATCGGAAGTGTTCAACTATTTGTATCTGATCTTATTGAAGAAACCAACAAGAATGTGTAGTTAATTCAGTAGAGGATTCTTGCAGCTCAAGATCATCAAAGACGGTATCATGATGCTAGACACTATCCTCTGGAGTTTAAAGTTTGCAATTTTTCTTATCTCATAGTTAACCTGATGAAAGGTGTTCTTAGTTTTGGCATAGCATAGAAGCTCGACCCCTATTATGTCAGACATTTCAAAGTAGCAGTAAATTTAAGTTCCGTAGCCTACAAGTTAAATCTCCCAGAATACTTCTCGGCAATGCACAACGTATTTTACATTTCATCATTGTAGAGATGTCTTCATATTATTGACATTTAGTTCAACTTCTAGTCATATCTCTCTAGTATGATCTTTCCTATGTGGAGGAGCTAATCAAAATCTTAACTCAAGATTGAAAGCAGTTGAGAAATTGCTCTATCCCCATGGTGAAGATTTAATGGAAGAATCACTCTCTTGAAGAATCTACTTAGGAGAAAGAGGCGAATATACAGCAAAGTTATCCAAATCTCATTAAAAATCTTGGTGCTCTTCCATTTTAAGTTTTGTTCTTAAAATAAGTGTTTTCTTTTATTTCTAAAGATGATGTTGAGGATGACATAATTCTTAAATGGCAGAGTTGTAAGAACCCTAAGTTGCTATTGATATATACGGAATTTATAGCTAATTTAACATCAAAACATCACTAAACACCATATGAAACAAGGTAATTTGAATGGAATCATATGTTTTTGTAGGAAAATGAAAAAAATTGGGTTGCATGAGCTGAATCACAAAATCTGGGTCAAACCGCCACAAAGCACCATGGCACGCCACAGCGCGCCATGGCGACTCATGAAAATGTTCCCACAGAGCCATTCCACAAATTTGATCAACCCATCAGATGGTCATCCAAAGTTTCACACCATTCACCATCGTCCCTAAAATGCTCCCACCCCCCGACAGATAAAATTCTTTGAACGCGCTACATCAGGCCTTCCCCCACTCACCATCCACCACAGTAATGTCATTTGACTCCTTCTCTGAATTGGTTTGGCCATTCCATGGGGTAAAGTAGGCTCAAGCTACCCCTAATTTAAATTTGGGTGTGGATCCCTCAGCTCAAGCTCAGGCCCACTGCTCAGCCTCTCACCACCTCTTTAGTCTATATATAGCCTCAGGGTTTCATACAATGAGCTCTTTTATCACTATGTGCTACATTGGACCCCTCCAGCTCTTTGTGTCTCTTCCTGACCTTCCACAATTGAGGTTCTAGTCATGTCTTTGCAGTTCTCAGCACCTAGGGATCCTTCCTGGCATGTCTGTGGGAGTGATCTGAAGTTTAGATCCCTATGTAGTGCTCAAGTCTTTGGAGAAGCTTCTAGAATCCCTCTGTGATCCAATCTTCCTTCGGCTCTAGCACTTCCAACCAAACAAAGTACCCCCTCCATGTGGTGAGCTATGTGAGCTCATCACTTGCTCACTTGATCTTATTTCAATGTTGTGCACTTGTGCTTGCATTTAGGACCTATCATATAGTCATAGGATCCATCCTAATGGATGGTGAGGGCTCGGGCAGTGCAGGCACTACTGAGATGGGATACCTCCCTGGAATGGCTTTATCACTTTGTCCTTATAATTGCACTCAATTAATATGCTAAATATCAGGAAGTGCAATCGCGTACTGATCATAACTGATCAATACGGTGCCTCAGCCCTATTATTGATTGATGCATGCATCGTTACTCGAGCAACCATAGTACCAAACAATTCTATGGCTTGAGTAGAGGTATGTTGATCTAGCCACACTCGGGCTCAACTACCATGGGGCTTAGTTCCACCATGGCATGGTAAAGATGTAGCCATCAAAATCCTATTAGTTGATGGCTTTTGTGGTAGTAATTCAACTCCCAAAGTAAACCCTAGCTAGTGGCTTTGGGTTATATTATGGTCATCAGGGAAGAGCATCCCCCCACCTATGGCTTTAGAGTGCAATCAATGTGTCTCATACAGGAGCAGGTACGACAATAAAATTGATGCCATGGCATGGCCTAGTTGTGGAGAACTCGGCGTTTATGTCAAACCCTAAATTGGATTGTCTGGGATCCTTACGTCATGAGGAAAAAAATGATAGTGTGGGTCGGGTTGTCAGACCAGGTCTACCCGCACAGTCAGAGTTTGGGCTGACCCGTTGGGTCCCAGTAAAATCGACAGGGCTCGAGGGCTAAAATTAAATTATGCGCCTAATTAAGTGCATATTATATAGTTCCATTATTAATATAAGATTAGATCTATTTATTATAAAAAATTGCTGATATATTAATTTTAACAAAATTTATTATGTACCCATATATATTAGTCTTGCAGTATATCTGAACCAATTTCTACTTTAGTAAAAAAGAAGTATCTAATTTTTTTATGAACCTATAAATATAAAGAGAAGGATCAGGATCAATTGGAAATACAACGTGCTTATGATACAAGAAAAAGGGATATGTTATTGATAAAGTAAATAGGTCCAACCTTTTTTGTAATAAAATATATTCATTGTTGGAATTAAGGTGTACTTTATTTTGGTCAATTCATATCCAAGTGCCATGATAATATATATCAGATAAAATGTAGATTAATAAATTGCAAGAACATTTTAGGTTCTGAGGATAATTTTACTAATCATGCCCTAATTAAGATGAATCCAAGTCCAAATTACTTGTTGTTAGTCTCTATTTCTTCATTTTGATGTCTCGATCATGATTTCAAGGATGGACATATATTTATGTAATTTACTTCCTTAAATTTGTGTTAATTATATTTAACTTGAATTTGAAAATTAGGAGATGTACTCATCATTTGCATGCTTTTAGTTCCTATGGTTTCATAATGTTATGTAGAAATTTTAACTTAATCTACTGATTTTCACCTATTACACAGCAATGATTGGTTTAATTATAAATGACTTGATTATTAACTTTTAGGTTGAAAAATTACATCACTAAGTTTCAAAATGGATTTATATAATTCTTTTTTAATCTTAATCTTATACTTATTGATTTTCTCCTAAATAATAGGATTATCATGAATTGATCTTTAATAAATCATTAAATATGATTGATTCACCAAAAAATTCATTCTTAAATGCTTAGTGATTTATCCCATGACATGAATGTTCAACTCTTAAAGATTAATAATTAAGGGATTTGCATACTTAAATAATTTCATTTAATCAATGATTAATCTTATAATCATGTATGAAATCATTTCCTCTCTTAATTTTAGATTCAGCCCAAGTAACTATAAATTGTAAGAGTAAGTCCTAAGATCTTTAGATCTCTTAAGGGTAAAGTTAAGCTTTTTGTTAAATAGGTATCACAACTCCAACTAAGATAACTTTGAGGTAGGAAATGCCTTAGTTGTCTTATATTGAGGTATGACTTTAGATGAACCTTATCAACCTTAGATGATTGATCTTATGCCTTGTGGTAAGATAACCTAAAGAGACTTAGATTGAGTAATCTTTTCGTAATAGTTAACCAAAATTAAATGACTTATAAGTCACTAATTTGGAGCCATTTGTGTAGGACCTACTACATTGGAGATTGGATTCTATACCTTGAAATACCTTGATTCTAAATTAGTCAATTTAGAACTATAAGTAATATAATATTAGTATTATCATATAGAGATTATAGTGCATATTCATAGTACTGACTTGATTCAGTAAGATAAGGAATTTGTTGATTCATTCTGAATGGAATTATAGATTTCTTATCTTATCTTAGATTAATAGATAAGTACTGTTCATCAAAAGTTTTCCATTTCCAAAATATATTATAAGTAGGGGATTTAACAGCTTAGTTTGAGAGAATAAACTATAAAAAGATTTTTTCCCTTGTCTATGTGCACATCGATAAGTGCAGTTAAACAAACTAAGTGGTCTCAATTACCTTTCTTAGGTCATACTAGTTATGTATATGTACTCTTAATATGTGACAAATTTTAAAAGTGTAGTTTTGAAAAATACTGACTTAAAAAATGTGAATCTAGATTAAGATAAAGTATGTTGATGAACCCATCAAACATAATTAATTTTATGTTAATTGTTATGCTTTCTGAAAGTTTAGTGTACTTAGATTTTTGTTTTTTATATTGTTTCAAGACAAAAGAGTTGAAATGAAGGTCAAAGAAGAAATCTCAAATCTAGAACAAGACAAGCACTTTGGCGCACCATAGTGCTCCCCAACACTATGGTAGAAGTGCACCCAAGAAGACTAAGTTGCAGCACACCGCAATGCCCCGACCAACAGAGAGCTTTCTACTATAGCATGCCACAATATATCTAAACAAAAAGCTCGGTGCTACAACGTGTCACAGCATGCCTCAAATACTCATTCAAGAAGTGAACCCAGTGCTACTACATGTCGCATAGCATTCTGGCACTACAGCCCACCGCAATGCATATTAAACAAAGAGTTCAGCATTGCGGCGCACCTCATTGCTCATTAAACTAAAAACTCAATGCTAAAGCGCACCGCATCGTCATCCAAACAGTATCTCAAGTGCTACAACATGCCATAGACCACAACCGATTGATGGCTTGGCGCTATAGCGCGCGGTGGCTCCCGCCTTAGATCAGGAAACATTTCTATGTGCATAAAAAAGCACATGAATTAATTCTTTCCATTTCCCATGGTAGAACTAGAATGCTTATTTTTAAGACTCCTAATTACCCATGGAATAAAGGAATAATATTCAATGCAAGTTCAACTTTATAAGTGGAGACTAAAGGGCTAAATGAATGTTGGAAAAGCTAGGGGAATGATATAAAAGGTAGAATTTAGAATATAAGGGGGTTCTAAATTTTCAATCTCAAGCTCTTGGATATAGAGGCTGCTATAAGGACAAAAAGAATCGAATTGTCAGCCCAAGGAAGGAAGGCTGCAACAATAAAAGGAAGGAGAAGTGAAGTGAGCAGGGAAACAAGAAGAAACTTACGGAAGAGAGGTTCAAGCGAATGCGACAGCTGTTCCCTAAGTATTACACTTTTTCTTAACACTTTTCATTTATTGTAAAAAGCCATGCAAGGGCTTATTTTCTCTTATTGCCTACTTTGTATTTCTTATATATGGAAACCTAAGCCCTCATTAGGGAGGGTTAGGCAAGAAGAACTTGACAAACAAAAAATGCACGTCTATGCTTGCACGCAAGTGTACATCGTCTGAATAGTAAATGATGGTGAGATTCTGAGATTTATCATCCTCTGGTATTCATTTTCTATTTATTACTAGAGTTTGCTTAATTTAGATAATGTTTAAGTGCTCAAATGGTTGATAATTTTTGGCCCTGATTTATCAAAATCAAAGTTTCTTTGATTTGAAATTAGTTTTGAAGAAAATAGGGAGAGTTGGGTTTTAGCAAGCAATTCAATAAGGGTTGTGTCAAACAAATTAGGTTAATTAATTAAGAATCAAGACATTTAGTCTTCTCTAGGGAATCCCCTAAATGTGGCTAAGTCTTGCCTAGTGCTCATAGATGAACGCAAAAAAGTTCTATCTCAGCATTTAGACTTACATGTAATCAATATTGATTGAGTTCAATGCTACGTCCAAGTTATGAAATCTATGGTTATAGTTGTGCATCATATGAATTTGATTCCACTAATGGCTCACATTCATCAATTCTAAGTTTAGCTAAGGAGATGAGTTATTGGGCTAAATGGGTTTATGTCTCAATCACCCATAGTACTCAATGCTCTAAGCCCTCATATAAATCGAGAATGAGCTATGGGGCTCAACTAGTGGCTCTTGTCTCACACGAGTCAACTTCTTATCTTAGCCAAGGTCCACATGCAATACACTAACAGATCTTGTCACATAGCTCGAAGCTTATTATGCACAAATTCCTTGCATAAGTTACGGTGAGCAATGGAGCTTAGATAATATTATGATTCCATGGATCTATTGATCATCTTAGGTCTATGGTTGTGCATGGGTCATTCTCGCACAATAAATATAATAACAAAATTTATTGTGTCGATGCTCAGAATGCACAGCCTTACTTTTAAGTGATCCGTGAGCTCTATGGTTTTTACAATTAAAATAATATTTGCTTAGTTTTTTTTTCTTAAAAACATGCATTTCCATTTTACTTATTCACAAATATTAAATTGGAAATGACAATATGATTTTCATAGATAATGAATAGTATAAATATTACATTCTTACATGCATATGCCCAACCCTCCCCAAGAAGGGTTTCAGCTATCATTAAATAATAATACAAAGGAGGCAACAAGAGAAAACAAGCCTTTGCACGCTTTTACAAAAATGAAAAGTGTTAAGAAAAAGTACAATACTTAGGGAACAGCTGTCGTGTTTGCTTGAACTCTCTTCCGTAACTTTCTTCTCGTTCCTTGGTCCCTGTGCTTCTCCTTCTTCTTATGGCTGCAACCTTCCTTCATGGGGTAGGGGACTCTCTTTTTTTTATTCTTACAACAGCCTCTATATTCAAGAGCTTGAGATTGAAAAATTGGAACCCTCTTTTATTCTGAAATCTTCCTTGTATATCCTTTCTCCCAGATTTACTGGCATTCTTTTAGCCATTAAGTCTCCACTTTGAAAGTTGAACGTGCTTTGAATATTATTCATTTATTCCATGGGTAAAATGGAGCCTTAACGAGCATTCAAATTATGCTGCGGAGAATTAGAAGGAATTAAATGCATGTGCCTTTTCATTGAAATTTGAAAAGAAAGAATTGTTTGCAGATATTAGCTGGGCGCAATGGCGCGTAGTAGCGTTAGGCCCTCTGTTAGTCGCTCACTATGGTGTGGTGTAGTGCTCGAGCTTCTGCTTGGATGGCACTGTAGTGAGTTATAGTGCTGAGCTTTCTGTTTGATGAGCACTGCAGCGGTGTAGTGCCAAACTCTCCTTGTGCTGTAGCGCAAAATGTGTTGCGGCACGCTGTAGCACCAGAATGTGATGTGACGCATTTTAGAGCTGGGCTCACCATTTGAATAAGTCTTTGAGGCACACTACAACGCACTGTAGTGCCGAGCTTTCTGTCTGGATCTGCCGTGGCGCGCTATAGTGCTCAGCTCTTTGTTGGTTGGAAAGCGACTTGCTGCAGCTCATTCTTCTCAAGTGTGCTTTCGCCATAATGCGTCATGGCTGCTGTGGTGCGCCATAGTACCTATCTTGTTCCAGACTTCAGATTTCTTCTTGAATCTTCATTTGTGCTCATCTGTCCTAAAATAATGCACAAAACACATATCAAGGTACACTAAACCTACAGAAAGTATAACAATTAACATTAAATTAATTATGATTGATGGGTTCATCATATGTGATTTAGCATTCTAACTTATATAACATTTATAGTGAATGGGCATATTAAGGAGAATATATTAAATAGTTAGATAACATATGTTTACTTTTTTTTTTATAGTTTTAAGTGTCTTTAAGCAATTAACATAAATTGAATAAGCATAAGCATCAATATCATTTGTAAACTATGGGATGCAACATTCTTCAAGGTCGAGTAAGAACTACAGGATGCATTCGGCATCATGACATCTAAATTTCTTTGGAAGTAGTGTAGAATTGAATGGATATTTTAAAATAAATTTAATGGCATTTTCAGATGTATACACAATGATATATAGCATAGTTCTATTTTCAATTTGTTTCGATTACTGTTTCTTTTAAGTTGATTTACTATCAGTATTTTGTTTATTTATAGTTTTTTTTCTATTTTTAGTTTTAGTATTTAGATTTATAGTTTCTTACAACTTTATTTCTATTTTTATTAAATGTTAAGTAAAATCCCTTAAATGTAAGAAATAACTAAATATAATAAAAATATACATATACTTATTGTCTAACATGATTTTTCTTTTTTTTTGTTGAGGCCCTGATATTGTGAAATTGATAATATCAGAACTTGAGCAGTTTGAGGAGCCAACTTTAGAGGAACTCAATAGGTCAAATAAAAGTTAGAGGAGCAGTAACCAGCACAATATTTAGTTACTTGCTTTTGTTTTATTTCTATTATGAGAAATGAGACTTTTACTACTCATTCTATTTTAAACTATAGTTTTTAATAATTTACTCTATATGTCTTTTCTTTTCTTTTATGAGATAAATGTTTTTACTTAATTTATATGATGATTATTATGGATGAATGCTAAAGCTTCTGCACTTAGTTATCTCTACTATTATACGTAGTATTATGATGTGATCTGCAGGATACTCATATAGAATTCTCATATATGTTGGATATCTCTTTATTATCCTTTCATATGGAATACTCATATATTAGTACCTTAAATAATGGTTAGGATAAGAATATTACACTTATCTTAAGAATTAGTATCCGTAGTAAGTCAGATTAGGGGAAGTTCAGCCTTTCTGAGTAACACAGTGTTTTCTCACTAATTATGTTACTATTATCTTTCTATCATGTCGATGATGAGACGGAGCGTTACACTATCACCCACAAATGAGTGGTCAAGTGGAAGTTTCAAATAGGAAACTGAAGCAGATCTTGTATAAAATTATGAATTATAATGTTATTATTATTATTATTATTATTACTAATATTATTATTAATGCTATTATTATTATATTTCCATTTATACAAATTTACTTTCTTGATATATATATAATTTTATTAAACACAGGGGTCTAAGTAAGGTTTGTAGAATATCAAAATTTACACATAATATTAAGCAGTATAATTCTGCAGGAGAAGCATATACAAATAAAATATAATGCAATATTTAAGTAGAATATTCATGTAAAATTGTGCGAATTATAAATGCAGTATACATATTTAAGATATGTGATCATTTTAAAAAAATATAGTAATATATAATATTTATTTAGTTAGACAAAGTTACAAATAATTGATGAGTTAGATACACCTATCTAACTATCTAAGATATGAATTCTTGACTAATTACATATTCTCCCTCAAAGGCTATGTGCAGTCTTCTTATTTCTTCTGATATCAGGCTATCATGGCCTAATATATTGTCTGAACAGACTTAAGATCAATCTGAATGAACCCATAATACTCATTTTTTATCATTTATTCCAATTTTTGAACAAAAATCTCATATAATAGTGATACAAAAATTGAAAATAAAATAATTAAATAATAAAAATGATATACTTCATTTATTTTAGTAAAAACTATAATATTAATAATATATATTATATATCTATAAATATTAAAAATAATTGTTTTTATTATTATGAGAAATAATATATATATATATATATTAAATAAAATAAAAAGAAAAATAAAAAAATAACTCAAATAAAAGTTGCATAAATTAGAATATATATATATATATATATATAGATATCTATAGAAATGACATAATTAAAGTCGTATTAGAATCTATCTCGCTTATCTATATCTCTCTATCTATATCTCTATCTCTCTATCTCGAAAAAAAAACAAATGAAGTTTCAGACTTTCGTTCTATCTCTATATATATATATATATTATATATATTGTTGGTAAATACGCGATGAAGAATTCAGAACACTCTCTTCGTTGTGGAAGCGTTTTCACAAGAGCTGCATTTCGAATTCAAGGACTGGGGTTATGATGACAGTTACCAAACAATCTTAGAATAACAAAATCATAAGACTAAAAAAGCACAGCACATCATGCAAGTTCACAGCACATAAAGAAATAATCAAACATATAGAAATACATGGAAAATCTAATAATGGGAAAAATCACGGAGCCACACCATAAGAAAATCCATTAGAATAATTTGAAGATTACAAAGTTACAAAGAGTTTATCACCTCAACAAAAATACTCCAGCTCTTACTCTAGAATGGAGAGGTGAGAAAATAGTTACCACCTATAGTGTCTCCTCCAATTTGCAAGGGCTAACTTGCACTATAGATTCCTTAGGGTTCAACCAAGAGATCTTCTTCTTAGCAGCTTTCAACCTCCAATATAAAATTCCAAGATTGTAATCCCCTCCCAACTTATCAGTTAAGTATACATGTCCATTTCGGACCCTCAAAGGTCCAAATATACTCTCAGATTTGCTTATGGTGTAACCTGGAATAAAGCATTTTTCTGCCAGGTGCTACAGCGCGCGTAGCCCTCGTGTCTTAGTTTGAGCTCACTATGGCATGCTGGAGCACCTGCATTTTCACGATGGTATGCTGCAGCACTTGCTTCTCGGTTGTTGACCACTGAGGTGCATAATAGCCCCTCAGTCTCGGATTGGGACCGCCTGAGCGCGCTGCAGTGCGCCATGGTGCGCAGTAGTGCCTGTGCTGTTATTGGACACTAAGAGGTCTCCACAACACTACAATTGCCCCTTGGAGACCTTTGGAAAATCTCCCCCTCTTCCTCCATTGTTCCTACATCGTCTTCTTCTGTGTTTTCCAAGAGACATGGTGTGGCACCCCACCCCCAATCCACATCGAGCTTAGATCGAGAGAGGTGTGCCTTGCTGGCAAATCCCTCACTTATCATTATCTTAAGGTGTAATCCTCAATCCACTAATATAGGATGGATGTGCTCTGAATAATGGTGCAGAATCATTCACTAAGTATATATCTCATCAGAGTGTGAAAGCAAAGAAAACTAAAATGCTACATCCAATCCACCACAATACTAGTAAGAAGTAAATAGCTCAAAATAAAATAGTACAATAAAAATATACATGGGTACTGAATTATTACATCAATTTTAAGATAAGTTTAAAATGAAATAAATCACCCGTTCTGACAAGCAAAATAAAATAATAGCTAATCTACTAATCTTCTACCTCACCATGATGCTCCTCCAATAATGGCTTCTCTTTAGGCACAAGGTCCTCAAATTGCTCAAACTTGTCGTTGTCAGTTTCACAATGACATTCCCCCAGCCAAAGAAAAGAAAATCTAGTTAGACATATTATCTAAGTATATTTTTGGCTATTTAAGTTTGTGAGTTTTATTATTGATATCACCATTTTACTTAGAATATAAAACAAGCAAAGCGTAAGTGTGCAACAAGCATACAAAGGGATATGGAAATTTATAATATAGCATTTATAACAAAGCAATATATGAAGCAAAAGACATACCTTAATACTAAGCTATGACAAGTTTAGGCATATTTATAAAATAAAGTAAGAAAAGTACTGAAAGAAAAGACTCATCCTAAACATATTAATGATCATATGAATTATGCAAGTTAAAAGTAAGCAATCTATCTATAATATGTATAAATAAGCAGTAAAGGAATCTAGCATCTAATATATAAGTAAGTAGGTAAAGTAAATGCTAACCGTAGTAAAAAGGTAACAATAAAATAGTAAATAAGTATATAATGATTATTATTAGAAGAGGGCTAACTATCCCGCTGAACTGAAAAATATAATATTCTTAGTGTCATAAGAGTCTAAGGCAAAATAATGAAGCATAACTGAACTGAGGAGGCAATAAGTACAAATACAGTAATATTTTAGTTATTTTCTTTAGTTCTGAGGAGATTGTACGTAAAATGCTACTTTTTGATTAAGCGCTCCAAATTGGATTTTCTTGATGAGAAATGATTCTTTATTGTTTAACATGAAGATAGACAATAGGTACATTAAATTTGGACAAGTATTAAGTCCTATTTGTTCAAATAAGGGATTTTACCCTATAAGGGCAGTTTGGTAAATTTACCTAATAAAGTCTAAATATTTAGTTAGTTTATTGTTGTTCACTGTCTAAGGGTTCCATAGAGCCTAAGAATGTTGAATTTTAATGTTGATTGGTTAATTTATAGCTAAAATTGTTTTAGGGTCTAAGAGCAAAATTTTAGGATTTAAAACATGCCCTTTAGGATAAGTGGTAGATTTCCATACTCAAAATGACCTTCAAATTCCCAAATTGCTTGGTTTTACTAAATCCAATTTTGATTTTAGTATATTTGGGCCCCATTAAGGCACTAGACTCATTAAAATTCAAGAAATGTGAAGTTTATGCCATTCTGGACAGTTTTGGGCAATTCCGAACAGTTTTGGGTGCTACAATATGCGTAGCACCCCTTGACCAAGAGCCAGGCGCTATGGTGCACATTGTGCCAATTTTCCAAGGGTACAGACACTACAGTGCGCGATGGCAGATTTTAGTGTTGTGGCGCATTGTATCACTTTCAGGCCTTTGACGCACGACGACGCCAAATTTTTTGAGAGCGGGGGCTATGGCGCACCGTAGCACTTTCTGGCCGAGAGCCAGGCGCTACGACACACTGTGGCCTGCTACGGCATGCACTGTAGTAGTCCCTGGCCGAGAGCTAGGCGGTATGGTGCGCAACAGCGCTTAATAGTGATTTTACCCATGCAAAATTGAAACGTGTCTCTTTGGCACCCAAATAGTCTTGATTTAAGGCACCTCAAGTACGGTGCCATATACCGATGGAAAGGTCTTTCTGAGGCCTATCCATTTATTCTAAAATCAACACAAAAAGATCATTTTAACAATGCACAAAATGAGACTAAAGGTTCAGGTATATAAAAATCATATTTGCAAAATAGAATTTTTTCCCAATAACTTACGATCTTAATCAGCACTAATGGTCTCTACATCTCATACACATGTTCTTATTAGCATTAAATAGACATGTTAGGTAAATGTAGGAACTATTTGATAAAAAGAAGAGGTACTAAAGAGGTACCCCAGCCTTGAAATAAATGGAGGAAGAGGACTTTAATTTTTGTAGGAACTTGGGAGCTTTAGGGCTTGAGCGGAGAAGCTTCTTCTTCTTCTTCAACTATTAGCAAAAGGAGGAAGAGGCTGAGGGTTCCTCTTTAGCTTGGGAATGATCTTGGAAGGGAATGATATTGGGAAGAGGAGAAGAGTTCCAGCTGAGCAAATGGAGAGTGAGGAGGGATTTTCAGTAATTGAAGGGAGGAGGGCTGAAGGTCCATCTTAAAGGACGATGGGACATGGCTCCATCAATGAGCCTTCCCATCAGCATGGAGGGGAAGGGGAGGGGCAAAAGTCTCTTGTGTGCAGGGTATGGGGAGGAAGGTGCCAAGTTGCCCCAGCTCAGGAAAAGGATGAGGGAAAAAAAAAGGAATTTTGATTTAGTTAATTAATGCTTTTAAAAAAATCATATTTTATAAATGTGCTTAGAAAAATCCCAAAAATTCACCTTTAGCTAATTCAAAGGTGAGAAATTCAACGGTGAAGTCGGATTTCAATTTCAACGAGCATTTAATTTTTTTATTTTTTGGGTATTTAAATACATTAAAATATTCGAGAAAATCCGGCGACTTCCAAATACTTCTTAAACAAGACCCCTAGCTAATTTGGGGGTGACAAGCACAATGACAAAGTCAAATTTTGATTTTGAGGTCAAATTAAATATCTCAAGTTTCTAATTAATTAAATTTATTAAATATTCCAAATATTTGATTCAACTCTGAATCGCTCCAAAATTTTATGGTTTAGTTCTAATAAGTAGATGAACTTAATTAAATGATAAATAGGATGTGATCAAGCAAAGCTTAGGATAAGTAACAACCTTAGGTTATTACACATGGTGTGGCTCACCCACTCTCTCTTCATGTACCGAGACCAACTCAAGTTGCACATAGCTTCAATTTCTCCACTGTTACTACTGCTTTAGTAAGCATATCAGATGTATTCTTAGAAGTATGGATCTTCTCCAATCCTAGCTATCCTTCTTCCAATAGTGTACGAATGAAATGGTAATGGAGTTGAATGTGCTTTGTATTGGCATGAAAGGCTGCATTCTTTGTCAGATTAATATCGCTCATACTATAGCTGTGGAGCTTCACATATATCTTCACCTTGCCCAACTCTACCATAAAACCTTTCAACTAGATCATCCTTTTGCTTTCCTCCGTGATGGCAATGTACTCTACCTCCATGGTTGAAAGCGACATGATATATTGTAGCTTGGTGATCCAGCTCACTACTGCACTTCCTAATATATACACATAACTTGTAGTGCTTCTGTTGCTATCAACATCTCCTATAAAATTTGAATCTACATAGCCATGCAAAATAATGTCAGATCTCCTAAAGCATAAACTTTGCCCACTATACCTTTCAAATACCTTAGGATCCACTCGACTGCATCCCAATGGTGCTTCCCTTGGTTTTCCATAAACCTTCTAACCCCTCCCATTGCATGGGAAATATTTGATCTTGTGCAGATCATTGCATAAATCAAGCTCCTAGCTGATGAAGCATAAGGAACCTTTTCCTTCTCTTTTTCAGACTTTGACATCTATTTCTTTAATAAGCTAAAGTGACTTGTTAGGGGAGTGCCCATTGGCTTCGCTCACTCATGGTGAATCTTTTTAGCACCTTTTCAACATATTCTTTCTACAACAACTACAGAATTCAAGTACTTCTCTCCCTATTGATTTGATTCTAAGAAACTTCTTGGCTGACCCCAAGTCCTTCATGTCAAACTCCTTTGACATCATTTCTGTAAGCATCATTATCTCCACCATGTTCGATCCTACAATCAACATATCATCCACATACAACAATAGAATGATATAGGAGGACTTACACTACTTTATGCAAAAATAATGATCCGCTTGACATCTCTTGTACTTTGATTCTGACATGAACCTGTCCAACCTATTGTACCACTACCTTGACGCCTGCTTCAAGCCATAGAGGCTCTACTTGAGCTTGCACACTAGCACAGATTTTCCTTTCTCTTGATCCTTGTACCCTACAGGCTGTTGCATGTATAGATCCACTTCCAGTTCTCTGTGAAGGAATGCAGTTTTAACATCCATTTGCTCGAAATGCAAATTCTCAACTGCAACAATATTTAGTACAACCCTAATAGTTTTCTTCTTCACAACTATGGTAATGATCTCACTGTAGTTAACCCCATGATTTTTCTAGAAACCCATTACTACAAGTCTCACCTTGGAGTGCTTGCTCCCATTGTGCTCTTCCTTCACCCTATAAATCCACATGTTCTGAAGAGCCTTCTTTCCAGTGGGCAAGGATGCCAACTCTCATGTCCAATTTGACATGAGTGATGCCATTTCATCATTCATGGTAGCCTCCCACTTGAATGAATCTTCAACTTGAAATACCTCTTCTAAGCTTTCTTGTTAACCTCCATCCGTTAGTAATAAATAGAACAAAAAAGGAGTGTACATCTGTGGTGGTCTTATGACTATTGTGGATCCTCTTCACATGGGTGTTTGTAGTTCAACATTGACACCCTCATGAGGTTCTTCATGTTCCCCAACATCTAACTCAATGCTGTCATCAATCTCTATATGCCGGGGTTATCCATTTGAAACATCCTTAGAATCAGTCATGATTCCTATACAATCATTGTACATCTCACTTTTATTAAAAGTGATCCTTGCTTCTGATGACTTTATAATTTTGATTGTCCCAGAATTTGTAATAAAACTCACCTGTGCCATATCCAACAAATGTGCACTTGATCGTCTTAGCGTTAAGTTTGCTCCTGGATCATGCATCAATATGCACATAGGATGAGCAGTCATATACGTTGAGGTAGTTCAGTTTAACCTCCTTTTCGCTCCAAGCTTCCTTGGGGATCCCTATATTCAAGGGTACGGAAGGTCCCCTATTGATTAGATATACAACTATGTTAATGGCTTCAGCCCAGAATTACTTTGGGAGACCTTCCTAGAACTACTTTGTAGAAAATCAAATCGCCTCAGTGTGCCATGGCGAGAATTTGAATTAACTCGACTTTCTACACGCGCTGCAGCGGAACAGTGTTTTGAACGAGGCTGCTACAACACGCTACAATGAATCCCCATTAAATAGTATGTTTGGAGCCATGCACACCAAGAATGATATGCAACTACTGCAGTGCGCTGCAGCGCACCATAGCAACCGACGCAGTTTTTCCCAGGTCAAGGCATTAATGATAGTATAGGGAAGGCTGAAAATTCAAACCATGGTTCTTCTCAAACCATTTGGAAACTGCAAAAGCAAAAAATACTGCTGTATCCAAGAGGAATAAAGGAATAATAACAAATAACTATCCATTAATTCAAGGAAGAGTAAGGGTTAGATAGAATTTATGCACAATAGAAAAGGAATCCCTATATAAATAGCATTTTGAAACTAAAGAAGGGTTCCCAATTATGACATTCATTGATCTAAATTATAAGCTGTTGTGGGAAAGAGAAGGAGAACTCTCCAGGGAAGAAATTTTAGAAAAACCTTACAAGTCCAAGGGGGAAGAGAAGTCGAGGAACTTAGAGAAAGGAAGACAAGGAAGGAGAAAAACTTAGAGAATTTCTGAAATTCAAGGTTGTTCCTAGTACCATTTCACACCCCTATCTAGTTTTCCTTATTTGTGAACCAATGCCATGGTTCATGTTCTTGTAAATCTCTTACTGTATTGAAATTATAATAGATGGCTAAGCCCTCCATGGATAGGGTTGGGATGTAATTATGTGCTGAGTAAGGTGTATGGTGTTGTCTGTTGAATTTGCAATGAATAAAATTTGTGCTGAATTCATATATATTTAATAAGCTAAATTTGGAATGAAAGTATTTGTATAATATAAAAATACTTGTGCTTCAATGCTCACTGATTGGATTAGAGCAAGGAGTTAGTGCAATAGAGCTAAGAGCTACATGACAAGTTCTCAAGCCATTAGCACTACTCCTTCAAGTCATCCGAGAAGTTGAAGCTTGTGAGCCAAGCCCCCCAATCATGCTCTGTGGCTTAGCAAAGTAGAAGGAGGGAGAGATCTTTGAACACCTATGGGTGATGTGACATTATCCATTGGGTCTGATGAATCCTCTCCCTTAGCAAAACTGCATGTGTAGCACACAATGCTGATTGGTGGGAATTAAAGCTTGTAAGATTCATTTAACTAAAAGAATGTTTTGGTAACCTAGATGTTGGAAATTAAAATTAAACTAACTATGATCTCATAAAAATAATGTGCTGAGGTAGAACCCCTAAGGTGTTCTCCTTGTGCACTAGATTTGAACTTGTTGAATTAGGGGACCAATCTAAGGAAGGCAATGTTCACTTGATTGATTAGGCATAGTATAATTACTTTATGAATTCCAATGACATGATTACAACATCAAGTTCTTACGAGTCACATAATGAACTCCCAACTCTCTCTTGATAAATCAAATAGTATCTTTAACTTAATCCTTGTTTTGTTAATTTAGGAACCACACCAAAACAAAAATATGAACTGTCTAAACATTATTCAATGAAGATAAAACTTAGTAACAAAACTATAATTTTCTGCGGACGATATAAATCCGAACTTACCATTCCAAATTATTACTTCGGACCACGTACACTTGCATGCAAGCGCAGACGTGTATTTGCAGTCTGTCAAATTTTTGGCTCGTTGCTGGGGAACTGTTCTAGTTTTGTATAAAGTACAATCTATCAGTAAATAGTGATTTAGAATTATCTTTGTTTCACATATATATTTTCTTATTTCTTTAGTTTACTTTTCTATTAATTTTTATAATTTTTATCTTCATATATGGACTACTCAAATTTCATGGACATGCACAATAATAATCAAAATAGGTGTATTTGGTGTGGGGGAACATATTCATATTCTAATTGTAATACAAACAACACTTTTGCACCTTTGAGAACAAAATCGATCAATGACATTAAGTTTGATCACAACTTGCAACACAGTTACACTCACTCTGATATGAACTTTAACAACACAAATTGGACGTGTAAGTAGTCTTACTTAGAAGAATCGGTAGAAAAATTTAGTGGTCATGTGAACTATAATTTACACAAAAATGAACCAACCACAATTAGGCTTGAATTTAATTAGGAAGGTCAAAAGCATCTATGTAAATTAATTGAAGCTAAGTTATACTTTATATTGCAACAATTAGCTAAACTTGTCCAAGAAGTGTTGATTTGTAGGAAAGAAACTTTAACTCAAATAAATAATGAAAATGAGAAAGAGTTAGAGTATCAATTTGAATTAGACAATTTGAAAATGCAATAAGAAATGCTAACATGTAGTGAAAACACTTTAACTCAAATAAATGAAATGAAAAGAGTTGGAGTATCAATTTGAATTAGATAATTTAAAAATGCAACAAGATTCACAAACAGAAATAGTTGATCAAATGCAATCCAAAAATTATGTCTGCTACAAACCTCAAGTGCATCTACCTCAATGTTTAACAATAAGTGATGCATTATTTGAGGATAAGCAAGGCAAAGTGATTCAAAATAATGAAGGTGTCAAAACCATTCGAGGTATCTCAAACATAAATAAACCCTTTAACAATATTATGATTATTGTGTGCAATGTGAATTTGCAGAGAAATGCTTTGATCTTACTCTTAAGTTAATTGAATTTTACGCCTTTTTGCAAAATGAATTTGAGAATGATATTAATGATGAATTAGATGAGTTTTATGAAAAACATATGGCAAGAAATGAGAAAATTGAATAGAAGAATAAAAGAAAAACTATTGTAAGTTAGAAGACACAAGCTTGACATTGAAGGAAAAAGATAGTGTAGCCGTCATTCATAATGATTACATTATTAAACAAGCTCGTACTCATCCTTAAGCCTTAATAAAATCTAGAAAGAAATTTTAAAGGGATATAAACTTTTTTTGGTCAGGCTGAGGACATTAAACTAAGCTCTGGTTGGGAGGCAACCCAACAAATAATATATGTTTTTGTTTGTTTCAGATTATAATTAGTACATGTGTGCGTCAATAAAGGAGCAAGAGGAGTCTCAAGCATGATTGCAGTAACAAAAGTTTGTCATTATTTATATCAGGTTGTTTCATTCATTACTACTCCTTGTATAGTATTTTTATTTTGCCTTCAACTTTGTGCTTTTTATTTTTGTTTAAATAAATCTTGGTGAATTATTATCCCCCAATTATTGTGCTAATAGAATGTTATTATCTCAATAATTTTTCTAAGACTTTTAATGAGCTGAATTCAATTGTGATGGAACATGTGAAGAATTTCTTTATTCTAATTTACCTAACAAGAAGTGATCAAGCAAATGAACAGTTCCAAAATTTTTCATGCTAAATTGTCTTACACTCATTTTACTATAAGTTTCCACAATCAAAAATGTACGATGCTTTAAATCTAAGTGTGGGGGTGGGTTCAAGGAACTTGATTTAGAGAAAGTAAGAAACTGAAATAAGAATGTGCTATTCTTCTATAGACTTACTGAACGCAATGAAAATAAATGGGGAAGAAGAAAAATATCTCTCCCTTGAACAAAATACAAAAAAAAAATCCAGGGATGAAGAAAAATATCTCTCCCAAAGTAAGAAAATTAAGAAAAAATAAGATGAAAAAAATATCTATCCTTAAAAGAAATATTCATTGCGATTTAGAAAAGAAGCACAATTGGCACTAGATCTTACACACCGAATCTTACTTTCATAGTTAAGCAATCCTAAAAAATCCCCCTGGAATTAAGAGTTAAGTATCATACTTTAGAAAATTGAAAACTAAAATAGTCAAAAGAAAGGAAAACATTAGTACGAGACTTGTTAGAATCTGAATTCTTCTAATCACACCGTTGTCAAGTAATACATGAAATTTCAAAAAAAAAAAAGAAAAAAAAAACACTATCACACATATCTAATTGAATTTTGTAATATAGAAAATCAGAAAAATTTTGTTTTTTGAGCTTTCTCGAGGATGACCAGAATTAAGTGTGGGGGTGTGATAACCCCAAGATTTATAGTAAAATAAGGTTAATAAAAGCAAACATTTTTAAAGCTAAAATTATATATTTTGATGTGCTTTCACTGCTTTTCAGAATAAAAGATGAGCAAATTAAAACTTGGCTTAAATATGCAATTCTGGGATAAAACTGTCGTGGGCGTGCGCGCGCCACGGCATGCTTTAGCGGCCTGAGAACAGCTTGCAAAACCTGGAGCAATTCATACAATTCTGGAAGGAATCGCTGAAGCAAACGCTCTAGTTGGCCAATAACATCATTCAGAACTCAAACCACCTCATCCGCGCCATGGCGAGAATTTGAATTAACTCAACTTGCTCTATGTGCGCTGCTGCGGAATAGTGTTTCAAAAATGCTGGCCACTACAACAGCGCGCTACAGTGGATCCCCAATAAACAGTATTCTGGTTCTTGACACAGCAAGATGAAATACAACCGCTCCAGCGCTCATAACCAAGTGACCAACGCAAATTTTCCCGGAGGTCAAGGCATTAATGACAACATAGGGAAGGCCGAAAATTCAAACCATTGACCCTCTCCAACCGATTTGGAAAACTATAAAAGCATAAATCCTATTTGTATCCTAGAGGAATAGGGAAATAATTCAAATGGCTTACCATTAATTCAAGGAAGAGGAAGGGTTAGACATAATTTATGCACACCCGGTTAAAGGAATCCCTAATAACAATATTTTGAAACTAAGAAGGGTTCCAAATTTTGACATTCATTGATCCAAATTATATGCTACTATGGGAAAGAGAAGGAGAACTATACAGGATAAGAATTTTAGAACAATCTTGGCAAGTTCAAGAGGGGAAGAGAAGCATAGGACATAGAGAAAGGCAGAGAAGGAGGAGAGAGAACTAAGAGAACGCCATAAATTCAGGGTTGTTCAAGTAACATTTCTCACCCCTATCTAGTTTTCCTTATTTGTGAACCACCAATGCCAAGTTTCATGCTCTTTTATATCTCTTGCAGTATTGAAACTGTAATGGAGAGTGAACCCTCTTATAGAGAGGCTTGGGCGGTAACTATGTGCTGAGTAAGGTGTAAGGTGTTGTATGTTGAATTTGCAAATGAATAAATTTGAGCTTAATTTTATTTATTTTTATTAGATACCTAATATGATTATCAAATGAAAATTTATAATAAACTAAATCTGGAATGATAATATTTTTATAAGATATTAAATGACTTGTGCTCCAATACTCACTGGTTGGATTAGAGCAAGGAGTGAGTGCAATAGAGCTGAGAGCTACGTGACAGTTCTCAAGCCCAACTAGCCACAACTCCTTCCAGATCATTGGAGAAGTTGAAGCTTGTGAGCCCAAGCCCCCTCTAATCATGCTCTGTGGCTCAAACAAAGTATAAGGAGGAAAAGATCATCGAACACCCATGCATGATGTGACATAATCTATTGGGTCGATGAATCCTTTCCCTTAGCTAAACCGTGTGTAGCGCATAATGCTAATTGGGTGTGAATCAAAGGTTGTGAGATCCAATAAACTAAGAGAATGTTTTGGTAACCTAGATGTAGGAAATTGAAATTAAGCTAACTATGATCTCATAAGAATCTATGTGCCGAGGTAAAACTCCTAGGGTGTTCTCTTTGTGCACTAGATTTGAACTTCTTGGAATTAGAGGGACCAATCTAAGGAAGGCAATATTCACTTGACTGATTAGGCATAGTAAAATTACTTTATAAATTGTAATGGCATGATTACATCACTGAGTCCTCACAAATCACATAATGAACCCCCAACTCTCTCTTCTTAAATTAAATAGTATTTTTAATTTAATCTTTGCTTTATTAAATTAGAAACCACACCAAAACTTAAATACAAATTATATAAACATTATTGAACATACATAAAACTTAGTTACAAAAACCATCATTCCCTGTGGACGATATAAATCCAGAATTTACTATTCCAAATTATTACTTCAGACCTTGTACACTTACGTGCAAGTGCAGATGTGTATTTACAGTCTGTTAGAGTCACCCTTGGTGACCTTCTATTAGTCTCCTATAAAATAAGTGTTGTAGCCCTCTTTGGCTAACTAGCTAACTGAGATCAGATTTCTCCGTAGACATTGGCACATGTCAACATCCTTGAGTTTCCAAACTGCATCCCTTGGTAGCTTAAACATCCACATCACCTTTGCCAGTGATGTCGCACGCCTTATCATCTCCAGGATACACTTCCCCAAGTCATGCTTAGTGTAAACTTTTGAAGGCACTCATAAACAGAGTTGCATGAAAGGATACTCTTGAGTCCACAACCCAGAACTTCGTGTTAACAAGTGTGAGTATCAAAGCATCCTGAACCTCCTCAAATAAAACATTCACAGTGGGGTTCATCATCCTTACACCACCACTTGGCTTCTTTAGGGTAGGGCAGTTCTTCTTAAAGTGACCTACCTTCACATAGTTCCAACAATCCAGCTTTGCCTTTCCAGGTCTTGATTTTCCTCATCAATACATTGACCTATTTCTATTATGTCTCATTTCAACATGCCTTCATTTGCTCTCAGCATTCAGTGCTGAAGTAGATGCCTATCCATGAAATTTCTTCTGCACCTCCTCATTCAACACACGCCCAATAATGTCATCAAATTTCAACAACACATTCCCTGATGAATTGCTCATGGTTATAACCAGCCCAACCCAACTATCTAGCAGTAAAGAGAGGAGTAACAAAGCCTGAAGCTCATTATCAAAACTAATTCCCACCAAACTCAACTGGCTCATCATGGTGTTGAACCTGTTGAGATGTTTTGTCACTGAATAGCCATCCATCATCTTTATATTAAACAATATCTTCATCAATAAAACCTTATTTGAAGGCAAAGGCTTCTCATGCATTATTGTAAAGGCATTCATGAGATCTATAATAGTTTTCTTATTAACAATATTAAAAGCAACAGAAGAAAACAATGATAAATTAATCAAACCCAGTGCAGTTCTATCAAGAACTTCCCATTCTTCATTAGTCATAGCTGTAGATTTCTTGTTGGTTCCTTTCAATGGAAGATACTACTTCTTCTAGTAGAGCAGATCCTCCATCTCCATTTTTCATAACACAAAGTTTGTATGACTGAATTTTTTAATCTTGTGTCTCATCTCTTCGAGCATTGCTCCCACTCAAATAAGAAAACCTTAGGACCAACAAGGTAACCTCTGGCTTTGATACCACTTATTGGTAAATATGTGATGAAGACTTCTGCACACTATATACGCTACGAAAGCATTTTCACAAGAGCGTGCACTTTGTATATGAGGAGGAAGAAGCTCAGAGTGTGAGCTTGAAATAAGATTATCATGATGATAATAATTCATATTTTGGTCATTTTAAAGATCACTAAGATAATTTATCAGTTAAAAGGCATAATATTGCTAAACTATATTTTGAATAAGTCTAAATGTATAGATATACTCAAATTTGCTCGACATATTCTTACATAGTATTCTCTTACTTTGTATCTTAATTATGAATGTGCGATTAGCTATTAAATATATATTACTTATTAATTACTATAAAACTAATATACAGATGAGATAAATTGATACTAGATTTTTATACATTCTTTAATGAATGATTTTCATTTCATATTTTTAAGGTTGAAGCTCTGTGTTTGATGTCAATTCTTCAAGGGTAGAACATCATTCTAAGGACCACTTCTGGCATATATGTGGCGCCCCGCCCCAGCCGCTATTTGCAAGCAAAGTATGAAACAACGGTCTACTAAGAGGTGACTTACTTTGCTAACACTAGTTCTACTGAGATGTCTAAGTAACCAATTACTTAGACACACAATTGTGCCCCATATTATCTCATATAATCATAGTTATATTACTTCTGCACTCTATTTTGTTATTGCAGAAGCTGACATAATTGAAATACTTCCATTCTTTATATTCAAGAACACTAAGTACATTGACAATAAGTATACTAAATTTGAACTTCAGTTAATTAATTTAAGCCTTAATTATGGTTTAGGGTGATTAGTGAGTGATTAAAGAAATTAATTATAAAAAGAAAATTTTAACTTCATAATCACATTCTTCTCATTCTGGTGAGTGTTTCGAGACCTAAAACATAAAATATGGCTAATAATTCAGCTTAATATTCACTAATTCATTTTCTAAGTGATTAAGTATGATTAAGGAAAGTAATAATAGAAATCTATATATTTTTGTAGATTAGTGTTCTTTGCACTTGTCTAATTGAAATGATATATTAGATCACTATATTTGGATGTGACTTGACCAAGTTATGACATTAATGAAATTAAGGTTAAAGGCTTATTAATTTAAAAGGTGATTAATAATTGATTAATAATTTTTGGACCAAACCCCAATTTGATTCTTTAACTCATTACATGCATATGCCCAACCCTCCCCAAGGAGGGTTTAGGCTTCCATTAGAAAAGAAATATAAGGAAAGAAAAATAGAACTTGGAGCCCTTGCATGGCTCTCATAGAAAGGAAATTAAGGAGATGAAGATAAAAAAATAGGAACTACTGTCACATTCACCAGATTTTCTCTCTATCTCTGACCTATCTCTCTTCTCTGCTTCCTAAGCTTCATCCTATTCCTTCAATGTAGCCTTCTCATTCCTTGAGCAGGGAGACTCTCCTTCCTTAAGCTTTGGCAGCCTCCAATATTCTGACTCCTTGAATATCAAAATCTAGAACTTTTTCTTAGTCTTGAATCTATGCTTTTTTAATCCTTAGAAATCTCCTCAGCCATAGTGCAACCACCCCTTCCATCTTCCTCAAAATTACTTTGTTTCATTATGAATAATTCTTTTAATCCCTTAAAAAATGAAGAAGTTTATTGGTATTGCCATAAATTCCTACTGTGGGAAGGGGAAAAGTTAAGTCTCCTCTTCTTCCCAATGTTGATTAAATGCCTTATTCTTGTGCATGTTTACGGCTGGTGCTATGGCGCGCTATAGCGCCAGGCGCTCTATCTTGAGGGCGCTACGGCGCACAATAGCGCTAAGCTTTCGAGCTGTGTCATGCTGCGGTGCACGATAGCACTGTGCTCTTGGGCAGGAGGGCACTACAGTGCGCAGCAGCGCCAGGCTTTTGGTTTTGAAGGCGGTATGACATGCGGTAGCGCTGAGCTTTCGATAATAATGGCGCTATAGAATGCTGTAGTGCTAGGCCTTAGATCTTGAATATGCCGTAGGGCGTTGGGGCATGCTGTGGCAAAGAATTCTCCATTTTCATCAATTTTCATTTTTTTTGTAACCTTATCACTTCTAAACTATAATGGCAATAAAGCACACTAAAATAATGACTGGTTTTAGAAAAATCTTGCATTTTAAATATAAAAAAATTTATAAATATGTTGCTCATCATCAGTCCTTAGCTATCTGAGTCTTTTGTTGAATGAGTTTGACTTTCTTATTAGTTTCTTTGACTAATTCAGACCCATACAACTAAAAACCACTAATTTTTGATCAAAACATTATAGTGCAACACTTTCTCCCTTACAGTGCCACATATAGAGCCATCTTTATGCTAGACTAAAAGTTGCTATTATAAACAAGTTCAACCAGCAGCAGATGCTCCACCGAATTTCCATTGAAGTCAAAAATATAGAGTCTGAGTAGATCTTCATGAACTTGATTCTCCCTTTTTGTCTGGCAATCAATTTGAGAATGAAAGGTTATGCTCATTCCTAGGGTGATTCTCAAATCCTGATGCATTGCCTGCCAAAACTTTGAAGTGAACCTGCTATCTCTGTCCAATACGATTGATTTTGAAATATTGTGCAGTCTGAAAAGTTCTTTACTATAAATCTTAACAAGCTTTTCCACAGAGCCAATCTGACAGATAAGAATAAAGTGTGCATATTTGGTAAGAATATCGATGATGACCCATATTGTATCGGCTCCTAACCTTATGCGAGGAAATCCTATTACAAAGACCATCGAGATGTCAAACAATTTCCATTCAAGATATTCGATGGAGGTAACAGGCCTAGGGTTTCTAATGCTTGACTTTGACTAGTATGCAAGAGTGACACTTTGCCACAAATTTAGCAATACTTCTCTTCATGCCTGGCCACCAAAATGACTGTTCAAGTCTTGATACATCTAGGCACTTCCAAGATAAATTTTATATCCTAAATAATGACTATCTTTAAAGATCTTTTGATGCATAGATTTTGGTATCCAAAGATGATTTCCCTGATATACAACATTATTTTCAATTGCAAATCAACATGGCACCCATCTTTAATCTTAGCTCTGAACTTTAGATAATCTTCATCTTTCATTTGTGTGATGGAGATGTCTCTGGAAAGGTCAACTCAACTAAACTTAACTTACTCATTTAATTTAACATCTCACCTCTGATAAGTTCAATGGATAGCTTGTAGAATTCCTGTTTAATAAGGCTTTCAGTGATTATGGCACAAAGGGTAGAACGATGGCTAAGAGCATTTGGAACAACATTCACCTTTCCCATGTGATACTGAATATTCAGTTCTTAATTACCAATTAACTCTAACCATCTTCTCTGATGGCAATTCAGATCATGTTGAGTGAAGATGTATTTTTGGCTCTGATGATCGGTGAAAATGGCGCATTGAATGCCATGCAGATAATGGCATCAAATTTAATTAATGAGAAGCATATGAAATGACCTTTCCTTCTTTCATTAGTACATAACCTGGACTAATTTCAGATGAATCTATGAAGACTTGATAATCTAGTTCTTCTTTCAGTAGAACATGTACTAAAGCTATTGAGAGTGCATCCTCGAGCTTCAAAAAATCTTCCACACATGTAGAGTCCTAGATGAATGGCAAAATTTTCTATATCAGTTCAGTTAATGGAGATGTGATTTGAAATAAGCCTTTGAAAAAATTTATGTAGCAGCTGGATAATTCCAAGATGCTACGGATATCTATTACTAACTTTAGTGGTGCCCAATCTTGAATAATGCTTACCTTATTCTGATCAACCCTGATTCTTTGGGCATCAACAACATGCCCCAAAAATGCAATAGATTTTAACCAGAATTCGCACTTGGAATACTTTGCATACTTGTTATGGCTTCTGAGAGTTTTAAGAATAGATCTAAGATGGACCACACTATCTGATTGGCTCTTAGAATAGATAAGAATGTCATCAATTAAGATGATAACAAACTTATACAAATACAGTTTAAGCACACAGTGTATTAGATCCTTGAAAAATGAGAGAGCATTTGTGAGTCCAAATGTCATCACTAAGAGTTCAAAATGGCCATAGCAAGTACAAAAAGCAGTTTTCTAAACATCTGAATTTTTCACTCGTAGCTGATGATAGCTAGATCTCAAATCAATCTTTGAAATGATAACCACACTAGCAAGTTGACTGAACAAATTATTGTAGCAGCCAGATAATTCCATGATGCTACGAATATCTATTACTAACTTCAGTGGTGCCCAATCTTGAATAGCGCTTACCTTATTCTGATCAACCCTGATTCTTTGGGCATCAACAACATGCTCCAAAAATGCAATAGATTTTAACTAGAATTTGCACTTGGAATACTTCGCATACTTGTTATGGGTTCTGAGAGTTTCAAGAATAGATCTAAAGATGGATTTCATTATCTGATTGACTCTTAGAATAGATAAGAATGTCATCAATTAAGATGATAACAAACTTATATAAATACAGTTTAAGCACACACTATATTAGATCCTTGAAAATGAGAGAGCATTTGTGAGTCCAAATGTCATCACTAAGAGTTCAAAATGGCCATAGCAAGTATGAAAAGCTATTTTCTCAACATCTAAATTTTTCACTCGTAGTTGATGATAGCTAGATCTCAAATCAATCTTTGATATGATAACCACCCCAGCAAGTTGACTGAACAAATTATTGATCCTAGGAAGTGGGTATTTATTCTTGATGGTTACCTTATTTTATTCAGGGTAATCTATGCACATCATGATAAAATCATCTTTCTTCTTAACCAAGAGAATAGGGGCTCCCAAGGGGACATACTTGGCTTAATAAAACCCTTATTTAATAGTTTCTATAGTTGCTTATTCAACTCTTGTAGTTCCATGGGCATCATTCTATAGGATACTTGGATATAGGTTGGTTTCTGAGAATTTGCTTGATAGAAAATTCTACCTCATGAATAATAGGTATCCCAGACAGATCTTTAGGAAAGATGTTAGTGAATTCATTTATAACTCTATTATCAGAAAGCAGAATGTATTCCATTGCATTACCCATCATAGTGAATAGATAGGTAACGCAACCATTACCTATCAATTTCTCAACTTTAATTGTGTTGATTAATGAGGCTGTGGTATTAAACATTCCCACAAAGGTTTTTGGAGTACCAAGAGAATGGAATGTTATCTTCTTCTTATGGTAGTTGATTGTGTCATCATGCATACTGAGCCAATTCATGCCTAATATGATATTGAAGTTCAATATTGGAAAAGCTACCAACTTGGTTTGAAACCTTTTATTAATCAAGGGATCTAAAGATCATAGAAACTGAGTTGGGCTTCAGAAGGAAGGTCAACACTTAAGGTCTTAGCTAACTTGTAGAAGGGTAAGTTCACAAATTTAGCAAAACTTTTAGACACAAGGGAGTGACTTGCCCCAGTATTGAATAATACCTTACAGAGTTTATCGCATATGCATATTGTTCCTAATTTTAAACATTCAATAATTAACGGGTTGTACTAAGAAAAATTTGGAGAATTTAAAAATGGTTAAGTAGTGAAGCTAAGAATGGGATCAAGAATGTGTACCTGACACAACATTATTATCCACAACTGCCTCCAGATGAGTTAGATTACATACCCTGGCAGATTCAATAGTTTGTTGTTGAAAACTTGCTTCCAGGGAGGTTTTGCATTAAATGTTCATGGAGCAGAAGAATTTTCCAGCTTATAAATATAACCATCTTATTGAGGGGGAGGCCTGATTGCCAACCTCTGATCTCTACTGTTCATGGGAGTGGGGTTAAAGACATGCCTATTCCTAGAGTGGTCGATGCACACACTGTCAACCATTTCTGCATAATAGCAGTGGAAGAAAAGGTGGCCTGGCCTACTGTATGTATAGCAGTCTCAATCACTATTGTTGCACTTTCCATTAGGATGAGGCATTATGCAACCCTTGAATGGATCTGAAGTAGTAGCAACTACCTCAATTTGATAAACTTTATTGGATGAGGTTCTTGGCCTTTTCATGGCATCACTCCTATAGGATCTAGCAATAAAGCTCCACTTTGAGTCCCTTTGGGACTGATGGGGTCCAACTACTCTAGCTATCTCATTGAGGTCGGTGAAGTTAGTGAGTCTTCGCGGCACTATGTGATCCTTAATCAAACTATGGAGTCTTCTTTGGAAATGATGGTAGCAAGCTGCCTCAATTCTCACCAACTCTAGAGCAAATGGAGTGAGTCATTAGAACTCCATTTCATGCTTAGGTATAGGCAGGTTGCCTTGTTTTATCTTTAAGAAAGTGTTTTCTAGGATGTTCTGTGTTGAAGGAGGGATGAACTCTGCCTTGAATACTTCGACAAAAACCTTCTATGGGATGTCTTCAATATTAAAATTGACACATGTAACACCCTAAATATTGGTTAAGGAACCTAGTCCAATATTAGGGTGTTACCATAGCACTTAACACTGAGTTAGAAGGAAGCTAACCAAACATTAAGTGCTATGTGGCCAAGAATCTTTGTGAGGTGCGTGAGTTAGTAGCAAAATAAATAAGTAGGAGTATGAAGCAACTAGATGCAACAAATCCACTATCCCAACCAAGCAAATAAAATGAAATATATCCATCACAAAATTAAAATAAAAACACTACATAAATTAAGCTATTACAAATTGAATTAAGAGAAATTTAAAGTAAATTTTGCTCATTCTCACTACAGCAGTAAAAGAATGCAGAAGCAGAGTCTTCAATCTATAAGTGGCTAGTACTATCCCAACTTCACAATCTAGGTGACACTCCTGATCTACCATATTTGGTTTTTAATACAGTAAGCCACAACAAACAAAATAAAAATAATTAATTAGACTAAAAGCCTAAGTATATTTTAAGATTAGGCTAAGTTGAAATTAAATTTTAGTTTAATATCACATTTGCAATTTTATAATTAAAAGACTATAAGCGGAGCCCTAAGCATCAAAGTAAGGTTTAAAAGCTGTATAAAGATAGTAAGTAATGTAAAAGTGTAAGAACTTACAAGTAGGTTTACTCTAGCCTACAATAACAGCTAAGAAAAAAAAAAAGGCATCCTAATTAGACTAGAAACTACTAAAGTGCATATGAAAGCAAAAATTAAATATACAAATATGTTTAATGAATATTATGCTAAGTAAAAGTGATTGAAGTAGTGAAGCATAAAATAAATGTAAAATAATATCTACTGCATAGGGTAAAGATTGTAAATTGAACAAGTAAGAATATAGTCAAAGACTATGATAAGTAAGCATAGCCCAATGACTTTATAAATGTTCAAGGTTATAATCTCAAAGTAATACAGCATTCAGGAATTCAAGTAATTATAAATTATGTGATATATAGTATTATCTAAATTCTTAGTTATTTAATTTGATGATTGAACCTGATTAGGCTCCCAATTTACTCAAACATAATGATCTCTAAGTCAATTGAAAGTAATATTTTAAGTAAACTGAGTCTGGAATATAGTAGCTTGATTTAGGTTTATGTAAATGACAAAGTAATTTACAAGTATAAATATGCAACATGATACTATTTCTACACTACTCCTAATCCACATAATCTTTATTGGTTAGGCTTAAGGTGCTAATGAGGGATGATAAGGGTAGTAAGTTCACTATACTTAAGAGGTGTAAATTAAAGGTTCACTACTACAATTTAGCTAAGGCAACATAGATTGATGGTTCCTAGCTCATTAGATCACTAACTTTGCTAAGCACTCCAATGGGTGGTTCTAAGTGCATGGGAAAAGGTAAGGTTACAAACTTCAATTTCTAAGTTATCATATGAGTATAAGGGTGCTAATGTTTAAAAGGAGCTAAATTATCTTTAATAAGGTAAAGGATACTAAAATGGGGATTAGGGAGCCTGATGTGAAATTTTGGAGCAAGAAGAGTAAGTTCATTGATTCTAACTCTAAGTACTAGCAATTGATCCTAATAGGTTTACAAACCATAAGAAAAGGTATGTTAATAGATAATAGTACCTATTGGATAGGTTAACTGCACTTAGAGTGGCAAATAATCAAGGTTAGGGAATCTCATCATACACTATCTCTACTAATGTTGAGGCTTAAATCACAAGTTTACTAAGCTACACAAGGCATCTAATTACACTAATCTAAGCTTAATCTCAAAATTATAATTAACAAGAAAGTTTGATTAAATAAACATGCTTGTTGTCTTAAGATATTAAGACCTAAACATGCAAGTATTAGAGTTACTAAAATCATAAAACATGAAGAATTAAGGAGCCAAATACCCAAGTTATCCATTTATTATCAATCACAATAATAATAGTAAATATGGAATCCTCATATCATAAGCAGAAGAATGACACTAAGGAGGTCAAAATCAGATTATATTGGAAAATTAGGGTTTTTGGGACTCATAATTATGATTAAAAAGTGATTAAGAATATAATCTTCAAATCCTAAATTAAATTAAATATCACCATTATGGTGCTCTCATTTTCTTGAATAAAATGACATAATTTCTCATAATTCGGATTATTATTTTGTAAGATATGATAAAATGAAAATTTAAATTAATTAATATTAATATTACTATAATTAATAACTTAATCAATCTATCATTCTACAATAATTACTCTTGTGGGCCTCATCCCCACCGTGGTCATGCTAGTACTAATATTAACATGATTGCAGTGAAGACGATCACGAACTGAGGAAAATCTCCCAGCTATAATCGAGTTATGAATCAACCCAACCTATCTTAGCTAAAAGAATTGTCTCCTAAAACTGTAAATCATACATCAACATATTAAAGTGTGTAAGCAAAAGAGAAATATAATATCCACATCTATAGCATAAGAATAGAAATAGTAACTCAACTCAATATGAAAGTGTAAGAAAGTAAATACATCCAGAATTATTATAAACATAATTTATATGAAAAGAACACTCATTCTCACAAATAGAATAAGAAACTAGATAAGCCTCAATAGTAGCAGCAAGTTCCTCCTCCTGACTAAGCTCCGCTCATGAAGCTACCTCAATGAACAACTCTAAATCTGATATTTTCGGTATTACAATGCCAGGGCTCCAGCCAAGGAAAGAAAAACTTACAGTTAGACATTTGTCTAAGTTCAATTTAAGTTAATTAAATGAAATTACATGTTTATGGTATCACATTTTACTAAACATGCAAGCATTTCAAAGAGATACAACAAGCGACAAAAGAACAAGATAGCTATTAATGAAACATTTATAACTAAACAACATGAAGTATGTAAAATAACATACCTCAACAAGAAGGTGCAACAAGGTTAGGCAGTAAATATATAATAAATGAAAGAGCTGAAAGTAAACTCATCCAAATATGCTTATGATTAAATAAATACACATTGATTTATAGAAAAATAATCTGAACTGAAGTAAGATAACAAACTGAAGTAAAATAAGCATCTTAATATATATAAGCTAGAATTAAGTGAAACTGAACTGAAAATACTGAGCTGAAATGAACTATAAAGGCATGCAGAAAATAGTAAAGTATAGTTGAAAACATAAGGCTAAGCAAGGCACTAGACAAAAGCTGAATTGAGCCAAAAGTAGAAGTGTGCCTTAATTAGTACTGCCATAACAAAAATAGGCTAAATGAAGCCACTGCATAGAGAAGTCTACTGTATATCCTCCTAGCCAAGCACAGACCTAGGTCTAGTTAGAATACAAATCAGACATATATGATCCAATCCAATCTCAAAGCTAGGTCTAGTCTATTCCATTATAATGAACTGAACTGAAGAGGCAGACTAAATAAAATACACTCTACTAAACTAATAACTAAAGAACTAAATGTACTGATTTATAAGTATATGATATTTATGCATTCAAAATTGACATGGGATACTTAACGAATACCCAATGTTCAACTAATATGTTCAAGGTACAAAGCTCAAAGCACAAGGTGTGCAAAGCAAGAATAATTAAGTAAGAAAGAAACTCTATTACACATTTGTGATATCTATTATTATCAAATTTAATACATCCTATCTACTCGTCAATATTACATATTTAGAATCTCTAATATTCAACTATCAGGTATAATCCCAGATTCTCAACCATAAAATGAAACATTATAAATTAAAAAATTCTAATCCATAAACAAAATGATGAGTACAAGGATTAAATAATTAATCAACAACTTAATTATGGAATTTTAATAACTCAAACCCCATCTTGATTTAATAAATCAAGATTTAAGAATTCAAGGCTTAAACTCCAAGTTGGGGTTCAAACTCTAAATCCAAGGTACTAACTTCTAAGGGTCTAAGATTCTCACCCAAAACTTACTCTAAAGGTAGAGAACTTTAAATTATAAGGGATTAAGGAAGTATGATTCTAGTTTAGAAAGGCTGAATCTAATGTCATAATATAAAATAATTAAATAAGAACTCATGAATCTATGAAATAAATTTAATATATAGAATAATTTCATTATTCTATAGGCTGAGCAAAACCTAAACCCACTAATAGGATTCCAAAGTATTTAATCAATATGGAGTTCAAGAATGAAGGCCTACATTCCAAAGAGGCTTTGTCTAATTAATAGCTAATAAAGATCTAAGATCTAAGACTTAGATCTAAATCTTAACAAAGGTTTAGACTTAAGATTTTCATTAAGATATTTAATTAATTATTATGATTAGCTTAGATTCTATAAAATTAAACTTCAATAAGCAAGACCATATGGAGGGTCTAAGATAACATTAAGATCTTAACGATTAATTAAACATATTTTAAGAAGTAATGGATTTAAATGATTTGGATCCATTAGTTAATTTATAAAGCTTATGAAATGATTCTAAAGCATTACATTAGAAATTTTAAGCATCCTAATGATATTTCTAGGGTTTAAGGGCTCTAAAACCAAATTTTGGTAATAATGACCAAAATACTTTTCCTATGTGTAAAATTGGGATTTTAAGATTTATACTTCCAAATTGATTCTTATCAGTTCTATTAGTCTTATTGATGTCCAATATGAAGATTGAGACTCTAAAAGTTAAGTTCAAACATAAGGCATACTTAATTAGCACTGATCACTTTTAAAGCAAAAAAAGTAATTCAATGAGGTTAAGACTTATAGTGAGATTCTGAACTCATAGATAGGTTCTAGAACACATAAGAAATTAGTTGACACTAAGTTTACCAAAATTAGAGAATAAAATAAGTCATTGGATATTAATCAAGATTTAGGGTGATTAAGAGGTGATTAGTAAATTTAGAACTCTAGAGTTATTTTTAACAATATGGATGGGTTCTCTTATTTCTCAAAAGCAATCAGAGACTTAAATCATGTAATTTGGACATTAAATGGATTAATTATTCACTAATTAAAATTAGTAAGAGTTTATACTAAATTAGAAATTATAACTATAGAAATTGAAATTTTATTTTAGATTATTGTTCCTTACATTTTTCTGATCAAAATAGTATATTAATCATACCATTTGGATAAGTGTAGCTAAGGCTGTTTAATTAATTTAATTCAATTGTTTTAGGTTAATTAAACCATTAGTTATTTAATAATTCAATTTTTTGCATTTAATTTTCTTAAGTAATTTAATTTCTAAATCTAATATATTATCCCAACCCATTTAAAATAAGGCCTGGGTCAACACAGGACCCGGCTTGGCCGATACTGTCGCACTGTATGGGCCTGGGCTGGCCTGACCCAAGGCGATAATATCGTCGTATCCGCCCCTTCCTAGATAGGCTGAATAGATAAGACATGGATCACCAAATTTGTCATCAATACGCCATGCCACAACCAGCATTCAATCACTGCACCATCAGGGAGTCAAGACGCTTTGATTGGACCTAGAAGCCTTCACTGAGAGGTACCGAATTACCAAAAGGATACTCTACCAAAATGACTTGAATGTAAATGCTTAGGATTTACCATGAGGATTAATTCTCCTCATAGAGACCACTAATGGAATGGGGTTTGATCCCAACATCATCCATAAGGTGAGGCAAGTCAAACCCCTAAGGTTATGAGACTTAGAGTATAGTTGATAGCCGGGTCCTTACGCAGATTTAGCCCTTGAGACGGCCGCTAGCTGAATTGATAGATATGATCAATCGGAGCTAGCCCAGATCCTGGTAAAAATTGAAATGGATTTAATTGGCCATGAGGACAAGTTTTGAGAAGAAACTATACATAATTGAGCTCTGCCATTCAATGGGGTATATTTGCCTTATTGAGCATCAATGTTGTCTAGACAAGGAGAAATTGCTATCTAGACTGAGCTCAATCAATCCTAATCCCTTGCATAGATGACCTAAGGTGCTAAGGAGAGCTAGATGACATCCAGATGCTATCTTTGGGCATTCAATTGAACATCAAGTCCACACAACTTGATGGGAAGAGGCTAGTGCCTAGAGTTGGATTGTAGGCACAACATATGGGAATTGAAGAGATTTGGAGCTTCCAGATGACTCAAGTAGCAACACATGGAGTCTGAAAACTAGACTTAACCCACTATCAGTGATTCACAATAGCTGGGAAATGCCAGGGATAGCTAAGAGCTCGAAAGAGATTGAGGGAATTTGGAATGATCCTCACTGAGTAAAGGGACTTACAGAGCTGGGGAGGGCTATATATAGCCAGAGAGATTGAGGGAAGGTGTGCCATGGCTTGGGTTCATAGCAAAGGCTTGGGCTGAAGGAGTGTTATGGTTACAATGGTCGATGGCATCTTGGGAAGAGGTTGCCGGTAAGCTGTTGGGCATGTGGGTAGAAGAGCAAGATCAGGCCTTCCCCATACATCCACGGCCCCTACTGTAGATTGTTCTGTCAAGGGACTAGGAACGCAGTTAGATGGGTTGGGAACAAAGGTGAACAGGGCAGGCAGTGCTCTGGGCCATCTGATCACAGATCCATTGGGTTTGGATAGTCTTGATGCATTATTTAAATGAGTAAACACAATAAAGGCATCAGCCATCTGATGCGAGGGGTCGATCTGTCGGCTGATATTAGTTCTTAGCATGGAACGTATATGCCGTAGAATGTATCGTGCTCGGATTCGTGCGGGAGAAACCATTTGATGGAATGGCTGCCCCATTATTGGGACCCCACAGCAGATCTATCGTAGTCTCGACAGTATACCCCACTTTAAAATTTAAAATAAATTTTAATTAAATTAATAATAGATAATCCTTAATAATTTTAAATCTAATTTAGAATTAGATGAGCTCTAAAAATTCTTAAAAAATTGCCCTTAGCATATTAAATAGTAAGAAATTCAAAAATGTAACCAAAATTTAATTTGGAGATCAAATTATTTTTGCTAATATTCAAGATCCTAAAATAGACAAACTAGCTCAATTAATCCATTGAGCTGCAATTGATCCCAAATTTCTAGGGTTAGGTTTAAATGCCTATTTGAGTATGATGGAAAAAAAATTCAAGGCTTGGTTTGGCATAGATTAACTTGGATTTGCTAGAGTAACAATGAGTACTGTTGCAACTCAGCACAGAAGATAGAGCCCGGCATAGAAATTGGGCTACTGAAGATGAGGAGGTGACAATACAGACAGCTTGACGGCGCAGAAGTCCATGCATCGTCCGCAGATTCGCTGATGCATGTTGAGTCGAGGATGCGCACGACACAAATTGTGGTGGCTTGAATCGCATGCAATGGGTCACGGTTCGAAATGGTTGGATGGCACCCGGTTTGACAGGGATCACATGTCGGGGCTTTGTCCCAATGCAAAACTGAACGGGGCCGTCCAAGGTTTCAAAATTTGGCTACTCCGGACCACCGCACGACTCAACCCACCCTCCAATTGATAGGTCTTAGTGATACCTATAGAATAGTACTTAAACTAAGGTCGTAGTCTGGTACTACTGTCAGTAATGTCAAGCCCTAGATGGCTCGGGGCAAACTGTGTTGGCGAAGAGGATGGTACTATGTACTATTATTGATCGATTGACAATTTGAGGCTCGATTGTGCTTGATTGAGCCAAATTGAGTTTCTAAAGCTTGATTGGAGATGTACAATAAACTTAGGAATAATTAATTAATAGAGTAAGGGAGGGAAAGAGTTCTAGAGGTCTTCATCTCTTTTGGTTGATTTAGGGTTAGGTTGCAGACAGTGATCCATCGGCTCTTCATGCCTGGAGCTCTACAGCAAGCATTTAGGGATTAGCTTAGGCAAAGGGAAGGGGAATGGGGAGGCTCATTACCCAAAATTGAGGGCCGCATCACCTAGCAGCTGGCCTGTGGTACGGCGTGCTAGCTCCCGTCTACAACTACATGCGCATGATCGGTCAACATGTGAGATGTACAATACCTAGAACCTAGCCATCGGATTTGAATCTTGATTCGATGTTTTGATCATGCGGATCAGTTTACAACCATCCAATCTGATCTAAAAATCGCTCGATGACCTAGATTCGCTCCTGACGCTGTCCCATGCAACGGAATTTCGCTACGGAACCCCACAGTTTGGTAGTGCTGTTGGGATTTTCCTATTTAATATATATATATATATATATATAATTTAAAAAAAAATTATATATTTTATTAATATTACATATTTAATTAATTAAAATTAAATAACCAAACGGGCTCCGTAAAATCCCAAAATTCACCCTTCTTAAATGAGGGGTGAGGAACTCAAAAATACAATTGAATTTTCTAACGGAGGTCAATTTAATTATCTTAATTTATTAAGCTCTTAAATATGATAAAAAAATTAGCAGAAATTCGGTGGCTTCCAAAAATTCCAAAAATACCACTCCTAAATAATTTAGGGGTGAGGAGTCCATTGGCAAACTCCAATCTTAATTCAGAGGTCAAATTAAAATATGTATTTTCAAAATTATTAAAATAATCAGGAATATTTGTCAATCACAAATGGTCACCAAATCACACCAAACTTGAGGTGAAGGCTCCTAATGTTATTATATAAGCACTAGAAGTGAAATAGAGTTAATTAGGCTACCCAAGAATGGGTAACAACACTACTTTGTTACAATAAAGTGGGTATTATCTACGTTGTCCCACTAAAACTTTGATTCTTCTTGTAATGTGTGGATAGTGAGTTGGATGGCCTCAAAATCGAGACACTTGATATAATTAAGATTCTTCTCCACCAGCTTCAATCAATTAACAATGTCCATTGCTAATAAGTTACTACTGAATGTGGGAGTTCTAAGTGGATGAAACTATGTAGCAATCCATTAGTAGATTGGTAATGTGGTTGAGGAGAGTATAAATGCATTGAAGATTCTTAAGCAGGGATGTGTTTTGATTTCTTTGTGCTGCAAGCAACCTCTCAATTATCTCTACCTACCGCATATAAGTGTCAAACAAGGTTTTAATGGTTTCAACCAAGGCATTGATTTCTCCAAATTGTCTGCTTAATGTATCTGGGGAAGAGGAAGAAGGTATTGGAATCATTTTGCTGGATTTAGAAATAATCATTCATTTAGTAATATGAAGAAAGTAATCAAATGGAAAAAAAAACCTTTTATTTAAATCTTCTTGGAATACAAGTGGATGAACTAAGGGGCATACGATGATATAAATGAAACTAAGAATACATGCCAAGTTTAAAGGAAATGTTTATTTAGCTAGCAAGTTCTAAGCGTAATCACCTAAGAAATTTGCAAGAATGATCGATCATTTTGACTGGAATCGATCGACCTAGGTATAGCTCTCGTATGTGTTAAGCAATGAGTAGCACCCCGTCAGCCTATATCTCTTCAATTGTCCTAGAATGATCCTATCATTTTGCCTTTACCTATTGATGGTGTAGAGCCATGGGGCAGAGTGTTGCACTCTCTTGTGAGGATAATTCAATCCTTACAGTTATTCCCCAGGAGCCAAATTAACTAAGTAGCACTCCAATGATCGACCGAGTCCCAGAAGGGGGTTCGTGGTGGGATTGATGTGCCCTAACTTCCTGATCGTGTTACGGTTTAAATCAGGGCTTGGTATGTTCAGTAGCTTGCAAATTTCTTCGATCTTGCTAGCCCTAGAGGTGCGGCATCAGGGAAATGCCTGCGAAGATGATACACAGTGTCGGGCTGGGTCAGTCCCCAACCCGCGTGTTTTCAATTTCAGGCCGCGACTATTTCAGGATGTTCTGGAATTAATTTCCTTAATGAAATTAATTTAGAAGATCAAACCTTATGATTCAATTTAAATAAAACATTTACATTAAATTAATGAAATAACTTAGCCAATTCTTATCCATATAGTATGATCCAATATACCATTTGAATTAGAAAATCATAAGGATTAATAATATGCAATACAATTTATGACCAATGGTTAGATTTTATAAATTAACCTAATCTTTCTGTTAATTTACATAATTCATAATTAATTAAATTAATGTCCAAAAATTATGATTTAAGTCTCTGATTGCTCATGAGACTGTGGAGAACTAATGTATGCCCTTAAAAATAATTTAGGAGTTCAAAATTTGCTAATCATCTCTTAATTTACCTAAAACTTGATTATTGAATTAAGCCTTAATTAACCCTTTGATTTTGGTGAACCAAGTTTCTAATGCTTTCTTAAGAATAATAGAACTCTCCATGTGCTTGGATTATCCAAATATGCCCTAATTTTCTTAATCACCTTATTTGGTCTTAAAATGTGATTAGTGCTAATTAGCCTATTTTGATATCAAATCTTAAATTAAGTGTTTCATTCACCTCATTAGTCAATATTCAGTTCATTAAAACTAATTTGAATCAATTTGAATGTTTAAATCTTAAATTTCCAATTTTTAGCCTTAAGAAATGGTATTTTGGTCATTTAGACCAAAATATGGTTTAAGCACCCTTAAACTCTTAAATCTCAGTAATATGTTGATAATTCGTACATTGGCATCTTTTATATAACTTTTAAGTTGATGAATTTAGTCTAAGTGAATAAGTCTTAAATTGCTTTAATTAGATCTTAAGGTCTTGAAGAGGATTTAAGACTCCCTATTAAAGAATAACTTAAATAGTCCTAACACTCAAATTCTAGTCTTAATTGCCTTACTAAGATCATTCTTGAACTATAACCTTAAAGAAAATTGTTCATGTGAATCCTAAGCCTACATTTTAGTTTAGATCTTAAGTGATCAAACCTTAGATCTTAGATCTTAGATCTTAAACTCTTAATCTTTTTGATCTACTTATACCATATCTTCTTAGAAATCCTTAATTGATTTATTATCTTAATTCCCTTTAAACCTCTATGTGGGTGTAGGATGGATTCAATCATTAAGATAATGTGAATATTCTAAAATTGGATGTAGATCTTAGAATCATATGCTCTTAGTTAATTATTTTGTCTTATAATATTAGAATAGCCTTTCACTATGATCTTAGCTTCCTAAACTTTCAACTTATAAGATCTTCTACCTTTAGATTATGGTTGGGTGTCAACCTTGGACCCTTAGTAGATTTGAACCTTGGATTCATGATTTGAACCCCAAATATGGAGTTTAAGTCAAGAATCCTTAATCTTGATTTGTGTAATCAAGATTTGGGTTAAGTGAGAAAAACATATTAATTAAGTAGTTGAATTACTTTAATCTTTTATAGTCATCACTTGATTATGAATTAGAACTTGTTAAGTTCTAATATTAACATTAAGGTCATAAATCTGGGATTTTAACAATAGCTTGATATTGGAGATCCTAAACTTGTATTCTCTCAGAATAGTTAGACTAAATTAAATTTGAGAACAACAGATATCATACAAGGCTAGTTAAGTCTCTTGCTTACTTTGACTAATGTAGCTCTGCATACTTTGTATATTGAGCCTTTTTCCTTGGACATAATAGGTGCACTCTAGATATTGATAATGTATCCTAAGTTAGTATTTGAAAAGCATAAACATTCATTCAGTTCATTCAGTGAATTCAGTTCAGTAGGGTGTGTCCTAGCTTAATCGACCTCTTTAGTACCAGTTTTGTTATAGAATCGACTCCAACCTAGCTCTGTGCTTGGCTAGGATGGATACATGTGTAGCACCCCGCCCCATCGCCGCATGTGAATTCAGTTCTCGTTTCCCCGAATTGCTGAAATCGAGCCCATATGAAGGTCTGCTGACTCAACCTCAAGGAGGGTTGAGAGCTAATACTTAAAATAAGAGTAGTATCCTTAGAAAAGTATTAGACAAATACATACATTGGATGTAAAGCACATGAGGAATCTAATATGTGTATAAGATATTAGCATTTCCAGTATACTGATCACATCACAATACTAAGTATAAGTATTATATAAATAGAGTGCGGAAGCTAAAGAAAACATCCATAATTTTCATCATAGAAGCTGGATGAAACATGCGTCTCAGAATGCTGGGGAAGTGTCAACTAGAGCTCCACAGGCTCCTCTTGAATCTCCTTGGTGTGCTCCTGACCTGACTCAATATACTGCTCAAGATCTAATAAATTCTCGGATCCCAAGAGTACCCCGTGTTAGATAATAAGTCTAACACATTAAAACTAATTTAAATAAATTTAGTTAATCATTTAACATTTACATAATATAAATAAATCTGCAAAAATATTGTAAAGGTAACTAAAATTGTAATACTGTATAAAATTGTACAAAACTGAAGTAAGGTAAAGTAAAGCTGTACAAGAACTGAATATTGAAAATAAACAAAGACAATAATAGATCTAAAATAGAGTAATAGCATGTAAGACTTTGCTGTAAGCCATTAAAATTATGCATCTGAATATGACATAATACTGTATGCTACTGATATGCAACTAAAATATCACTGAACTGCTATGAGTCGTATGGTCCAATATATATATATCCAGTTGAGAACTGCGATGCTGATGCATCCTGAATTCCCCAGTCAATGTATACAATATTTCGTAACCCATAAATCTTCACAAATACTCATACATCATTACTGGTATTCATACATTATGCTTATGCTCATGCTCATGCTTCTAAGCTACATGAGCTAAATCCAAAAATCTAGAAAATGCTTTGAGATCCGATAATGAATTCAAGGTCTCCATTATGCAGAATCATGCTAAAAGGATTCTAACTCCTAGATTCTAATCTCGATAATTGGTAAAAGTTGTGAGTTTACTTAAAAATCATTAGATGAGAAGGTTGTATACATATATTTAGCATGTTTGCAAGAAAGGTGGCTCTTAACACTTAGTTTGATTAAGCGACCCTAAAGAAGTGATCTTCGATAAGAGGCATCACCCGATGGCGATTTGTATCTCAAGCGAAGTTATTAAGATTCCCAACTCACAATCACACTTAGTTTCTTCAAGAAAGTGACTTGAATTACTTAATTTGTTTAAGCCACACCTATTGAAGCGATCTTCACTATGAGGCATCACCTGATGGCGACTTGTAATTTAATCAAACTAAAGAATGAGTCCCTATTTATAACACTCTAAGGATTGATTTAAGTGAGATTGTATCTACCTAAGCCTGCAGGATAGCACAAAGATAAATCTTACTTAGAGATACTTAACCATTCCCAAATACTATTGAAATAATCTAGTACTATGGGTATACTCTACTATACCCAACCAATAATTTGGGTACAGAAGATTCTATTTAATCAATAAGGATTTATGAAAGCTATCAATCCTTATTCTAATTAGGAGAGCCTTATACAAGGCTCCAAGAGTATGATCAAAAGATCACTCAATGTAGGTGGCTACCATAAGGGATAAGTTCCATGCTAAGTACTTTAAGTGGTTCCTACCATGAGGTATTAAGGTCAACTTCTATGGTTATGAAGGATCATCTATGTTTCTACCTTAAAAAGTTACAAAGTTCTTCCTACCTCAATGTATCAATATTTAAGGTCTTTAAGCATTTCAAGAACAATCTTATAGCAAGACCCTTGAGATCTCACTTTTCTAATTCTTGAGTTAACATTCAAAGCTTACTTATTAGACTTGGATTAAGGTGATCATATCAGATGAATAAAATCCATCTGATCATACTCTATTCTACAATTAATGGATGAAACTAATGATATTATTAGAGTTAGATCATTTCATAAATCATTACAATTTCCTTATCCATCTTACGCCAATAGTCTTTTATAAGAGAAAATCAAAGATCCAGAGTTTAGATTCAGATGATTCAATCACACAGATTTAATATTAACCTTAGCACTTCAAATTTAATGATTTAAAATCAATGTCAAATCATATATATTATTGGAATCATGTCAATTGAATTATCTTTCAATCAAAGTTACTTGATTAAGGTGATTAATATTAAGATCTTAATCAAGATAAGTTAGGATTTAATTCCCAATCTTACCAAAATTATGATCATTGATTAATTTTAAGGTCAATGACAGATCAATGTATTATTGGTGTATTATTGATGTCAAATTTTAGATTTAGATTAAGTATCATCTACTTAATCAAGTTCTCAAGATTTTTATGTTCACTTGTAGTTTAATGTCAATTTAAGCACATTTAGGTGTCCAAATAAATATTAAAGTTCTCTAATATACATCATAATATCATGAAAATATAAGAATGTAAGGATGACATAAAATAGAAGGTATTTAATTCTAACCAAATTATAAATCAAACTAAAGGGGTTAGCACTTGATTAAAATTTTAAAAGACTCAGGTTTCATGCAATTTGGTTATTATGACCTACTTAGCCAATACTAGCATTCAAGGATCCTATTCTTCAATATTTGGCACAAAATTTTATAAGAGATTTTAAGCGCATGTTATAAAGGATAATCTTTCAAATTTAATTTTTACATAAAATATTATGCAATGCTCAATTTTAACTAAAATAAGTACAATTTTGATATAATCCAATAGGGACCTTAAAATGCAAGACAGTGAAGTTTTGGCCATTTCAGTCAATTCTGCACATTTTTAAAAAATTCTGGGCACTACGGCGTGCTGCAGCGCTTTCAGACGCTGCAGCGCGATATGGAGAAAAACAATGCGGGGGGCGCACTGCAGCGGAAAACAATACTGTGGTGCGCACCAATGCTTTTAGGCACCGCGATGCGCTATGGTGGAAATTAGTGGGGTGGGGCACTGCAGCAGTTTCAACTGCTGCGGCATGCTACAACGCTTAATTTCCCGAGAGTTGGATGCTACAGCGTGCGGCAGCGCATTCAAGCGCTCCGGCGCGCTACAGCGGATTAACTTGCTGAAACACTGTTCAATTAATTTAATTTTTGGTTTCATATAGTTTTTCCAAAAATGATGCTGTAGCCCGCTATGGCATATTGTAGTGGTCCAACTTTCGTGTGACTATTCAAATAATTTTTCTATTTATTTCCTATAGTTTTCCCCAAAATGACGCCGCAACCTGCTGCAGCGTGCTGTGTCGCGTAGCAGCGATTTAACTTTTGGGTTACTATTCAATTAGTTTATTTATTGATATCATATGATTTTTCCTAAAATGACTTTGTAGGCGCTACAGCGCACTGCAGAGCGTGACAGCAAAAACTATTTGAGTTTCGGGCGCTACGACGCGCTGTAGCGCCCGACGGTGATTTCTCTTGTGCGAAAACCGTGAAGGGTTACATTTAGAGATCAAATACTCTCAATCTAGAGCATTCCATGAGTGGTGCCATATATCAATAGAATAATCTTTCCGATACCTTTCCATCGATACCAAAATCGGCACAAATGAATTATCTTAACTTTCAGAACAATAGAGTAAAATATTCGGGTATACAAAATGGACAAAAAAAACAGAGCATGAGATTTTCAAAATAATATGATGCTTTAATGAACCTCAATGGCTTCCAAATATAATCATGGATTTCTAAAGATACAAACCAGCATAATAGCAATATGAAGTAGACAAGAAAGATGAGCAAATAGGTACCTTTGCCTTAAAAGAGGAAGAAGAAACCTCCATTTTCTTCAGGACTTGGAGAAAGGGAAGCTTTTTCTTCAAGGAGCAGCAATGGAGGAAGGGAGGAAGCTTGGGACCTTTAACTTAATAGCCAAAAATGTAGAGGGAGGGTTGGGCTTCCTTATTAAAGGAGAAGGAGGAAGGGGATGTGGGACATGGCCTATAGGAGCGATGAGGCATGGGTTAAGGAGATGGGCTCTGCCCTTTTGTGTGTGATGGAGGAGGCGTCAGATGAGAGGGGTGGGGGGGGAAGCCAGCAAAGCAAATTAAGAAAATAAATTTTCTTAATTAAATAATTTCTTTAATTATTTAAAAATTCAGATTTTAGAAATGTGCTCCAAAAATCCTAAAAATTGACCCCAAGCTAATTTGGGGGTGAGGATCTCAACGGCGAAGTCGGATTTCGATTCCGAGGATTATTTAATTTCCAATTCTTCTAGGTCATTTAATTATATTAAAATATTATCAAAAATTTGATGACTTCCAAATACGTACAAAACATCACCCTAGCTAATTTGGAGGTGACGATCGCAACGACAAAGTCGGATTTTGATTTCGATGTCAAATTAAAAACCTCAATTTTTTTCTAATTAATTAAATATTAAAATGATCCCAAATATTTGATTGAGCTCTGAATTGCTCCATATTTTTAGGGTTTAGTTCTAATGGCTAGATGAGCCTAATTAAGATACGGTTTAGCTAAAATTAAGCTGGGTAACAACCTTGAGTTGTTACAACATATCTTATTCTGTAAGTTTAACTTAGACTTAGCTTTGATGATGTCTTAGATGGATACATGTTGAAATTTCTATTCAAAGGTCCTATATGTCCTATTTCTGTTATTGTAGTACTATGTTTAGGCATGGTTTTACTTCAGTTCAGTTCTAGTATTTTGGCTTATTTTTCCACATGCTTCTGTGGCTTTTTATTTTATTTTAGTGCTTTAACTTGCCCTACCACATGCTTCAGTAGCTTTTACTTATTAGTTCCGCATTGTACATTTATTCACATTTAGTATTTACTAAGTATTGGCATGTTTAGGATGCTAGTTTTATATACTTACTTCAGCACATTTTAGTATAGATTTCTTTTATGAAATCAGCATGTATTCATGTGATTATAAGCATGCTAGGAGGAGCTTACTTTTAATACTTTACAGTTATTTAAATATTTTAGCCTTATCTTGTTCAACTTCATGTTTAGTAGGTATTTTTGCATACCTTGTATTTTAGCTAAAGATATATCATTTATAGCTATCTTGTTCCTTATTGCTCGTTGCACCTTAAATTACATGTATGCTTAAAGTAATAATGTGATATCTTTAAATGCTTAGTTCACTTAATCTACCTAAAATATACATAGATATTTTGTCTAACTGTAACATTTTTGTTTTATTGGCCAGGGCCCTGGCATTTGTGATATCGACAATGTTAGATTTGGGGCTGCTCGTTGGTGGTTCTGCTAGAGAGAAGCTTGGATAGGAGAAGGTTCTTCCTGTTGCTACTTAGTTAGATTCCATTTTTTGCTGTGAGGATGAGAGCTCTTTTTATTTAAATAATCAATCTGTAATAATTCTTAATCTCATTGTATTTACTTTCTGTATTTTGAGGTGAGTTACTATTGTATTTACCTTTCTGTACTATGCTGTGATGTGGATGTTATGTTATACTATTTTCTGCTTCCGCTACTTTGATATGCTGATTTATGTTCTCAGTTTCATCTGACAATTCTTCTATTTAAGGTAGTAGGGTTATACCTGACTCTACTTAAGCTGGGGATATACCACGGTTGGAGCACCGTACTCCTCGTGATTATGATAATATCAGTATTAGCATGATTGCGGAGCATACCGGGCCCCAAATATTGAGCCCTAATTCTTCATAGAGTGGCTCTGACTCCATGGGCAGTAAATATGTTCAAACACCAAGTCCTTGCTGTCTGGACCGAGCTCCAATCAACTCAATCAATTTACTATGATGTCCTAAAGCATAGAAAGATCTACACATAAATACAGACCTATCCTAATGTACTAGAAGGAATAATAAGTCTACATGACTGAGTTAGGAAAAGGCTAGTACCTGGGAGCAAAAATATAGGCAAAGCAAGGAGGAATTGAGAAGAGCTGGAGCTTCTAGAGGATCACAGGGACTTCATAGGGGGGACTGAACACTAGAATGCACTCTATGTTAGTAGATTATAGCAACCGAGATTTCCAGGAGTTACCGAGAGCTTGGGAGAAGGAGAGGGGAAATTCAAGTGATCCTCAATGAGTAAAGGAACTAACTGAGCTGAGTGAGGGCTATTTATAGCCTGTATGATTCAAGAGGAGGTTTGCCAATGGGCGGGTCCACAAAATAGGCTTGGGCCAATGGAGAGGAATGGTTTAACCATTTGAGGCCATAGTGGGGAGTTCACTATTATCAAGCTGTTGTGTTTGAGAGTAGAAGATAAAGATCACTTCTTGTACTGCCACGACGACAATACTAGGTCAGTCTATCGGGGGTGGGGGGACCAGAAGCATGAACAATTGTAATGGAGATGAAGATGAATAGGGTAGCTGAGATACGAGCCCTCTGATCACAAATAAGGGAAGGACGTCTGTGGCGCCCCGCTCCTTAAGTCCACAATCATTAGGCTAAGGAGTGGAGTGTCACTTTGGCAAATCCTTCACTTATCATTAGATTAGGTGAGATCCATAATCCACTAATAATAGAAGGACGTGCACAGAATTAATATAAGGATCAGTCACTAAGTCTAACATATATATAGAGTGCGAATAAGTAAAAATACTAAAAAGAAAAGTCTAACCTAAACATGTTGATGATCATATGACATATGCTAATTTAAAATATATATCTAAAATAATACATATAATAAGCAGTAAAGTCTAGCATCCTATATATATGCATCTACTCAAGTAAGTAAGTAACATAAGAAAAATATAACTTATTGAAATAAAATGTATCAATAACATAGAAAATAGTAAGCTGAACTAAAGAGAACGTATAACTACTATATCAGAAAGAATTGGCCAATCTGGCCCAATATATTCCTGTAGCCTTTATGGGCTAGGGCAGACATAATATAACAATATAATACAATATGACTGAAGAGGCGGATAATACTATGTAAATATCTTTTAGTTATTTTACTTTTTTTTTGTGTGGAGAATTTTAGAAATAGTTGAGGAGTTAAGTACATCTACAAGACTAAATGGGTCCCAAGCTTAACACACTCTCCTCAATGAATGATAATCTAGGAGTTAAAGATACTTGACCTAAATTTTGGGCAGAAAGACTATTTTGCCCCTACTTAAGGGTCCAAGAAGCTATTTCTTGATTTAGGGCACCAAATGAGGATTTCTTACTATCAAATGATTTCTTACTATCTAGCATGAAGATAGACAGTAAGTACACCAAATTTGGATAACGAATGGGTCATACAGCCAAACTAAGGTTTTTTAATCTAAGGGGCATTTTAGTAAATTATACCAAATGAAATCTTAATTTTTATGCAGTTTACTATTAGTTGTGGTTCATGGATCCCATAGAGTTTAAGAATACTAAATTCTGAGGTCTAATGAATTGGTTATAACTCTTTCAATTTCTAAGGGCAATTTGATAGTTTTCTAAGTTAAGGGGGTCAAAAAGCTAACTTTTTTATTTGGTACCTAAATTTAACAAACTCAGTGGCTATAGCTTCCTTATATCACACTGAGTACTTTAACTAAGAGTAGACCCAAATTAGACTTCAATTGGTCAAGTTATGACCTAATTAAAGTAAGGGGTATTTTGGCCATTTCTAATTTATCTAGGGTTCAAAATTTAAATATTATTTTAGATTATTATTGGCACTGGAATTTTAAGCTATCTAGCATTTTAAATTTTCTGATTTGGAGTCTAATTAACAAATATATGGTCAACTCAATGTTTAGCATTTTAGGGGTGATTAGGGTCCCTAAAATTCAAAAATAGTGAAGTTTTGGCCATTTTAGCCGGTTCTGGACCAATCCGGACAATTCTTGATGCTACGACATGGTGTGGTGCCTTCTGGCAGAAAAGCGTGGCGCACTGTGGCGCGCGGCAGCGCTTTTGATGCTATAGTGCGCTACGGCGGGAAAATTTAATTTCAAACAAAAATATGTGTTTTTACGCTTCATCAAACTATTAGACCTGAATTCAAAACTTTGGGCACTGCGGCGTGCTGTGGCAGAAAATGATGTGGTGGCGCACTGCAGCGCTTTCAGATGCTGCGGTGCGCTGCGACGGTTCAACTTTCGAGTTACTGTACAATTAAATTTTCTCTTGATTGCATAGTTCTTACGGAAATGACACTGCAGCCCGTTGTGGCGCGTTGCAGTGGTTTGCTTCCAGGCCCTTATTTTTGCTCCAGAAGCACTGTGGCGCACTGTAGGGTGCTATGGCCCTTATAGAGCAGATTCAGTTCTAAACTCAGGCGCTACGGCGCGATGTAGCGCCCGATGGTGTTTTTGCGTGAGCAAAAACTGAGAAGGGTCAACTTTCGAGCTCAAAGACTCTCAACTAAGAGCACTTAACGAGTAGTGCCATAAACCGATGGAAAGGTCTTTCCGAGACCTTTCAATTGATATCTAAATCAACACCAAATTATAAAGTTATCAATCCAAATAGTGGGGTTAAAAAACTTGGTGTGCAAAAATTTGTATTAGCATATTTACATATCATTCCTTATTATCTACAAATTCTTATGAGTTCCTACATCTTAAACATGGCTTCTTATATGCACAACTAAGGTAACACAAAATCTTAAACATACCAATAAGCATAGATACAAAATAGAATAGCCATTCGATTAACCAATGGAGGGAAATGGAGTACCTTGGTCTTGCAAATGGGGGTTCCTTCTATTGATCCTCAGAAACCTGAGAGTTTGAGGGCTGGGGAACTTCTCTTTTATAGCTAGCACAGCAAGAATGGGATGAGGGGAATGGATTTTAGCTAGGAAAATGAGGGGGAAGAGCTGAGAGCCAAAGGCTCTCTTATTTGGTGGGGGGGGAAGAGGGCTGCCAATGGATGGGATGGATGGATTTGACCCAACCCACTTGGTGAGATAGGGGAGGGGCTGGCAGGAGATAAGGGGGACAAACTAAGCTGAGCAAGCAGGGGGCTGAAGGGAAAGGGAGCTCAATCAGGTTTGGATGGATATGGGTCCCACCTGGCCAATGAAGAAGGAAGAAGATAAAAATGGAGTTTAAGAAATTAATTTAATTAATCTCAAAAATCATAGTGATCACCGAAAAATCTTAAAAATTCACCCCTAGCTAATTTCGGGGTAAGGGATGAAATGGCCAAATCAGATTTTGTTTTTGACTACAATTAATTTTTTCTTATTTTCTAATTAATTTAAATATATTAAAATATTCAAGAGAATTCGACGACTCCTGAAAAATCCCAAAATTTCACCTTTAGCTAATTCAAGAGTGAGGATCGCAACGGCGAAGTCAAATTTTAATTCCAACGAGTATTTAATTCTCTTATTTTTTGGGTATTTAAATATTATTAAAATATTCGACGAAATTTCGACAACTTCCGATTGCCACCAAAACATCACCCCTAGCTGATTTGGGGGTAGTGAGCACAATGGCGAAGTTAGATTTTTAAATTGTGGTAAATTTAGATAGGTCAATTTCCAGAGTTTCTGAATTTCTCAAAAATCAGGACTTGATCTATTTGACTCCTGATTTGGACTAGGTCTCAGTGGATGACTCCTAATGACTTGATTAATGCTTAAGATCAAGATTAGGATGAAGATTCGTCTAAATTGACAAGGGTAACCACTTGGGCTATTACAGACTCTCCCACTTAAAAATGATGTCATCCTCGACATCACTCAAGTTGAAAGAAAAGGCAAGAATAAAAATATGAATTGAATTTGAATCTAAGAATGCTAAGAAAGAATACATTCTCAAAGAGTCAAATTTAAAAATTTAATTATAATTTAAAAATTTAATTAGAATTTAATTTGGAGATCAAATTATTTTTGCTAATTTTTAGGATCTTAAAATAGGTAAATTGCTCAAATGAGCTCCGATTGATCCCAAACTTGTAGGGTTAGTCTAAATGACCATTTAAGTGTAATGAAATAAAAATCAAACTTTGGTTTTTCTTAAATTAACTAGAATTAGCTAGAGTAACAACTAGGGTTATTACAGACTCCCCACTTAAGAACGATGTCGTGCTAGACATCACTCAAGTAAGGAAATCATAATGTAAATGAAATAGTGAAAAATAGCTGAAAAGAAAGGAATTAAAGAAGTACTCGGGTTTTTGAAGAGGTTTAGATACATATAATGTATATCTGCTTCTTTTTCTCAAGTAGATTCCTCCAAAGAGAGATTCTTCCATTAAACTTAACCATTGGAATGGAGCAACTCCTTAGGTGCTTTTGATCACAAACTAAGATTTTAATAGGTTCTTCAGCATAAGAGATATTAGGTTGGATTACCACTGCTAGAAGCTAAACTAGATGAGAAGGGTCTTTGAGACATCTTCTTAATGATGATACATGAAACACATTGTGAACTACTATAAAATCATTAGGAAGATTTAGCCTATAGGATGCTGATCCTACCTTGGCTGAAATTTTAAGAGGTTTGACATAACGGGGACTGAGTTTTCCTGCTATGCCAAATCTATAGACGACTTTCATCGAGCTAACTTTTAAATAAGCAAAATCTCCAATGTTGAATTCTACGAGATGATGATGAGCATCATGATATTTGCTCTGACGATCTTAAGCAATATAAATTCTTTGCTAAATCAACTGAACCATTTTGTTAGTTTCTTCAACTAGTTAAGATCTATAAAGCTGAATGCTTCCTATTTCTGACCATGCTGGAGGAGTACTACACTTTCTGCCATATAGAGCTTCATAAGGAGCTATTTTGATGCAAGCTTGAAAGTTATTTATGTATGCAAGCTTCACTAAAGGAATATGATCTTTCCAAGAATTGGCAAAATAAAGAACACAGAGACTAAGAAGATCTTCAATAACTTGATTCACTCTTTCAATCTGACCATCCATTTGAGGATGAAAGCTATGCTCATTGCTAGGGTAGTCCTTAGATCTTTGTGAACTACCTGCCAAAGATTAGAAGTTAACCAACTATCTCTGTCAGACACTATTGATTTAGGATACCATACAGCCTAATAATTTCTGTAACATAAAGGTTGGCGAGTTTTTCTACTGAGCCAGTCTAACGAATGGGAATGAAATGTGCTGATTTAGTTAATCGATCCATGATAACCCAAATTGCATCGGCACCAGATCTAGTGCAAGGCAAACCCATAACAAAATCCATTGAAATATCAAATCATATCCATTCTGGAATTTCTAATGGGTGAAAAAGACCACCAAGCCTTTAGTGATCAGCCTTCAACAGATGATAAGCATGATATTTAGCCACAAAATCAGCTATGCTCTTTGTCATACTGATAACCGAAGAGCTAAATCAAGTCTTAATACATCTTTGTACTCCCAGGGTCTGATATCGTGAATCATGACCTTCGATAAGAATCTCTGATGCATGGATTTGGGAATTCAAAAGTAATTTCCTTGATAGATTATATTTCCATATAGTTGTAGATCATGGCGATGACCACCTTCAATTTCAAATTTAAATTTCAGATAATCTTCATCTTTAGTTTGAGAGATGGAACATCTATAGTTGGTTCTGCAGAACTTAGCTGAATCTGCTCGTTGAGCATATCACCGCGAACGGGCACAATCTTGAGTTTAGAAAATTCTTCTTCTAGTGATCTTTTACAAATAATGGTAGATAATGTAGCACAAGAATTGAGAGCATCTGCTATGGCATTTGCTTTTCCGAGATGAAATTGAATAGTTAGATCATAATCGCTAATTAATTCTAACCACCTTCTTTGTCGGCAATTTAATTTGTGCTGAGTGAATATATTAATCAGACTCTGATGATAGGTGAAAATAGAGCATTGAACTCTATACAAATAATGATACAAGATTTTTAAAGCAAAAATTAAAGGTGCGAGTTAAAGATCATGAACATGATATTTCTTTTTTTGAGGTTTCAGTTGACGAGAGGCATAAGAAATTACATTACCTTCTTACATTAATATATATCCTAAACAAGTTCCATATGAATCCATATAAACCTATTAGTTTTGACCTTCTTTAGGTAAAATGAGCACTAGGAGGGTAGTGAGTGCATCCTTAAAAGTTTGAAACACTTCTTCACATTCAGAACTCCCAATGAATGGTACAGCTTTCTGTATCAGCTTAGTCAAAGGTGAGCCTATATTGGAGAAGCCTTTGATGATCTTTTTGTAATATCTAACTAGTCCCTAAAAGCTTCTGATATAAGTTACTTACTTAGGATGTACCCAATCTAAGATGGCACTTACTTTCTTCTGATCTACTCAAATACCTGGGCATCGACTACATGACCCAAGAAAGCTATAGATTTCAACCAAAATTCACACTTGGAGAATTTGGCAAATAGTAGGTGTTCACACACGGTTTCTAATACAGCTCATAAATGATCTTCATAATCCTTCTAAGTTTGGGAATGGATAAGAATATTGTTAATAAAGATGCTTATGAATTTGTCAAAGTATGGCTTAAGGGCTTGCTGCATAGAGTTCATGAATATCGATGGTGCATTGGTAAGTCTAAACTACATCACAAGAAATTCATAGTGGCCATAGCAAATATGGACAATTGTCTCCTCGACATCGGCATCCCTTACTCGCAACTGATGATTTACTGATCTTAAATGAATTTGGAGAATATAACAACAGGAGATAACTAATCAAGTAAATCATTGATTATGGGCAAGGTATATTTGTTCTTGATGGCGACTTTATTCAACTCGCAATAATCTATGCACATTTGTGTAGATTCATCTTTCTTCTTTACAAACAGAACTGGTGCTCCCCATGGTGACATACATGACTTGCTAAAGCCTTTTCTTAAGAGCTCTTGTAATTGTTCATTAAGATTTTACAATTCCTTGGTGCCATTTGGTAAAGAGCTTTAGATATCGGCTGTGTCTCGGGAACTAACTCAATAGATAATTCTACTTCTGTAGCTGGAGGTACTCCTGGTAGATCCTCAGGGGATACATCAGTAAAATCATTTACTATTTTATAATCAGAGAGATAAATGCTCTCTTTCACTTCTCCCATCAAAGTCACAAGCGAAGCATCACATCCCTTTTTGATTAATTTCTCATCTTTAAAAGCATTTATTAGAGATAGCTGAGTACTAATCTTCCCTAAGAAATTTTCAGGCATGCCATGGAAATGTAGAGTGACTTTCTTCTTTAGACAATTTATTACTGTGTTGTGACAACTAAGCCAATTCATCTCAATAAAGTTTTTAAAATTGGCTAGAGGTAAGACGATCAACTTGGAATCAAAGGCTTGATTGTTTAGCGAGATTTAAACGCCAAGAACGGGTGAGAACTGAGTTGGGCTCCAGATGGAAGTTCAATTTTTAATGACTCAGCTAATCTGTAGGAAAGCATATTAAGAGTCTTGATGAAACACTTAAAAATAAAGCAATGACAGGCCTTGGTGTCGAATAACATATTGCAAGGTTTGTCATTAAAATAGAGCGTTCCTAAAATTTTTTAATTGATTGTATTAACTAGTTGCTATATTTAAGTGTAGGAAATACAAATTATGCAAAAAGAAGGATTCAGAAACATGTACCTGAAACCATGTTATTACTTTCCATGGGGTTTAGTAGAGATAGGGCATAAACACATGCAGGACCAGCATGATGATTAGTAGCCTGCTTTTTGAAATTATCTTGGTTCTGGAATTTAGGAGCAGCAGCTTTCTCCCGAGATGGTTCTTATACTTATGCAGAAGGAGCTGGCATTATTGCCATCCTTGAATCTCATTTATTTAGCAGTGTGGCATAGAATACTTGACTCTGCTGTGAATGATTCATACGCACATTATTTCTTGGTGCGTGCAATTGTAGAACATATGACCTGGATTACCACATGGGTAGCACTTATGGCCAAAGTGATATCACTTACCATATGGGTAAGGCCTATTGTAGTTTTGAGATTGCTCCATGGAGAAGCAGCCTCGAGTTGGTAGAAATTGACAGACTGAGGCTTGTGCCTCTTGAATGCGTCGTGGCAGTTTGGTACCATGTGGACCTTCTACTTCAAATCCCTAGCAGACTGATGGTGCTCCACCACCCTTGCTATTTCCACAAGTTGTGAGAACTTTGTGAGATGGAGTAGGCAACATCATATTTGATAGTAGCGTGCAATTTGCTTTGGAATTTTTGACACCTGGCAGCTTCAAATCATATTAGGTCTAGGGCAAAGCATGTTAGCTTCATGAATTCCATCTCATAATCTGAGACAAAATGGTTTCCTTGCATTAACCTCAGAATTGTGTCCTCTATCAATTTTTATATCGATTAGGGAATGAACTCTGATTTGAATAATTTCATAAATTCATCCCAAGGGATATCCTCAACATCATAGTCAACAAAATGGGTGCTTCCGATGTTATCCCACCAGCATTTTATTTTTTTGTGGAATATATGGATACTGAGACTAATGGCCTCCAAATTTGGGCACTTGATGCTGTCCATATTCTTCTCTGCCATTTTCAGCCAACCAAATGTATCCATGAGAGATTAGTTTCCGCTAAAGGTTGAGGGTCTCAACCTCATAATGCTTTGCAGAAGTCCATCGGCAGAATGATAGAATGAATGAGGTGCATATGGTGTAGGGGTTGTTGGTGCAGTGTCATTAGTTGTTGTAGGCAAAGGATGGATGGTGATTAACTTTTGAATCGCCAAAGCATGCTGGCTTTGGTTCTCTAGCATTGCTACCACCATACCCCATAGATGGGTAATTTCATTAGAAGTGCTGCTAAACACTACTACAGTTTTAATACGTGTGATCTTGGATTCATTCGCTTGTAGCAAGATGAATCTTTATTTCAGAGTGAATTTAAAAAAATGAGATTAGGTTTTGACATTCAATCTTACAAATCACAGAATTTCCTTAGTTAAGAGTGAAGATTACATAAGCAGTAAGATGAAGAGATAAATCATATAGGTACTAAGACATCAAATGACAAAAGACTATAGTCATTTTTGCAACTTTATACTGGGTACTAGTGCTCCTTAACAAACTCAACATAGAATGCGAGACAAAAGTTTGTGAAGGTCATGACACGGTGATTTCTCTTGCACATCATCTCTAATTACCAGTTGGTAGTGATCCACCAATCCTCTGCAGCATCTTAAAGTAAAAATGTCATAAGATTGATGCGGATGGAATTTGGACACTCTATATTGTCCAAAACTAACTCTACACAGTGTAACCATTCTTTGGCCAAAATTGGGAAATCGAGTCCTCTAAAGATAGGTTGGCAAAAAATCTTGTCCAAAATTAGGACTCCTTTGGCAGACACTCCGGTTATAGATCCTCCACCTTGCTGGCCTAACTGGTAGTCATAATCTAAGACAACTTTGAATGTGGTTGAGTAGTAGCTCAAGTCAGATCATTCACACTCCATTTAGTTCTTTTGAGAGAGTTTATAAGTTCTTAAGTTACTTTAAGATTGAATTAATTAGGTTTACATTGATACTTTCAGTTACACTTTTATACTGAGTTGACTAAGAGTATGGTGCTATGGATGTTATGCTTGATGACTGCATCATAGATGAACGATCCATTAGATAGATATGAATGCAAATTCTAATCGGACACCTTATGATGCTCTCTAATACCAATTGTGGTGCCTCATCTCCACCATGTTCATGATAATACTAATATTAACATGATTACGATGAAGACAGCCACCAACTGAGTCAAATATCCCAACTATAGTCGAGTTAGGAAACATCCCAACCCATCTTAGCGGAAAGACTTGTCTCCAAAAAACTGTAAGTCATACATTAACATATCAAAGTGCGAAAGCAAAGTAAAAATAGCATTCACATCCCTAGCATAAGAACAAAAATAGTAACGCAGCTCAGTATGAAAGTGTAGAAAAGTAAATACATCCATAATTATTATAAACATAATTTAAATGAAAAGACACTCATCCTCACAAGCAAAAAGTGAAACTAGATAAGCCCTAATAATAGAAAAAAGGCCCCCCTCCTTACTAAGCATCTCTCATGAAGATTCCTCCACAAACAGCTTTAAATATAACATTGACGATATCACAATGCCAGGGCCCCAACCATGAAAAGAAAAACTTAAAGTTAGACAATTGTCTAAGTACATTTTAAGCTGCTTAAATGAAACTATATGTTTAAGATATCACATTTTATTAAACATGCAAGCATTTCAAAGAGGTGCAACAAGAAATAAAAGAGCATGATAACTATAAATAAAACATTTTTAACTAAACAACACAAAGTATATAAAATAACATACCTCAACCACCTCCAGCAATAAGGTTAGACAGTAAATATATAATAACTAAAAGTGCGGAAGTAAACTCACCCAAACATGCTTATGGTCAAATAAATACGTGTTAATTTATCGAAAGATAATCTGAACTGAAGTAAGAAGAAAAATATAAGTAAAGCAAGCATCTTAAAATATATAAGCTAGAACTAAGTAAAACTGAACTGAAAATACTGAGCTAAAATGAACTGTAAAGGCATGTAGAAAACAAATAAATATAACTAAAAACATATGGCTAAACAAGCCACTGGACTGAAACTGAACTGATCATTAGAGATGTATCTAAATTAGTACTGCATAATATAAACTAGCTAAATGAAACCACTGAATAGAAAGTCTAACATATATCATCCTAGCCAATTTCAGAGCTAAGTCTAGTCTATTCTATTAAAATGAACAAAACTGAAGAGGCATACTAAATATAATACACTTTACTAAATTGATAACTAAAGAATTGAATGTACTGATTTATAAGTATATGATATTTATGCATTCAAAGTTGACATGGGATACTTATCAAATATGCAATGTTCAATTGATATGTTGAAGGTATAAAGCTCAAAACACAAAGTATGCTAAGAATCAATAATCAAGTAAGTTATAAATCTAAGATTTATAGCAAAATAAGTAAATAAAGCAAACATTTTTTATGATAGAAATGTATACTTTGATGCATTTTTGCTGCTTTTACAGGAAAAAAATTGTGCAAAGAAAAATCTGGGTCAAATGAAGAAACTATAGAGCAAAATCACTACGGAGTGCCACAGCACTCCTAATCGGTCTCAACATGAAACTCTAGCACTACAGTGTGCAACAGCGTTCTCAACCCAAGTCTCTAGCACTGTAGCGCGCTACAACAGCCTCAATCCGAGACTCTGGTGCTACAGCGTGCTACAACAGTTTTCACTGGATCCAAGAACTTGGCAGAACTATCAAGGGGGCCTCACTATAGTGCGCCGCAATGGTCTCAATCCAAGACTTTGGTACTACAGGGCGCTGCAGCGAATACAAATAGAGAGCTAGGCGCTCCAGCGCGCTGCAGTGGATCAACAGGGCCAGAACTTGTGTAGACATTTTAAAGCAACCCGCGCCACAGTGCGCCTGAGCTTGCCATGGTGCGCTTAAATATGATCAACCCAAGAACTCGGTGCGATGACACATCGTAGAGCTACAGTATTTGAGGTAAGCCATTACAGCGTACCACAACAACCTTAACCTGAGAAATGAGCGCTACAGTGAGCCACAACGGGCATGCACCTGAGCAGGAATTCATTGATATTCTGAGGAAAAATTGCTGCAACGCACCCAAGCTCACTGCATCGTGCCACAACGATACCAAATTGAGTCGCGGGCACTGCAGTGCCCTGTAGCACCCGTCATAATCTTAGCTAGAATTAAGCATTTAATTCAGCATAGGGAAGAGAAAATTTTTCAAATGTTTTGTCTTCCCTAACTGTCATAAACACAATTAGCATTAAAACTTCTCATTTTCAAGAGAATAAAAGGGATATTTATTAAATAACCATTAAAGAAAAGAAGTTAATAATATTGGCAGAATTAATTTAAGAGGTTAGAAGCAACAGTTATAAAAGTTAAGGAAAAACACCTAGAGAAGGTTCCCCTCTTTGACATTCTCAGCTCTAAAAATTTTGAAGCTGCATCCAAGAGAGAAAGGATAAACCGGTCCACCAAGGTTGAGCAGAAAGAACATTCAAGAAACCACCAAGGGAAGGTAAGGTTGGAGAGCAAGAAGGAAACCAGTGAATGCTAAGGGTTGTTCCTAGTATTTCCCTTAATCTCTTCTTTGATTTTCTTGCTGTAAGAACCATGCAAAGGTTCATTTTCTTGTCTTGTATTTCCTATATTTCTTCTGTGATGGAAGGCTAAACTCTCCTTAGGGAAGGTTGGGTCAAGTCATGTAATCAATTATAGGATAACAAATTTTTCTACTCGTGTTCTTCAATGAATAAAATTCTTAATCAATTTTTGGTTTGGATATGAACTTGTTTGAAAGAATGATGTGTGATGAATGTTTTATTAATTTAATATGGTTTTTAATGAAAATACCATCAGGCCAACTCATCATACTAAAACTAGGGACATGCACATAAAGGCCCTCACCGCGAACATATGTGAAAGTTTTTGTTGTGCGAGGATTCTAGGTGTAACCACCTTAGGATTAATATAATGAGTTGAACTTGGTATCTTAATCCTCTTAGAGCTCCATAGCTCACCAATTAGCATAAAGCTAGGAATATGTACACTAGTACTTAGAGCCCAGTGACAAGCTCTTGAGCCTAGTAGCATTGTTCTTTGAGTTGAGAGTCACCAATTATGCTTCATAGCTCATCATAAGTTAAAGGAAGAAGAGGAAGAATTTTGTGCTTGTTGATGAATGTGGCATAATCCATTTAGCCCAGTAATTTACTTCCATAGCTAGACTATGAGGGATGCACATCATGCTAATTGAGTGGAATCAGGTATGTGTGATCGCTAAAATTAAACTATAAACTTGATAACTTAGATGTAAGAAGTTAGATTTGACCCCTATCAATCACATAAGGGTTTATTAGCCGAGATTGAACTTTCTTGAGTTCATCTCGTGCACTAGGTGTGAAATAGTTGGAATTAGAGGACCATCCAAAGGAATGCAATTATCATGATTATAATTAGTATGCGAACAAATATCATTTAAAGTTGAATGAATAAGAGTACTTACACCTATCCCTAAATAAATTGCATGATAAAACCCAACTCTCTCTTCTTCTCTAAGCAGTATTTTCAATTTAATATCTCTGTAATTAAAAATTGGAGCCAACCAAAAAACAACATATCAGTAGTTTAAATATTGTTTAAAGTAAATGCACCTTAGTACAAAACTCTCTGTTCCCAGAGGACGATAAATCCTGAATTCACTTTCAATTATTACTTCAGAACACGTGAACTAGCATGCAAGCGTAGACATTTGCTTACAATCTTTCAGTAAGCAAGGGACCCTACTAAATATATGTGATATCTATTGCTATCTAATTTAATACATTCTATTTACTTTGATTTTATATAAGCTTAGGATCTCCAATATCCAACTCTTTGGTAAAATCCTGGATTCACAACCTTAAAGTTAAACATTAGAACTTAACAAATTCTAATCTTTAAACAAAATGATGACTACAATGATTAATATTTGACAAGAACAATTAACTTGAGAGGTTTACACTCTTGAAGATGCATTTCAACATGCTACTCAATTTGAACAATACCTCAAGTTCACACATAGAAAACAAACAACCTCATTGATAGTGGAAGCTGTATGAATGTTATTGCCACATCAGCCTTAGTTAGGATGAAGTCGACACCTGAGCCTCATCCATGACCCTATAAAGTTGTATGGGTCATCAAAACTTCCATCTCTTTATCTCAACATTTTCACGTCCCAATACATATAGGAGCATATTCTGATAAGATATGGAGTTATGCTCTTCCTATGGATGCTTCCCACATACTGTTAGGAAGACCCTGGCTTTAGATATGCATGTCATTCATGGCAGACATGCAAATACTTATTCATGTTTAAGGGCAAAAGAGTTGTTCTAAATCTTGCTAAGCCTAAGAAGGCAGGCTCACACCAGCCTAGAGATTCATCTACCTCAGTAGAAAAGAGCTCCTTTCACATTATTAATAAGCATGAGTTGAAGAGAAAAGTTTATGGAAATATTATGTTTGCTCTAATTATAACAAAAATCCCTCAACAGCCCTTTGATGAAGCCTTACCTGTTGAGATAAGTGATCTCCTCTCTAAATTCATCGATGTTTGCCCTGATGAACATCCAAATGAACATCCCCTTCTAAGAAGCATTCAGCATACTACTGATTTGGTTCCTAGATCTTCGCTTCATAATCTTCCTCATTGTCGAATGAACCCAAATAAACATGCTGAACTCAAACGACAAGTTGATGTGTTATTATCTGAATTTTTATTCAAGAAAATTTACACCTTGTGCTGTGCCTGCTCTCCATTCCCCCAAAAAAGATGGTACATAGCATTTGTGTACAGATAGTCATGTGATTAATAAAATTACTATTGAATATCTCTTTCCCTTCCCACGGCTTCATGATATTCTAGACATGGTTGGTGCACAAAATTTCTCTAAGATTGATCTAAGGAGTGGATATCACCAGATTCACATGAAACAAGGAGATGAATGGAAGATAGCTATTAAGATATAAGATGAGTTTTATGAGTGGCTGGTAATGCCTTTTGGCTTGACCAATTCCCTTAGTACTTTTATGAAAGTAATGAATCACATCTTACTTGGATTTTTAGTGGTTGGAAGATTTTTAGTGGTTTATTTTAATGATATTTTAATTTTTAGTTAGACTAAGAGTGATCATGTAACACATTTAAGGCAAGTTTTTGAGGTTCTTCAACATGAAAAACTATATATCCATTTGAAGAAGTGTTCTTTTATGACCTCATCAGTAATTTTCTTAGGATTCATTATATCTTATGATGGTATTTCTGCTGATCCTGAGAAAATCAATGCAATTCAAAATTGGCCAACTCCATCAAATATACATGATGTTCGTTGCTTTTATGGTTTACCCACATTTTATCAATGGCTTATACAAGGGTTCAGTATAGTAATGGCTCCTATCACGTAATGTTTAATAGGTGGAGCATTTAAATAGACAAAGGCAGCATCTAATGCTTTTGTACAAATAAAAAATTTTTTAATTAGCCCACTGATATTAAAATTGCCTGATTTTAACAAAGTGTTTGAAGAATCATGTGATGCCTCTAGTGTTGGTATAGGAGGTGTTCTTAAACAAGTAGGTCACCCAATTGCTTTCTTTAGTGAAAAGTTAAATGATGCTCGACAACGTTACTCTACATTTGATCATGAATTCTATGCAGTAGTCCAAGCCCTTCGATATTGGAGACTCTACCTTCTTTCTCGAGATTTTGTGCTACATCACCGTGCATATGGCGCGCACTGCGGGGTGGAGGTGGTGGAGAGAGAAAATTGTAGAATTATTAAAATAATCACATTAAATTAAATTTTTTCATATTTTTTTTCCTCGTTTGATTTCCGAAAAGTATGAAACTTAACAAGGAGGTGTATTTTGATGAGACAAACACACTCACATTTTCTTAGGAGCTTCTCGTTGATGTTCTTGTGAACCATCCTTGCTACTTATACATCTAGGAGCTCTATTTGATCGCAAGGAAGAGTTCTATAGGAGCTATGAATCTAGGTAGCCACTAGCGGTCTCTGCCTATCCCTAAGCCGTCAATGCAAGGTATCACCCTCCATGAATCCCTTGTTCAACTCCTAATGGCTTTTCTAGCTCTAAATTATGTTTGTAAGGATTACTAAACTGAACTAAGATATACTAAAAGTGATTTCAAATTGATTTGAGTCATTTAGATTTACTCATGGGTCGTAATGGTTTGGGATTTAAGAAGGTTCGTGAGTGCATCCTTCTAGAGAAGGTTTATACAAGGGTTTAGTATAGTAATGGCTCCAATCACGCAATGTTTAATAGGTGGAGAATTTAAATGGACACAGGCAACATCTAATGCTTTTATACAAATAAAAAGTTCTTAACAAGCCCACTAAAATTAAAATTGCCAGATTTTAACAAAGTGTTTGAAGTATCTTGTGATGCCTCTGGTGTTGGTATAGGATGAGTTCTTAAGCAAGAGGGTCACCCAATTGCTTTTTATAGTGAAAACTAAATGATGCTCAACAACGTTACTCTACATATGATCGTGAATTTGATGTAGTAGTCCAAGCCCTTCGATATTGGAGACTCTACCTTCTTTCACAAAACTTTGTCCTACATCACCATGCATACGATGCGCACTGCGGGGTGGAGGCGGTGGAGAGAAAAAATTGTAGAATTATTAAAAAAATCAAATTAAATTAAGTTTTTTCATATTTTTTTTCTTCATTTGATTTTCAAATATTACAAAACTTAGCAAAGAGGTGTATTTTGATGAGAACAACACACTCACATTTTTTTAGGAGCTTCTCGCTGGTGTTCTTGTGAACCATCCTTGCTACTTATACATCCAGGAGCTCTGTTTGATCACAAGGAAGAGTTCCATAGGAGCTTGGAATATTGGTAGCCACTTACAGTCTGAGCCTTTCCTTGAACTGCCAGTGCAGGTTATCCCCATCCATAAATCCCTTGTTCAACACCTAAAGACTTTGCTAGCTCTAAATTATGTTTGTAAGGAAAACTAAACCAAACTAAGATGTACTAAAAGTGATTTCAAATCGATTGGAGTCAGTTAGATTTACTCATGGATCGTAATGGTTTGGGCTTTCATAAGGTTCGTCAGTGCATCCTTCTTGTGAAGGTTTATACAAAGGCTTAGTACAGTTGGCTCCAATCAGGCAATGTTTAATAGGTGTAGATTATAAATGGACAAAGACAGCCTCTAGTGCTTTTATAAGAATAAAAAATCTTTTAACTAGCCCACTAATATTATAATTTCCTAATTTTAACAAAGTATTTTAAGTATCTTGTGATGCCTCTAGTATTAGTATAGGAGGTTTTCTTAAGCAAGAGGGTCACCCAATTGCTTTCTTTAGTGAAAAGCTAAATGATGCTCGACAATGTTATGCTACATATGAGCGTGAATTTTATGCAATTGTCCAAGCCCTTCGATATTAGAGACCCTACCTTTTTTCTCAAGATTTTGTCCTACATCACCGTGCATATAGCGTGCACTACGGGGTGGAGGCGGTGGAGAGAAAATTGTAGAATTATTAAAATAACCAAAGTAAATTAAATTTTTTCGTATTTTTTTCCTTGTTTGATTTCCGAAGAGTACGAAACTTAACAAGGAGGTGTATTTTATTTTGATCACAAGGAAGAGTTCCATTGGAGCTTTGAATCCTGGTAGCCACTAGCGGTCTCAGCCTTTTCCTGAACAATCAGTGCAAGGTATCCCAATCCATGAATCCCTTGTTCAGCTCCTAAAGGCTTTGCTAGCTCGAAATTATGTTTGTAAGGATTTCTAAGCCAAACGAAGATGTACTGAAAGTGATTTCAAATCGATTGGAGTTAGTTAGATTTACTCATGGGTCGTAATGGCTTGGGATTTCAGAAGGTTTGTCAGTGCATCCTTCTAGTGAAGGCTTACACAAGGGTTTAGTACAGTAATGGCTCCAATCAGACAATGATTAATAGGTGGAGAATTTAAATGGACAAAGACACCATCTAATGCTTTTATACAAATAAAAGCTCTTTTAACTAGCCCACTGATATTAAAATTGCTTGATTTTAATAACGTGCTTGAAGTATCTTCTGATGCCTCTGGTGTTAGTATAGGATGTGTTCTTAAGCTAGGGGGGCACCCAATTGCTTTCTTTAGTGAAAAGCTAAATGATGCTCGGCAGTGTTACTCTACATATGATCGTGAATTCTATGCAGTAGTCCTAGCCCTTCGATATTGGAGACTCTACCTTTTTTCTTGAGATTTATCCTACATCCCCGGGCATACGGCGTGCACCATGAGGTGGAGGCGATGGAAAGAGAAAATTGTAGAATTCTTAAAATAACCAAAGTAAATTAAATTTTTTCGTATTTTTTTCCTCATTTGATTTCCGAAGAGTACGAAACTTAACAAGGAGGTGTATTTTGATGAGACGAACACACTCACATTCTCTTGAAAGCTTGTTGCTGGTGTTCTTGTGATCCATCCATGCTACTTATAGAGCTCTATTTGATCATAAGGAAGAGTTCCATAGGAGCTTTGAATCATGGTAGCCACTAGCGGTCTCAGCCTTTCCATGAACCGTCAGTGCAAGGTATCTCCCTCCATGAATCCCTGTTCGACTCATAATGGCTTTGCAAGCTCTAAATTATGTTTGTAAGGATTACTTAACCAAACTAAAATGTACTAAAAGTGATTTCAAATAGATTGGAGTATGCTAGATTTACTCAAGGGTCATAATGGTTTTTGATTTCAGAAGGTTCGTCAGTGCATCCTTCTAGCGAAGGTTTATACAAGGGCTTAGTACAGTAATGGCTCTAATCACGCATTGTTTATTAGGTGTAGAATTTAAATGGACAAAGACAGCATCTAATGCTTTTATACAAATAAAAAATCTTTTAACTAGCCCACTGATATTAAAATAGCTTGAGTTTAACAAAGTGTTTGAAGTAGCTTGTGATGCCTTTGGTGTTGGTATAGTAGGTGTTCTTAAGCAAGAGGGTCACCCAAGTGCTTTCTTTAGTGAAAAGCTAAATGATGCTCGACAATGTTACTCTACATATGATCATGAATTCTTTGCAGTAGTTCAAGCCCTTTGATATTGGAGACTCTACCTTTTCTCGAGATTTTTTCCTACATCATCGTGCATACGGTGCGCACTGCGGGGTGGAGGTGGTGGAGAGAGGAAATTATAGAATTATTAGAATAATCAAAGTAAATTTGATTTTTTCGTATTTTTTTCCTTGTTTTATTTTCGAAAATATCGAAACTTAACAAGGAGGTGTATTTTGATGAGACGAACACACTCACATTTTCATGGGGGCTTCTTGCTTGGTGTTCCTGTGAACCATCCTTGCTACTTATACATCCAGGAGCTCTGTTTGATCGCATGGAAGTGTTCCATAGGAGCTTTGAATGCTGGTAGCCAGTAGCGATCCCAGCCTTTCCCTGAACTGTCAGTGCAATGTATCCCCCTCCATGAATCCCTTGTTCAACTCCTAATGGCTTTGCAAGCTCTAAATTATGTTTGTAAGGATTACTAAACCAAACTAAGATGTACTTAAAGTAATTTCAAATCGATTGGAGACAGTAAGATTTACTCATGTGTTTTAATGGTTTGGGATTTCAGAAGGTTCGTCAGTGCATCCTTCTAGCAAAGGTTTATACAAGGGTTTAGTACAGTAATGGCTCCAATCACGCAATGTTTAATAGGTGGACAATTTAAATGGACAAAGACAGCATTTAATACATATATACAAATAAAATTTTTTTTAACTAGCCTACTAATATTAAAATTGCCTGCTTTTAAAAAGGTGTTTGAAGTATCTTATGATGTCTCTGGTGTTGGTATAGGAGGTGTTCTTAAGCAAGAGGGTCACCCAATTGCTTTCTTTAGTGAAAAGCCAAATGATGCTCGACAACGTTACTCTACATATGATCGTGAATTCTATGCAGCAGTCCAAGCCCTTCGATATTGGAGAATCTACCTTCTTTCTCGAGATTTTGTCCTACATCACCGTGCATACGACACGCATTGTGGGGTGGAGGCAGTGGAGAGAGAAAATTGTAGAATTATTTAAATAAACAAAGTAAATTAAATTTTTTCGTATTTTTTCCTCGTTTGATTTCCAAAAACTACAAAATTAAACAAAGAGGAGTATTTTAATGAGACAAACACACTCACATTTTCTTGGGAGCTTCTCACTGGTGTTCTTGTTAACCATCCTTGCTACTTATACATCCAGGAGCTGTATTTGATCGCAAGGAAGTGTTCCATAGGAGCTTTGAATACTGGTAACCACTAGCGGTATCAGCCTTTTCCTGAACTATCAATGCAAGGTATCTACCACCATGAATCCCTTGTTCAACTCCTAATGGCTTTGCTAGCTCGAAATTATGTTTGTAAGGATTATTAAACCAAACTAAGATGTACTTAAAGTGATTTCAAATCGATTGGAGTCAGTTAGATTTACTCATGGGTCATAATAGTTTGGGATTTCAGAAGGTTTGTCATTGCATCCTTCTAGCAAAGGTTTATACAAGGGTTTAGTACAGTAATGGCTCCAATCAGATAATGTTTAATAGGTGGAGAATTTAAATGGACAAAGACAACATCTAATGCTTATATACAAATAAAAATTATTTTTAACTAGCCCACTAATATTAAAATTGACTAATTTTAAAAAAGTGTTTGAAGTACCTTTTGATATCTCTGGTGTTGGTATAGGAGGTGTTCTCAAGCAAGAGGGTCACCCAATTGCTTTCTTTAGTGAAATGCTAAATGATACTCGACAACGTTACTCTACATATGATCGTGAATTCTATGCAGTAGTCCAAGCCCTTCGATATTGGAGACTACATTCTTTCACAGGATTTTGTCCTGCATCACCATGCATACGGCGCCCATTCTGGGGTGGAGGCGATGGAGAGAGAAAATTGTAGAATTATTTTAATAATCAAAGTAAATTATGTTTTTTCATAATTTTTTCCACGTTTGATTTCAGAAAATTATGAAACTAAACAAGGAGGAGTATTTTGATGAGACGGACACACTCACATTTTCTTGGGAGCTTCTCGCTAGTGTTCTTATGAACCATCCTAGCTATTTATACATCCAGGAGCTCTATTTGATCGCAAGGAAGAGTTCCATTGGTGCTTTGAATCCTGGTAGCCACTAGCGGTCTCAGCCTTTCCCTGAACTGTCTGTGCAAAGTTTCCCCCTCCATGAATCCCTTGTTCAACTCCTAAAGGCTTTGCTAGCTCTAAATTATGTTTGTAAGGATTTCTAAACCAAACTAAGATGTACTGAAAGTGATTTCAAATCAGTTAGGGTCAGATAGATTTACTCATGGGTCGTAATGGTTTGGGATTTCAGAAGGTTCATCAGTGCATCCTTCTAGCGAAGGGTTACACAAGGGTTTAGTACAATAATGGCTCCAATCACACAATGATTAATAGGTGGAGAATTTAAATGGACAAAGACAGCATCTAATGCTTTTATACAAATAAAAAATCCTAACTAGCCCACTGATATTAAAAGTGCCTGATTTTAATAAAGTATTTGAAGTATCTTATGATGCCTCTAGTGTTGGTATAGGAGGTGTTCTTAAGGAAGAGGGTCACTTAATTGCTTTCTTTAGTGAAAAGCTAAATGATACTCGATAACGTTACTCTACATATGATCATGAATTCTATGCTGTAGTCTATGCCCTTCGATATTGGAGACTCTACCTTCTTTCTTGAGATTTTGTCCTACATCACCATGCATATGGCGTGCATTGCGGGGTGGAGGTAGTGGACAGAGAAATTTGTAGAATTATTAAAATAATCAAAGTAAATTAAATTTTTTCGTATTTTTTTCCTCGTTTGATTTCTGAAAATTACGAAACTTAACAAGAAGGTGTATTTTTATGAGACGAACACACTCACATTTCTTGGGACCTTCTTGCTGGTCTTCTTGTGAACCATCCTTGCTACTTATACATCTAGGTGCTTTATTTGATCACAAGGTAGAGTTCCATAGGAGCTTTGAATCCTGGTAGCCACTAGTGGTCTTAGTGCAAGGTATCCCCCTCCATGAATCCCTTATTCAACTCCTAATGGCTTTGCTAGCTCTAAATTATGTTTGTAAGGATTACTAAACCAAACTAAGATGTACTAAAAGTGATTTCAAATCAATTGGAGATAGTTAGATTTACATATGGGTCATAATGGATTGGTATATCAGAAGGTTCGTCAGTGCATCCTTCTAGTGAACCTCCCCCCGCCATCGATGTCTGTTAAACATACTCATAACTCTTCGATAGTTGGCTGAAAGGTTAAGAGCTCATTATCAAACTCAATGGGGTTAAGCTAGCCCAGATTAGGCTTGATACTCTCGGTCTCTACAAGACTTCACAATGGAGTGACCTTAATGAATCCATATATTATATCTAAAATAAAGAAAAATTTCATTCATTTCTAATTTTAAAGCAACTTCCTTAATCAAATTCTGTGTATCATTTTAGGAAAAAGGCCTATCCAAGGAATTCTGAGTCAATGGTGCAACTTTCCAAATTTTTTCAAAGAAAACTGTTGTCACGCGCTGCAGCGAGACATTTTGCAAATTAGGCGCTGTCGCGTGCTGCAGCGCGCCCCAGCGCGCCCCAGCGCGTTGCAGTGACTCATTTTGCAAATTTAGGGGCTGTCGTGCGCTGCAGCGGTGCAGTTTGCGAACCGCGGATGGGATCACGCACTGCAGCGGTTCTGTTTGCGAATTGCAGGCGCGATCGTGCGCTGCAGCAGTTCTGTTTGCGAACCCCGGGCGCAATCGTGTGCTGCAGCAGTTCAGCTTGCCAACTGCGGGCACGATCGCCCTCTGCAGTGGTTCAGTTTGCTGACTGGGCGCGCGGTAGCGAGCTGTAGCGAAGCAGTTTGCGAATTGCTAGCGCTACCGCGCATTGCAGCGGTTCAGTTTGCAAATACTTGCGCCATAGCGCGCTGCAGCGGGCCTCTTCGCAAAAAAATAGATGCAATCGTGCGCCGCAGCGGGCCTCTTTGCAAAACTGTGTCCACCATAGCGCGCTGCAACATGTTGCAGCGGCCCGCCGCAATTTTCTCTGGCAGAAGCAGTTAATGCGGCAGGGGTAAGACCCCCAACTAGCATCTTGTCTCCAGCCATCATTCCCTCTGCAGCGCTACATTTTTTTTAATGGAAAGAGGCTTATGAGGTGATGTAATGGCTAAAACAAATGAAAGAATTGGTCACGTCATCCATCAAGTGGTTTTTTCCATCATTGCTCAAATTTTAAAGGAATGTGCTGGTTTTTGGATTTGAAGAATGAAGAGGCAGCCTTCATCTATAAATACCTCTTCTCTTGATTAGAGAAGGGTTCTAATTTTTGCTCAATTCAACTAAGTAAGGAAGAGGGGTTGCATAGTGGAAGAGAGGAACTCCCCAAAGGTGGAAGAGCTCATTTTTCCAAGGATAAGGTGAAGAAAGGAAGCACCAGCGACCTAAGAGAGGAACTTCAAGCAAGGAGAAGAAGAGTCCAGAGAACTTCCAAGGAACGTTCCTAGTATCATCTAAACCCTTATTTTGTAATTTCTTTTCTTAGTTGATCATGAAAGGGTCTTTATCCATGTATGTGTTTTTTTTTATCTCTTTTGTAATGGAAAGCTAAATCTCCCTTGGGGAGGGTTGGGGTAATCCCATATGATTAATAGTTACTTTCATTTGTATGAAGTTTTCCTCAAGCATTAATAAAAGTTTTGAACTCAATACCTTGCTCAAGAAATGCTTAATATTACTATAGTCTTGATTGTGAATTAAGGGAAAATGGACTAATGAACTCAAGAACTAAAGTGTCTTGTGTTCCATAGCTCACCTTGGGTTAGATGCTAGATCTATAAATGCACGAGAGCTTAGAATTATGTGAGAAAGTTCTTGAGCTTAGTGCACCTTAATCTAACCTTAACTAAAATGTTGATGCATGTGATGCTAAGACCCACTAATTGAGCCCCTTAGCTCAACATAATTCAGGCAGGGAAAAAAATAGTTATGTGCTCATGAACGAGGTGACATAGTCATTGAGCCCAATATTTTAAATCTCTCATTTCAACTATGCGTAATGCGAGTGACGCTCTTAGTGGAATCAATGCTTATAAGATCTTAAAAATTTAATAATCCTCATCACCTTAATCAAGAGATAAGATGAAAACTGCAAACCTAAAATCTTTTAAGAATCTTTGTGTCGAAATAGAACCGACTGTGTGTTCACTTCATACACAAGATTTGAACATGGGAATCCTTGAGATAAAACTCAAGGAAGAATAATGTGTACTTGATTTAAATCTGAGTAAATGAAAGATAAATGCTTGAGAAATCATCATGCATAAGTGACCTATCATGACATGTGGGATGAACCGAACTCTCCTCTTCCTTTTATCTGGCTTATTTCTTACTTAGTGATTATTGTGCTTCATCTAGAACCAACTAAAATAAAATACTCATAGCTTAAATATTAGTGAGAATAGATACACCTTAGTAGCAAAATATCAAATTCTCTGTGGTTCGATAAATACTGTAAACTCACACTTTCCACTTATTACTTCAGACCACATACACTTGCATGCAAGCGCAGACGTGTATTTACAGTCTGTCAAAGCTTGAGTAGGTTCACGGTGCTCTGGGTGAGCTAATGTGTTGTGGATCGGCTCATTTGAACTGTCGTGAGATGGTGATGGTATAAGCATCAAAAACCCCTCTTGTGTGGCCTGTGTTGAGCCAATTTGGCTCACACAGTAATCCCCAATGGCCCGCTTACGACCGAGCAAGGTCCCAACGTTCGACACCATCAACCAATGGGCTTTTGGTGCCAATCGGCATGCCTGACCTTGCAGTGTGTTTCCATAGGTAGCTCATTCCCAAAGATGGCCAAAATTGATGGGAATTAGTGGTGAAAGTTTGCCCTAATTCGATCAATCTGCGGGGACAAAGCATTGTCATGGGTCATGTGACCCGTGACTCGGTGGTTTCAACATGAGTATTATTGCTCGAATATTCTCAGACCCGACGGGTTTCTGTCCACCCACACATTAACCCATAATGGAATTAGAACATACCGAGAATATTCTAATAAGTAAATGGCACAAACATTTAAATTAAATTAGAACATTATGAATACCATATTGAATGTATTAATGAATATAAATCCAAAACATATAAAATTAATTTATGATGTCCAATATTCATTTTCTTTAACCTTGCAAATTCAATCATAGGGCATTAGTCTAAAGCTTATTCTCAAAATGATCAAGAAGAGATATTGGATAAGATGGGCGAAATTTTTGTTATTGAAGCAAATTCATTTAAGAATTTCTCTCTTTTATATGATTGATTTGGAGGATATTCGATTGAAATATGTATCTATATATATATACATACATATATTGCTATTTTTTGTGTTGATCATTTAAATGAATTTGAAAGGAAGTACATGCAGCGAAAATGATATAATTCATTTAAATATGCATAAGTATTTACTCTTTGTATGTGTAATGATAAGCGTTTAGATAACAATTCGTTATGGGGCTCTTTCGGTCTCAGATTCCAAATAATTCTTAGTTGTGTTCGTAATTTGCAGTGCACACTTCTTAAGTAAGAATTTACTTTTAGGTTCTCTAGAAAGCATTTTTTTAAAAATTTAACTTTGTAGGGATATTTGATTAATATTCTTCTCACATGTAAATATGAATGCAAAATTACTTAAAAATTGATTATGCTTCAAAATCATGTTACTTTACAAATATGATTTAGATTATCTAATATTATGAAAAATATTACCTTGCACCTATTTTATTTCCAGAACATATAACTTTTTCAAACTAAGAGTAATGAGATGTAATAAAATTTTCATCAATACTCATTTCAATAGTATATCTTAAATTTTGATTGTTATTTTTAGTTAACGTGTTCTTAAATTGATAAAATAAAAATAATAGCTTTAACGATAAAGTATTTTTATAATATTGTATGGGTTTAATAAGATTTGTTACTACTTTTGTAAAAATACAAATTGTTGTTTACAAAATAAATTGTAAGTTTTAATCTCTAATAACAATTACTCATAATAATCTTATTCACTAAGTCTAATCATGTTCCCATCTCTTACAAATCTCATAAAGATTTGACCAAGAAAATTTCAAATGCATGTCATTTTCACACTCTCTATCCTTATCTCTTCAGCAAATAAGACCATTCTATCACAATTATTTGTGGAACCACTAGCTGGGACAATGGAAGTCTCCAAATAGTTTTTTTGGAACTGGTGAGGGTATAGGTTAATGTATTAAATGAAAGAATAATAATTACATGACAATTTCAATGACATAAAACAACAAAAAAACAAATAAAAATCAAATCAGCATAGAACTATTAGGGCAAGCAAACAAGTAAACTCATAAATAAGGGAACAAAATAGAGAAGAGCTATGGAGTCAATGCTATTGAAGAAGTAGAGGGGGGCTCTTGATCCTTTGGGGATTCAATCATCATAGTATCATTGTTAAGTATCTGCAACAAGCTTAGAGTCAAGAAAGGTAGCATTCCAAATGAAAGAATGTGGTCCCAATTAACATCTTTGTCCATCATTGCTCCAAGCCAACTAAATAAATGGAAACTAGCAGATTCCAAAGCAAACTTGCACACCAAAACATAACAGTATCTAAATAAGTTCCTAGTATGCATGAGAAGGACCGCATGCATGCCAACATGAGTTAGCCATCTTAGCAAAACAAGTCCAGTTAAGTGTTGAAGTAAGCCAGAACATACCTATAATTCAAAATTAAGTCCCAACAAAGTGAGAGAAGGACCGCACGTGTGTGGCTAATGGAGTTAGGACAACAGAAAGGAGAAGTCAGATACAATTAAGCTTACATTACTGTCAATTTTGTATTTCCAGCTTCACATAATACCATTGATTTGCCTTTTGCATTTCAAAGCAATAAATGGAGATAGGACAATAGAAAAAAAAAATAAAAAATCATTAAGTTTACATCACTATCAATTTTGTGTTTCCAATTTTACATAATCTCATTGATTAGCCTTTTACATTTCAAAGCAATGGACATGACACCAGAGGCCCTATGCAAGAATATACAAATTTTTCTTTCTTCCCAGAGGCAATATACAAGAGCAGCAATAACAATCAACATCCACCGAGTCGATCATTTAAAATTAATATTGTCAACAATATGCATGACCTGTGATATAGAAGGAGGAAACAAAAATATCTTGCTAATTGGGAGAATTGTAAGTTTAGAACTAAAATCATAAGAAAAATTTATGTGAGAATTTTTAAACAAAGAAAGGGAGTAGATGGGATAAATCTTTATGCCATGACTAATAAGGATGTCAGCAGTTTAAAGGCCCTTATTTACCTCTATCGCAAGAGCATAATAAAGTATCAATTTGTATTTCTGGTGCCAGACTGGGGTATGCCGGTCCACAGTAGTAATTTGAGTAAGAAGGAGCAATTGAGCGTCATTAAAAGTAAATTATTTTTTTTCTTTGAAACTATGAGAGACATCCAGCAATCTTAAGTGTGGCATGAGCATATTTATCATTACTTCAGCTTTTTAGAGAAACATGTTGTAGTCTTGATGCGATTAAGATGTCTAAGATTATCAGATTTTGACCATTCAACCAACATAGAGGTGTTACATAAAAGCTGCCAATTGTGGAAAATTTGCACCTCATGAGGAGTGTATTAGGAGCAACTAAACCAACTCCCCCTTTTTCTTTTAACTTACCCTTAGAATCGCATGATAAAGCATGCATCTTCTTAGCTTACAATTCGGGATTAAGGAAATGAGAACAGATACTTTTAAGCAATTTAATCACAGCCGCAAGAATATGAATAGATCTAAACCAATGTAACAGGTAAGGCTAATCCAAAAATTTGAGAAGTTGTTACCGGCCTACGTACAAAAAGAACTTATTAGTCCAACCATTAATCCAAGCATGAATTTTATCAATAAGGCCACCACAATTAATTGCTTTAGTGCTTTTGTTGGAAATTGGCAAGCTAAGATATTTTGTGGGAAATTAGCTAATTTTAAAGCCCATCAAGTTGGCAGATCATCTGTTCTTACTTTGTCTTCAAAATTTAGAGCTAAAGTAATTACCTCACCATTAAATTATTTTTGTACATCTTTATTCAAAGTTAGCCCACCACATTATCAAGCTTTAATATTGCATTTATCAATGAGTTGCTCACCATTATCATCACACCATCCAAAATTTATAACAAGAAAGTTAGTAGCAACAATGTGTTAACATCACCATTGAACTTGATGTTAAAATAATGCAAGTATCTTTTCACGATGTAGTTGTTCAAATGTATCATCATTGAAATGTTGTTCATCAATTTCATGTTGGAAACCTTTTTCTTCAGAATCTCAGAGGATTTGATGAATATAATGATGAGAATGTACAAGAAAATCTTATGCAAATAAAATTGAGTCTTTGGTGATAAATTTTGGAGCTTCATGCCATGAGATATCAAGCAAGTTAATTTTCAAATGTTTCACATCATGTGAGATAGCGAACTTGAGCCCTGGATATGACAATGCATGCATCACTATGGGCTAAGGAGATGATGATAGATTGTCGAATGAAACGATGTGGTGGCTGAGAGACCCACAACATAAGTTTTGCTTTAACTCCATTCCTAATTTACCAATTAAGAAAATGTCATCTACAAATACTACACACCAAGGAACTACTTCCTTAATATGTTCAATAATAGCATCTGTAATTAATAATCATCATATAAATGTATCTAATATTAAATTTATAAATATTAATAAATGTTAAAAAGTTAAGTGAGTGATTAATTAATCTAATTTTAAAAGATATAAGGGATTTATGTGCATCAACACACAATGTCATGCGAATTCAAACTTTATAATTAAATTTTAAAGGGAGTATGGTGCCCGAGTTTGAATATTGCGTGTAAAGCCCCATGATTTGCTCGATTTTCTTAAGATTATAAGAATACAAAATATTATGCCCATTTGTGCGCTAAAAGCTAATTTTTTTATTTAATGTCATCATGCATTCATTCAGTTATCATTTTGTTGTTGTAAATCCTCATATGTAATAACCTGAGTGTTATTACTTGTCAATTAATGATTTAATTAACTCCAAACATCTTTCATTACTCTTATAATAGTGTTAGGAGTCTCCATCTCAAATTTTGTGTAATTTGGAGACCGTTTAGCAATTTCTAATATATCCTGGTTTTTGGTTAATTCTGAAGATACCTAATTTATTTAGACTTTAGAATAAAAAATGGAGTACGCCATTAAACTCATCACACCCAAATTAGCTAGGGGTGGTATTTTGGAAGCATTTGGGAGTCATCAAATTTTTAGCGAATATTTTAATAATATTATAATGCACAGAAAATTAGGTAAATTAAATATATCTCAGATCACAAATCCGATTTCATTTTTGAGTTCCTCACCCCTCAAATAGGTAAAGGCAAAAATTTAAGATTTTTTGGAGTGAGTTAGAATATTTTAATTTGATCAAATAAATTTGATAAATTAGTACTTTAATATTATATGAAAGTATTAATAAAATATATATATTTCCATTTAATATCCCAATCCGTAATTTTAGAAAAGGTGGAAATCCACCGCAATGTGCAAAGCACCAAACAACCTGCCATCCTTATCTGAACCGTCCGTCCTATTTTGAGTGAGATCAAATGGCGGTCAGTCAAAATCGAGACTTAACCGTAGGATTGACCTTATAATCCAACAGCCCTCATTCTCCCACTATACACCTACTTTGCTTTTCACTCGATCGTGTGCAGAGCGGGAGAAGGAGGGCGTACATCGCCACGATCACTCTGCCAGTTGCTCCCTCACGCCTTATCCCCCTATCGACTCCAAAACTCTGAGAATTTTCTTTTTTGAGATACATTGATACGATTTTTTAGAATAGGCCAAGAAGGGAGGGAAGAGGCGAGGGAGGCATAAGGTTTTGCAATGGAGCTTTGAATCCAAGATCCCTAACTTCTGTCAGTTAACTCTAAGATTAGAACCCTAGCAGAAGATTTTGCAGTCTCTGGTATTCAATCTTCCTCCAAATTAATTGCAAAGAACAGCAAAAGGATTTTCGATCCTTAACTTCCTGCCTTAACAACAAACCCAAGTTTCTGTCGATAAGAGTGATAAGGTACACCATTTTGTTCCAAATCCTTACTTCTCATTTTTTTTCTACATTTCGATTCTTACTCAAAAAAAAAAAAAAAAACAAAATTTTATATCGTTCATTCAGCTATAGTCAATTTAGTTAGGGATTCTTGCTGAAAAATTTGTAATGTGTTTTGACATTTATATTAGTCTTAAAAGAATGCTTACTCTCTATTTTACCTTCTGAAATGGTCTAGATAATAATGTAAATTTTCGTAGTGGTAAGGAGACAGATGGTAGAGTAATCAAATTCGATCGAGCTTGAACAAATGCAAATGGAAATCGTTAACCTGAATATCATCTCGAACCTTACCTACTGAAATCTTCAATCTTATTTTATTTATTATAGAGACTTTAAATTCAGTTTGACAAACAATATTGATGCTGATTTAAATGCTGAAAAAAAAAATTCCTAAATCAGTTAGAAGTATTGTCAATTACATATCTTTACTTTTATTTTTATCATTTTACAAATATTTATTCGGGTATTATTTCTTAAATGTTAAATGAGCAAGTTGAATAGAAAATGCTGTGAATTTTGTGTCGAGACATGTTGCAATATAAAAGTCTCATTATTGGAAAAGTTGTTCTAAATGTTGAATCCTTTACTGATAGAATTATTAAGTTCTATGTGACAATACTTTACGATTGTTAAATTAGATGCAACCACTCTTTGCAAGTTAAACTATATGTTAATATCATTTGTAATGTTGAACTAATATTGAAGTTCTTATATGCTGAGCCAAATGCTATTACTTCTTACTTAATAGTCAATTATTGCTATACTTTACAAATACTGCCATTTTTTTTATATATGTGATCAAATGTTGTTGGTTGAATCTATGTAAGCAAATACTACTAGTTAAATCTATATGATCCAGTGATATTAGTTAGATCCATATGATCAAATGTAATTAGTTCATTCAATGTGACTAAATGTTGTGATTGCTTTTATTAGCATCATATGCTGCCACGTATTTATATTGAGATCCAAATTGTTGTCATTATTTTACATTAGAATCACATGTCTCAAATGAAATCAAATGCTGCCATGTAATTTGGGAGATCCAAGTACTACCATTTATTCCATAAATTCAATGCTGCCATGTATTTTCTAAAATGAGATTAATGAGATCATAAGTGATTCAATGTTGTTGTTAGATGTAATGAGGGAACAAACGCTGTCATTTATTTTAATATAATCAAATGCCACCATTTTTTTTATATGAGATTAAATATGAATGCTTCCATAAATTGTATATGAGAATATATTGTCATTTCTCTTATTAGTATCACATGCTGCCATGTGTTTTAGGAGATCTAAATGCTGCCATTTATTTTAATAAATACAAATGCTACAGCGCCATTTAAAGCGCCAATTAATTAGTATCACATGCTGCCCTTTAAAGTGTAAGTATTATTTTAAATCATTGTTGGCACTGAAATCCAAGCTATTTAGAACTTTAAATTTTTGAATTTGGAGTCCAAATGACCAAGTTATGGTCATTTCAATATTTTTGGGTGCCACGGCGCGCCGCAGTGGAATTTGCGCTGCAGCGCGCCGCAGTGGATTTCGCGCTGCAGTGCGCTGTAGCAGATTTTGTGCTGCAGCATGCTGTAGCACTTTGTAGCAAACCCAAATTTGCAGCCTGGGCGCTGCAGCGCGCTGGAGCGCCAGATGGTGATTTCGCCTGTGCGAAAACACAATAGGTCAACTTTCGGGCTCAATTACTCTCAACTTAGAGCACTTCATGTGTGGTGCCATATACCATTGGAAAGCTCTTTCCAAGACATTTTCATTGATACCCAAATCAGCACCAAAAGATTAAGTTATCAGTACAAACAGTGGGGTTAAAGGAATAGGTTTGCAGAAATAAAGAAAAATAGGATAACTTCATGTTCCTAAAATCACAACCTTAATGAGCTCTAATGAACTCCATACCTTAAATATAGGTTTCTAAGGATGAAAACTAAGTATAAGAGTTAAATGAAGTAGCCATTGAATACATTCAATGGGGGAAAGGAGGTACCTTGGGTTTTAAATGGAAGAAAAAGGAGGAGGAAGCTTTATTTTTTGCAGGGGCTTATGAGCTTGAGGGCTTCTTTAACTGCACAACAATGGAGGAAGGAGGAGAGGAGTTTAGCTTGGCAGCAAGGGAAGAAAGGACGGGCTAAGCTCCATTTAAAGGAGGAGAGGAGGCTGGCCTTGGGAAGGGATAGCAATGAGTTATCCCATCCAAGGCATGGAGGAGATGATGGCCAAAAAGGAAAGGTGAGGGGGGGTATGGCTTACAGCTAAATGGGAGAGCAAATCCTACTGATTTTAGTAGGATTTAGGAAGTGGGGTCCACCTTAGGGAAAGATGGAAAATGGATTATTTAAGGATCTTAGTTTATTTAATTAATTAATACTAAAAAGTCAGATTTTATAACGAGCTTCGAAAAATCCCAAAATTTCACCCTTAAGCTAATTCGGCAGTGAGAAACACAATGGCGAAGTCGGATTTTAATTTTGATGAGTATTTAATTTCCTTATTTCTTGGATATTTAAATATTATTAAAATATTCATCAAAATTTCGATGACTTTCGATTGACTCAAAAACATCACCCCTAGCTAATTTGGGGGCAATGAGCATAATGGCAAAGTATGATTTTTGATTTGAGGTCAATATAGATAGGTTAATTTCCAGAGTTTCTGGATTTCCCAAAAAAATTAGGACGAACTATTTGACTCCTGATTTGGACTACGTCTTAGTGGATGACTCCTAATGACTTGATTAATGCTTAGGATCAAAATTAGGATGGATATTAGTCTTAATTGATAAGGGAAACAACTTGGGTTATTACATAAAGTGACTTGGCCACTTAGCATCTACACTTGATTTGCTTTCTTCTAATCGAGTGTTGGGTGCTAAGGTAACATCCCAATGTTTGGATTAATCTCCTATCTAATTATTAGGGTTATTATAGTTGGTATCAGAGCCAAGGTTGAGAATGTTAAGTTAAAAAAAGATATCCATTCATCCAAGTCAACAACATAGAAAGGTAAAAGTACTGAAAGAGTGTCACCTTAGGGAAGTGATCAAACTTCAAATTCAATAATTGATAAAATCTTATTTAAATTGAATTTATTGATTCCAAGATGAAATAATCTAGAGTTTGAATTGGAATACATTTCTAATTCCTTTCGGAGTCTATTATGACTAATAGCTTTAAATTCCTCCAATAATTGTGTACTATTTTGAGTACGACAAACTTTTAAAGAACTTCTCTTTTATTTTAATCTAATTTAACTAACTCTCAAATGGAGAATCCCGAGTTAGAGTTAAGATAGTACACTAGAGAGTTCTATCAGTATTAGAATGATGACTATAGCCTTAGATCGATGTATGGACGTCTCTACTTGGAAGTGTCTAATGCTGGTGGTGAAGTACTTGATAAAATGTTAATGTATTGCATGTTCAGGGGAGATTGCATCTCTCAATTAGCAATGGAGTGGCTTTTAAGGGTCTCTGATACCTTTATGGCCATAGAGTGCCCCGATCACATACTCCTCCAAAAGATATATGAGTTCTTTGACAATTATGCACAAGGTTGGTGGGATCATGCCCACGACATCCTTAATCGAGCCAGTCGATGCCTTCATCATGCACCACTTTATAATGACTTTGAATTTATGTTTTATAATAAATTTTGTAAATGAATGATTAGTTTTCTTTTAAAGAAACTTTCATGGTAGTTTGTACATTGTAGTTGCTCTTTCCCTACTATCTTATGTACTTTTCTTATTGTATCCCAAATTTTGAATATAAATGAAAAGTCCTTCTTTTCCTACATGAGTCTGAGTTATATTTTTTTCATTATTTAACAAAATAAATCCAGATCAAGCAGATCCTTCTTCCTCAATAGTGAAGGATGCTGATTTAAATAACCCATCTCTTTAGGAAGAGATGAGGCAAATTATGGGGCTGTTCAAAACTATGATAAAAGCCCAGATAAGGGCTGCATAAAGGATGGCTTCCACAAGCAATCCTTCTCTGCCATCTCCTATTTCTCCTTTCCCTTCTCCTATCCCACTTCAATCTTCACAAGTCCTACTTCCTCCTTATCATACATTATCGAAAACTCCTGTTCATGTTTCTAAGGAAACTTCTGCTCCACTACCACCTACTCCACGCCCAGTAGTAGATGCCTTTCTACTAGCTTTCCAACGCCTGAATTCACCTACTTTTAATGGCGAAGATTCCCCAATGGAAACGACAAATTGGATTAGTGTGGTAGAGAAACTACTAGGGAGTATAAAGTGCCCGGAGTGCGAAAGTTTAAGATTTACGACTCACCTTTTTAAGAAAGAGGCTAAGTTTTGGTGGGATAGCGAGATGAAGGCATGCTTTTCTGATACATGCCTAGAAGATATTCCTTGGGAGGAATTTGAACAAGTTTTTAAGGACGAGTTCATTCCTCCTGCCCGAACAATAACTGAAGACAATTTCATGCAATTAATGCAAGGAAATCGTACGGTTCACGAATATGAAGTAGAATTTAGAAAATACTCTTGATTTGCACCTGAAATAGTCTGCACAAAAGTGGCAAGGTGCAGTCATTTCTTGAAAGGTCTAAGGAACTCGATTAAAGGCCATTTAATATCCTTACATCATAATAATTTCCCAAAGCTGCTAGAGGGAGCGAAAATAATCGAGCATCACCAAGCTCAATCTAAGTCACAAAAATGACCTCATCCTTCACCACAGCGCCAAGACTCTTATAAGAGAAGTCATACTTGAGGTCTGAAAGCCTTTCAAATGTAAAAAGGTAAAAAGCCATAGGGAAGCTCAGCAGCCCAGTGCAATAGGCCACACCCGTATGGCAAGTGCTATCACATGGGGAAAAGGTGTTATATCTGCGGTAGAACGAATCATTATTATCAAAACTATCGTGCTGCTATCACTGTTGACCGAATGAAAATAATTTGTCAACAGCAAGTGCAGAATTCAACTCCCTATAACACTAAGGCTCCGCTCCCCGCTCTAATGCCCCTTTATGGGTGGAAATATTTTTGATAAGAAGAAAACCTCTTCATATGCCCAAAGGCAATGGCAAGTAAATCGTGCTGACAAGGGCAAAACTATTGTTGCACAATCCTTAGCCATACCTAGAGTCTACGCTCTTTCTGCTTCCATCACTAAAGAAGAAAGTGATGCTGTGACTGGTACATTTTATATTTAAAGCTTTCAGTAGGTGCTTTTCATTCTCAATGCATTTATTTTCACATATTACTTGCTTTAATTACATGTACAGTAGTTCAATTTTCCTTTCTTTCATATTATAGGAACCTTATAAATTAAACATCAGCTATGTGTAACTCTCTTTGATACGAGTACCAGTCACTCTTTCATATCATAAGATTGTGCATTTTCCCTAAAATTTTAACCTTTCAATCTGGGTATTGCATTGAATGTGCAAATTCCATCAGGTATTGAATTGACTGCAAATAAATTATGTTTGGTAGAAATCCCCATTAGCAATCAGTTCTTTCCCTCCAAACTTTTTATTATGCCAATTGTTAATTTCAAAATAATTTTAGGAATGGATTGGTTAAACAAATTCAATGCTATAATAGATTGCTAAAGAAAGAAAGTTTCTCTTCAAGTAGGGAGAAAACTATAAGTCTTTGTAGGCAAGCTTGGCCTAATGGCATCATTAATAAATGCTCGTGAAGCCAAATGCCTAATTAGTAAGGGTTGCTTCTCAGTGTTGGTAACTTTAATTGGTAAAGAGGAAGAAGAAAAAAATCCAATGGATACCCCTATTATAAATTAGTTTTTAGATATTTTTCCAGAAGAATTACTTGGACTGCCTCCGTTGAGAGAGGTAGAATTCTCGATTGAGCTAATTCCAGGAACTCAACCTGAATCCAAAGCTCCATATAGAATGGAACCGAAACAACTTCAAGAACTTTGTGAACCATTAAAAAAACTATTATAAAAAGGCTTTGTGCGCCCTAGCATGTCACCTTGGGGAGCTCCTGTCCTTTTTGTTAGGAAGATGGATGGATCCATGCGATTGTGTATAGATTATCATGAACTCAATAAGGTGACAATGAAGAACAAGTATCCTCTTCCAAGAATTGATGACTTATTTGATTAGTTAGAAGGAGCAAAAGTCTTTTCTAAAATTGACTTGAGAACAGGATAATATCAGATTTGAGTTGAGGACAAAGATATTCCTAAGACTGTATTTAGGACCCATTATGGCACTATGAGTTCCTTGTCATGTCTTTTGGATTGACTAATGCTCCTTCTATTTTCATGGACCTAATGCAACGCATTCTGAAGCCTTACCTCGATCAGTTTATAATAATCTTCCTTGACGACATCCTGATTTAATCCAAGTCAAATGTTGATCATGAGGATCATCTTTGTGATGTCCTAATTCTTTTAAGAAAATATAATTTGTATACTAAGTTTCTGAAGTGTGAATTTTAGCTCAACTCCGTGGCATTCCTAGGCCATGTAATAGATGCTAGAAGGCATTAAAGTTGACCAAAAGAAGATCCAAGCTGTACAAGAATGGGTTCAACCCAAATCTATGACTAAAATCTATAATTTTCTCAGACTTGCAGGATATTATAGAAGATTTGCTCCTGGAGTTTCCCTAATAGCATCTTGTTAACTCAGTTGACTCGTAAAGAAGTTCCCTTCATATGGAACCCAGCTTGTGAGGAAGCATTTCAAAAGTTGAAACAATTATTTTCTGCACCAGTATTAATGTTACCTCAAGATGGCAAGGAATTTCAAGTTTATACTGATGCCTCTAAAGTAGGATTGGGATGTGTCCTAATGCAAGATAATCATGTTATAGCTTATGCTTTGAGACAATGAAAACCAAATGAGAAAAACTATCTTGTGCACGATTTAGAACTTGCAAGTGCAAGTTTTCCCTCTTAAAACTTGGAGACACTACCTGTATGGAGTTAAGTGTGAAATGTTCACCGATCATCAGAATTTAAAGTACATCTTCACTCAAAAAGAACTTAACTGCCATCAGCATAGGTGGTTATAATTGATTTGTGATTACGACTTAGAAATAATTTATCATCTAGGTAAAGCTAATCTAGTAGCTGATGCCTTAAGTCATAAGGCAAATTTGTCTTCATTCTGTTACAATGATTCTTTAGTCAAGGACTTTGAAAGATTGAAAAGAGAGCCAATCAAATCTTCTGATTTATACAATTTGTTATGTACAATTCGGTCCGAATCATCTCTTTGATCAAGGATAGTTGAAGCTCAAAAAAAAGATTCTTCTTATTCTCAGTTAGTTACAGATATTAAAAGTGGAAAGAGATCTGAATTACGTCTTGATGCCGAAGCTGTAATTTTCTAGAAGTCTAGGTTATGGATTTCTAAGAGCTTATAGTCATAAGTATTGTCTAAAGCTCATAACTCTTGTTATACTGTGCACCCTGGTAGTTGTAAAGATGTTTCAGGATCTCAAGCAATCATTTTGGTGGTCCGACATGAAACAAGATATAGCTATCTTCATTTCCAAGTGCCATCCTTATTCCTTAGTTAAGGCCAAACACTAGAAGCTTAGTGGACTACTAAAACCCTTAGACATTCCTGATTGGAAGTGGTCCGATAGCTCCATGGACTTCATTATAGGTTTTCCTAAGAGTAGATCTGATTCTGACTCTATTTGGGTAATTGTCGATAGACTCACTAAATTAGCTCATTTCCTAGCAATTCGTCAGACTGATCCTATTGAGAGGTTAGCTAAGCTTTATCTTAAAGAGATCATCTGCCTTCATGGTACGCCAAACTGTATAGTTTCAGATAGAGACAGTAGATTCACTTCCAAGATTTTGGTCCACTGTTCAGTAAGACTTGGGGATGAATTTAGCGTTGAGTACTGCTTTTCATCCCCATACTGATGGTCAGACTGAACATGTTAATCAGATCTTGGAAGATCTCTTACGTCTTTGTGTTATTGACTTCGGTGGATCATGGGAAGATCACCTAATACTAGTTGAGTTTGCCTACAATAATAGCTATCAATCTAGTATAGGAATGGCTCCTTATGAAGCTCTTTATAGCAGGCGATATTCTACTCCCCTTGCTTCGACTGAAGTAGGAGACTCACAACTTTATGGTTCTGAACTGATTGAAGAAACCACTAAGAAAGTTCAATTGATTAAATGTAATATGATGACAGCTCAGGATAAGCAAAAGAAATATCATGATGCCCGTCATCATCAATTAGAATTCCAAATGGGTGATAGAGCTTATCTTAAAGTCACTCTGATGAAGGGTGTGCAAAGATTTGGTATATCTGGAAAGCTGAGTTCAAGGTACTTAGGACCATTTGAAGTGATTGAGAGAATTGGAACATCAGCATACAGGTTAAGGTTGCCAGATGACTTCTCGGCTGTACATAATGTGTTTCACATATCATCATTAAGGAAGTGTCTGTTAGATCCTAACCAGCATATTCAAATACTAGTAATGAAACTGCAACTAAATATGACATTCACTGTAAAGCCTATAGCAATTTTGGGAAGAGATCTTAAAGAATTAACAAATCGCAGTATTCCTATGATCAAAATCCAGTGGCAAAATCATTCTGATATAGAAGCCACTTGGGAGAAAGAAGGGGATAAGCGAAGGAAATTCCCAGTGTTCTTTCATTAAATAGGTAATCATAATTCTTCTATTTTCAATTAAGTTTTAATTAGACCTTCTCCTTTAGTTTCATAATTATATTTTAATTGTTGTGTGTTGTGGACAATACTCTTTTAAGGAGGGGAGGCTGTAATAACCCGAGTGTTATTACATGTCAATTAATGATCTAATTGACTCCAAACCACTTTCATTACTCTTATAATAGTGTTAGGAGTCTCCACCTCAAATTTTGTGTAATTGAGAGACCATTTGGCAATTTACAACATTTTTTGGTTTTTGGTTATTTCTGAAGATACCTAATTTATTTAGACTTCAGAATCGAAAATGGAGTCCAGCCATTGGACTCATCACACTCAAATTAGCTAGGAGTGGTATTTTGGAAGCAGTTTGAGAGTCGTCAAATTTTTAGCAAATATTTTAATGATACTATAATGCACAGAAAATTAGGTAAATAAATATACCTCTGATCGCAAATTCGATTTAATTTTTGAGTTCCTCACCACTCAAATAGGTAAGGGCAAAATTTTAAGATTTTTCGGAGTGAGTTAGGATACTTTAATTTGATCAAATAAATTTGATAAATTAATACTTTAATATTATATGAAATTATTAATAATATAAATATATTTTCCAGTTTAATATCCCAATCAGTAATTCTAGAAAAGGTAGAAATCTGCTACAATATGCAAAGTACCAAAGCAGCCTGCCATCCTTATCCAAACCGTCCGTCCTATTTTGAGTGAGATCAAACGGCGGGCAGTCAAAATCAAGACTTAACCAGCAGGATTGACCTTATGATCCAACGACCCTCATACTCCCACTGTACGCCAACTTTTCTTTTTGCACGATCACGCGCAGAGAGGGAGAAGGATGGCGTACGTCACCACTATCGCTCCACCAAGCTACTGCCTCATGCCTTATCCCCCTATCAACTACAAAACTCGGAGAATTTTTCTTTTTTGGGATACATTGATATGATATTTTGGAAAAGGCCGAGAACTGATAGAAGAGGCGAGGGAGCCATAAGGTTTTGCAGTGGAGCTTTGAATCCAAGATCCCAAACTTATGTCTGGGAACTCTAAGATTAGAACCCTAGCAGAAGGTTTTGCAGTCTCTGGTATGCAATCTTCCTCCAAATTAATTGCAAAGAACAAGAAAAGGTTTTTCGATCCTTACCTTCTTGCCCTAATAATAAACCCAAGTTTCTATCGATAAGAGTGATAAGGTACTCCATTTTGTTCCAAATCCTTACTTCTCATTTTTTTTCTACATTTTGATTCTTACTCAAAAAATAAAAGAAAAATTTTATATCAGTTCATTCGGCTCCAGTCGATTTAGTTAGGGATTCTTGCTGAAAAATTTGTAATGTGTTTTGACATTTATATTAGTCTTAAAAGAATGCTTACTCTATTCTACCTTCTAAAATGGTCTAGAGAATAATGTAAATCTTAGTAGTGGTAAGGAGACAGATGGAAGAGTAGTCAATTTCGATCGAGCTTGATCAAATGCAAATGGAAATCTTTAACCGGAATATCACCTCAAGCCTTATCTGCTGAAATCTTCACTCTTATTTTATTTATTATAAAGGACTTTAAATTCAATTTGACAAACAATATTGATGCTGATTTAAACGCTTAAAAAGAAAATTTCCTAAATCTATTAGAAGTATTGTCAGTTACATATCCTTACTTTTATTTTTATCATTTTACAAATTATTTATTCGGGTATTCTTTCTTAAATATTACACTGAGCAAGTTGAATTGAAAATGGTTGATTAAGATGACTGGTTATTCCCTGTGTGACATTATTTTCCTTTCACTGGATAAGTAGTGACCGATTATTATGAATTTTATACTATATATAGATATATGCTTGCTGTTAAATTCTTTAAATTAACTTTAGAATTGATTTTTGAAGCACTCCTTTTTAATGTCCATCTCATCTTAAATGGCATACTTCAAGCTGCTACCTAATGGTAATATAAAATTGATTGCATTGCAAGGTAGTCATATATGTTACTTTAATGACTGATTAAGTATTTAATAAATGATGCTAAAGACTATTAATTTGAGCTTCCATTATTTCAAATTTTAGAAGAATTAACAAAAATAAAAAATAGAAACACTAAATAGTCATATTGCATATTACTGATGAGGTTTTCATTTATGAAGGCAAGGAAATTATTATAAAGGAAATGATATGAAATTACTAGAAGTTATTTGATTAAGTTCTTCTTTCCTTTTTACTAAATTAATTTAAGTCATTAAGTGGTGGATATGCAATTAGATCATCTACGCCTTTTTATTCAATTTAAATACCTTAAGATAGTTACTGTACCAATTATCATAATGGATTTAAATGATTTCAAGCTTTCTTTTCTTCCTTAAGCTCTGATCTTAATGATGTGAATTTTGTGTCAAGACATGTTGCAATATAAAAGTCTCAATATTGGAAAAGTTGTTCTAAATGTTGAATCCTTTACTGTTAGAATTATTAAGTTCTATGTGGCAATACTTTACGATTGTTGAATTAGATGCAACCACTCTTTGCAAGTGAAATTATATGTTAGTATCATTTGTAATGTTGAACTAATATTGAAGTTCTTATATGCTAAGACAAATGCTATTACTTCTTACTTAATAAGTCAATTATTGCTATACTTTACAAATACTGCCATTTTTTTTATATTTGTGATCAAATGTTGTTGGTTGATTCTATGTAATCAAACACTGCTAGTTAAGTCTATATGATCAAGTGATATTAGTTAAATCCATGTGATTAAATGTAATTAGTTAATTCAATGTGACTAGATGTTGTGAATGCTTTTATTAGAATCATATGCTACCACATATTTATATTGAGATCCAAATTGCTGTCATTAATTTCCATTAGAATCATATGTTGCCATGTCTCAAATGAAATCAAATACTGCCATGTAATTTGGGAGATCCAAGTGCTTACCATTTATTCCAATAAATTCAATGCTGCCATGTATTTCCTAAAATGAGATTAATGAGATCATAAGTGATTCAATGTTGTTGTTAGATGTAATGAGAGAACAAATGCTTGTCATTTATTTCAATATAATCAAATGCCACCATTTTTTTTATATGAGATTAATTATGAATGTTGCCATATATTGTATATGAGAATATATATGTTGTCATTTCTCTTATTAGTATCACATGCTGCCTATGTGTTTTAGGAGATCTAAATGCTACCATTTATTTTAATTAATACAAATGCTGCATTGTAGTTTATGGTATCTAAATGTTGTTATGAGAGAACAAGTGTTGTCATTCATTTCAAGGTGGATCAAATGCTATTAATGTGATCAAATGTCATCCATTCACTAGAGTGATCAAATGGTATTAGTCATATCCATATGATCAAATGCTGCCATCTTTAGTATTATAAGATCAAGGGTGATCAAATGCTATTAGTCATATCCATGTGAACAAATACTGTTATTCATTTAAGGTAGATCAAATGCTGCCATTTTCTTTTTATGAGAATAAATGCTATCATTTCTTTTATTAAAATCAAATGTTGCCATTTAGACTATGAGATCTAAATGCTGCTATGTATCATATAAGAATCATTGATGTCATTTAATTAATGAGATCCACATCTATCATGTATCAAATAAGAATCAATTGCTATTATAAATTATGAATGGGACTAATTACTATTATTGGTTGTGTAAAAGGTCAATTGCTGCCATTAATTATGTATAAAGTCAATTGCTGTCCATCAATTATATGAGAGTGATTGCTATCATCAATTATGTATAAGTTAAATGCTGCCATGTATAAGTTAGAACTGAACTCTATTTTAGAATTGAAAATGAGCAATCCTATGTAATGGATTGAACTCTATTTTAGAATTAGAAATGAGCAATCATATGTAATGGATTGAACTCTATTTTAGAATTGGAAATGAGCAATCCTATATAATGGATTGAACTCTATACTAAAATTGGAGCAAAAATGGATTGATTACATGTTAGTATAGGTTATTTTCCTTTCAAATTATAACTTCCATTGGAATGGAAGTCTTGCATGTCTACTTTGCAGGTGTTTCCTTAACATTTACAAAGGAGACTCTACCTGAAATTTTTAAGAATTTGATAACTTAGAAATTTTATGGAAAATTGTAGATATATTCACTTATTAAATACATATCTAGAAATTTCATATCTAGGATTGTAAGTATTCACTTCAATTGTAAGTATTCACTTTAATTGTAAGTATTCACTTCAATTATTTAATTTAGAACATTAGTTCTCAATTAATTAGATTGAGAGTAATAGCTTCCTTTCATGCTTTATATAAACTTTTAGATTTCTAATTCCTTACAATATTAAGATGAAATGTTTCATGTAGGGTATATTCTATCTATTTTCTTAATTTCAAATATTCAATTTTAATTAATCTTAGATAACTTCATGATTAAATTGAGTTGATACTTTTTTATTATAAGTTAAATAAGTAAAGCTATTAGAATATCCTTTAGCTTATACTCTCATTAACTTAAAATTCTATAAACATTATTCCTCCTTACTAGTTTCCTTAAACTTTAATCATAAATCTATTTGATTTGATTAGTTTTGGACCAATATAGGTTGAACTCCAATTACATGGAAATACTAATTTCCAAACTTATCTTCCTTCTACTTTTATGAAAATTAACTTAAAGATCAATATCTATAAGTCAATTTGGAACTCAATTAGCTCCAATCATTAAGTAGATTATTAAAGTTTAGATAACAAAAAGTATATCACATAGTTTACAATTATCGAAATTTATTGAATACTTGCTTTGCTTTGAGCCTTTTTCTGTGAACATTCATTGAAGATCATTATGCATAAATAAAGATTTTCATAAAACTTGAAGGGGAATGCCTTATGGAAAATTTGAATAAGAAAGATAGCGCTTATAATAGGACTTCACATTTTAGAGAGGGTGAATGTGAATGTTCGAACCTCCCCACTATATCTAGTTAGGCAAACGTGCTTAACTGCTCGCCCATTCTGTTGAGTACTCGCACAGAATGAGGTAGCTTTTAAATATAACTTCAATTAAAGATATAAGAGTTCTTTTACAATCTTATTGATCATAAGATCTCTTCATAACTATTTAGTTATGCATATTTTTCATAGTCCTATGCTATGTTTGTCTTAGATCAAGAGTCTAAAATACTTCTTTATTTCCTAAGCTTTACACTCTCTATTTCCAGTATTATGGATTGCTTACTTCAGTTCAATATAAATACATTGTATGTTCCTTAATTTCATTTAATGCTTCACTATATTTCATTTGCTTACTTAGCATAAATTTTGTAGAACATGTATTACCTTCATTTCATTTACTTAAATGCACATAGTAGTTTTTAGCCTTTAGGATGCTTTCCCTTACCAATTTGGGATACGGGCTAGAACTTTTATAATAGTGAGTATTTTTACTCAGCTTATTTGATACTGTCTCCTTTACAGTTATGCTTAGTTCCTTTTTTCATACTTTATAGCTTTTATATCTCTCCTGCTTACTTTAAATTGTAAATTATATTTGTGATATCTTATTAATTTAAAAACATAGCCAATCTTAAAATGCGCTTAAACTGTTTAGTCTAACTACACTTTTTCTTTTCTTTAGCTTTGCCCTATTATATTTAAATACTAAAATATGATAGATCAAGAGCCCTTTGATTCAGGTAATGCAGACCCAAGTGCTTGAAGGGCTTATAAAGAAATTAATTCCGCTTAATTTTAAGCTATTTACTTGTATTTTGTTATAAGTGAGAGAGTGATCTATTTACGATCCTCAAATCTTACTTTTAAAAAGTTTGTAATACTTAATTTATAAACTGCTTGAATTTAACTAAGTTACTTTTATCTATTCTTAATTAATCTGTGTTGTATTTACTATTTTGTAACTGCTTGGGATGAATGAGTGGATTAATCTAATTGCTTGTATTGAAAATACTTGCAATGTTGTATTTATATGTATCTCCTTATCATGTATCTTTGATTGCGTTTAAATTATATAACTTTATTTTAACTTAGCAACTACTCATAAAGTGACTTGGCCACTTAGCATCGACACTTGATTTGCTTTCTTCAAATCGAGTGTTGGGTGCTAAGGTAACATCCCAATGTTTGAATTAATCTCCTATCCAATTATTGGGGTCGTTACATCATACATGGTCACAATTTAATTCATGACTTAAAACTGCCATATCTCACTATAGCAAAAGTGTTTTGAAACTCGATCGCTACAGTGTACCAAAGTTTTGTTTGTTCAGTGCACTTATTATGGCTGGGATAAGACCCCCAGCATGCTCCTTGTCTCCCAGCCATCATATCCTATTGCAACTTATTTTATTGGCAAGAGGGTCGATTGAAATGATATCATAGAATTAAAAAGAGAAAAAAAATGTCACTTTACTCCTCCAGTGGTATTTGCAATCATCATAGAAGAAAAAAAAGAGAGAAAAGTGGAATTTGAAAAGAGAAAAGAGTAGTGTAATCCATCTATATATGCACCTCTTCTCCACTTAAGAAGGGTTCCCAAATTTCATTCAAAAATTCAGTTTTTAGGGGCTGCATAAAGGAAGAAGGAGATCCCTCCAAGGGAGGTGGAAAGGACCATTGCTAGAAGAGAAAGAACCAAAGGCTGCACTAGGGAGCTAAATGAAAGGAGAAGAGGAAGAAGAGGAGAGATCTGGAGAACCCCATTAAGGGTCGTACCTAGTAAACTCTTAATCTTGCTTTTGATTTCTTTCAGTGGATATGAAAGGGTCTCCGTCCTTATATATTTTTCTTCTTTTCTCAGCTTGTAATGGAAGTCTAAACCTCCTTGGGGAGGCTTGGGCTGAGCCCATTATAAAATGTAAAGGACTTATTGAATCATGTACAACTTCTTCAAGTATTGAATTAAAAATGTGTTTTTGATTGACTCAATATAATCATCTTAAAATCAAGTTGTGGACTAAATGAAAAACTTTTGTTATAAAAAAAATATAATTATAAATACTAACAATCAAATGAAAGTCTTGAACTGCATGGCTCATTGCTTAGTTAAGAGTGGATATGTATGCATGGGGTGCTCAGAACTAAATGAGAAGTTCTTGAGCCTAATTTCACCATGTTTTACGCTCAACTAAGGAGTCGAAGCATGTGAGCTGAGACCCATTAATGGAGCTTAGTTGCTCAGCATACGTGAAAGGAGGGAGTGGATTCTTTGAGATCTCATAGATGACGTGACATAGTTCATAGAGCCCAATGAAATCACTCCCTTATCTAACTTGTGCATGATGCATTTGATGCTAATTAGTGGAATCAATGCTCTTGAGATTGGCTAATTAAAACTGTTCGTTTTGGTAACTTAGACATAGGAAATTAGGATGCTTTTATTGCGATCCCATGGGAATCTTTGTTCAAAATTTTAAACCCTAGTGTGTTCATCTCTTGCACAAGATTTGCACTTGAAGGATTTAGAGGGAAACTTTAAGTAATACAATGTGCACTTGATTAATTTTCAGAATAATAAAGAATGAAAGGTGCTTGAGAAGTGATACAAAATGTGGTCCCTATCATTCCACATGGGAGAAGGCTAACTCTCCTCTCTAATTTAACTAATTTCTTAACTCTAAATTATTTCTTGAATAACAAAACCAAATCAAGTTGAATTTCATACCGTTTTAAACATTATTGAATTTAGATATACCTTAGTAACAGAACCTATCGTTCCCTGAGGATGATAAATCTCGGAACTTACCGTCCAAATTATTACTTCAAACCACGTATACTTGCGTGCGAGCGTAGACATGTATTTTACAGTCTATCAAAGCTCAATGAGGTTTACATTGAAAATATTTAGTTTTAATATTCAATAATATTCATCAACATATAACTCATCTCATATAATAATACATAGAAAGCTTTTAGCTTGAAATGATATTCCATTAACAAGAAGAGTTCTTATATGCACTAGTAGAGTTCATTTATGTTCTTTTTAATACAATTTCCTCTTTTTTATACTTTGATCTCATCATAGCTGAAATAATATAAAAATAAACTAAAACTATAATTAATCTTAATAATGAATCTTAACAAGAAATTGATTCTATTTATTGATTTCATCACCCAATAAATTTGCAAAGCCTAGTTTGAATAGTTAATGGCTAAATATGTGGAGATTCAAATTCACCTCAGACGCCAAAATTTTGATACTCAATTTGGGGCCACTGGAGGTACTAAGGCTGATAATGACATTTTACTTACTATGCTGGCCAAAAATATTTTGGCCAACCACTAGCCCATTACACACTATTAAATGATCGATCATCATGGATTACACTTTATAATATAGGATGGAAAAGATATAAGAATTATGAGGATATCTAATGCAAGAGAATAGGGATAATTAGGTGAACTTCCAAACTATATTTTTCAAAATGGAGAGTACTATAAGGCTCTATGTGTGCAATGAATACCGAGTATCGTTCATTGTGAATAATCTTGATCTTATTTGTTAAAGGTGCTTTGAGGTTAATGTCATGGTTGAATCAAATGTCTGTCAAAAGAGTGGCTTTTTAAGGCTATATATTCCTATGATGAAGATAAGATTGTTACCTACAAAGATAACCGCTAATAATAAAAGTACAATTATTTCAACATAGACAATGATATTCCAAAAGTGATGTTTCTTGAGGGGCAATTGGGTTGTCACTAATTGATGACAAAATTGGGTCTTGAAATAAAGAATAAGAAAATAATATATTTATGGATTATAATTTCTATGCCATTTTGAAATAATGCATTGTTAATATAATTTTTGAAAATAAAATATATTGAATAAATAAAACAATATGATTTAACAAAAAGAAACTAATCAACAGATTACAAAATAGAACTTCGTACTTATGTTTTGAGTATTTTTCTGTATGTTGTGGACAAGTTTCACAATCATTAAGCATGTCTATGACATTTTCAGACAAAAGTTCAAAAAATTAATTCATTAACCAATTAAAATAATTAAATTTAATTCCTACAATTTAAATACTGACACATGAATTAATGTCACTATACTCAGTACACTTGCTCGGTTTTACTTTTTATTTTTTTATGGTGGTATATTCTTATACAGTTGTGAATTGGGAATTAATGGGAAAATTTTGAAAGTCAAGTTGGTTGTTCTTCTCATCAACACCTTAACATCTTATTAGCCATTGATTGGTGAGCAAACACAACATTATCAAATTTGCGAAGAAAGTTTACATTGAACTCAATGGAGAAAATATTCTTTATTCGATAAAGGAGCAGCTTGTCGTTCCTTATATTCATGACAAGGCCGAAAAGTTGATCTAGAACCCAATTTCATAGCCTTGTTTTCTCAGGTGGTTACTAATTAGAGAAATACATTATTTAAGGATTATAGTATAAATGCTATTTTGAAGTCATTATCTTACTTAATTTCTTAGAAATTCTTGAGAATTTTGAAATAATGCATTATTAATATAATTTTTAAAAATAAATTATATATTTAATTTAAATAAAATAATCAGCAAATTACACAACAAACTTATATCTAAGAATAGGACATTTTGCTTCGTATTGCAATAAATATTAAGAATTTCTAAAATGCCCCTATAATTATGAATTTTAAAATATATAAAATTAATTAATTAACCAAATTAAGTTAATTAAATTAAATTACTACAGTTTTAATAGGAACACATGAATGAATGTCATGATATTTAAGTGGAAGCCCAAAAAACTCTTGAGTCACATTTCTCCATTTCCTCAATCTTCTTTTAATTTTCTCCATTTCCAAATCTACATGGCCAACGACATGATATAGAACCCATTATTTCTCATTGTGGCAACAAACTTGCATTATTTCTGCATTCATAACCAACCAACTCAAAATTATCATTCGTAGTACAAAAGCCTAACACACTACCAAGCACACGGTTGATAATCCCCAACTGGTAAGCCATGTCTCTCCTGTCTCTTTTCCTATCAGTCCAGCATTGACTCTACCAAATTAGGATGAAGAGATCCATAAGTTCCCTTGCAAACACCAATGACATGATATAAAACATTATAAGATAAGCATATTGCAAACTTGACTCCGCTAACTTCTTAAAGGATTGGGGAATGGAGGTCCTTCAAGGCTTTAGGAGGGGATCAAAAATTCAACTCATTAATCCAGACTCCCAAAACTAAATATAATAGGAAAACTGCATCTTATTACTTTGGTTGTTTGATTTTACATTGGAGACATTTGAAACACATCTTTTTATACATTCACCGAATGACTGACAGGGCCACTCGATAATTAAATTTGATTAAATTGACATGTTTAGCCATTTACTATCATTCAATGGATTGAATAATGGTCATTAAATGAAACTAGTTGTTCAATGAATCTTTATAAAAATTGGGTTACTATAAATCTCTCCCTTTACAAAATGAAATGTTATACACCATTACAAGATAAGGAAAGATTGGATAGTTGCAGCATCCAAAATGGAACATTTAGTGAAATTTTTGGAATATTTTAAGAATTAATCTGAAATTCAAAATTAGAAACTTTGGAATCTAGGTAAGGAAGATATTAAGTAAATCAAAATAATCCTCTTAGAAATTGTAGCCTAACACTCACAAACACAATTACGGAAGAATCATGTCTTTGGTCATGTCAGATTCCCAGTATACAATATTATATTTTTAAATTTTGCATTGACACCATAAAATAACCTAACCACTCAGTAAAATCAAGAATATAAAGGGCAAAGTACACTAATTAGTAAAATCTTCTAACTAGGAAAATCCAAAAAATTGTAAACTTAACTCAAAAATGTGTATAAAACTAGAAACCCCCTAACAAGAAAGATCTAAAATATAGAGGACAAGGTCTAAAATAAAAAATGCTACTTAAATAGATGTGGATATTAATTTTAAACTCTTAGATTGTGTATGTTAAATATCATGACTCTGTTGAACAAACACCATAATAACAGTTTTGATGTACAATTTGTGAATGTCGAAAGCTAGAAAGCGAGCTCCTTCCTCATCAAAAATCAGATATGGCTAGATGTACACTTTTTTCTTAGAGAAACTTATAAAATATTGAAAATGAAATTGGCAAAGATTAGATATGTGGAAGATATTGTGCACATCCCTTGATTCTATAGTAAGATTAAATAGTACACAAATGGTCCAATGCATTGTGCCACCTCACAAGTCCTATACTGTATGGGCTTAGCTTGAGCTCTCAGGAAGAATGATGAACACTCTTCATGAAGCTCATACACAAGAGCACAAAATCACGAAGAGAAAACTACATTAAGTTGTCCTTCACATCATAATACTGCTTATAACTATTTTTAGCTATACATAGCCATTATGAATCAATAAAATCTTTTCTAGTTGCATCGTTCACCAGATCTAAGTCAAACATCATCACTCATTAGCATCAGTTAAAACCAAAGGAGTACAACACTATTATCAACAAAAAGCCTTATACAAAGCACTAAAAATACTAGCTTAAATGTTATTTTTCTAGGTGAACTCAATCAGAGAGAAGTAATATTCCCACAATACTAAAAAGTTCATGGCACAAATTTGCAAATATAATACAAAAGAGATTGATTCTCATGATCTAAGCATTATCCATATGTGAAAAATTGTGCTAAAATATAGATGGGTTTCACAATCTAATGGAACTACTTCTCCATGATATATAAGTAAAATGTTCATCACAACCAAAATTATTACCTTTGGAACACTATGCAATTAATTAATATCTTGAACTTTTTGTTGACCAAGATTCCCCATGGAATAACATTCTAATTGGAAGGAAGTGAGCAGTCTTGGTCAATCAATCTATGATCATCCAAACTCCATGATGACCATCGCGACAACATGGAAAGCTAATTATGAAATCCATCGAGATGTCTTCCCTCACACTTTAGAATGGGACAAGTTGAAAAAGTTCATCATGCTTCCAGTGCTCAATTTAAGCTTATAGATAAGTTCACCATCGATGCTTTACTAATGAAATCATTTTACTCTTCATCCTAACCAACAAGGAGCTAAGAAATGATTTTAGAACAGCCTGGTAAATTTTGGAGGAAGGCAACATTTAATTAACATACCTCATATGGAATCAAATGATTAAGATACATAAAAAAAGTCTTTACATGGTGATTATCTATATGAAAAATCTTCGAGTCATTATTTAAAGATCAACATGGGTACTAGAATGAACAAGATATAATAAAATTCAATATTTTAATTGCTAAACTGAATAAAAATGACCCTATCCAAAAAAATATAAGCAAAAGCATTACAATAAAGTGCATATGCTTCATAATACGAGAAAGCATCAAGCTCTATCCTGTCAAAGTTACGAAGCAGAAAAGGATTTAGTGTTAAAGTTGAAGTGGTAGACTTGCTGAAATAAAATTTGTAAATACTAAAATTGAAGAAAATACTCAAATCAAATAGTACTATATGTCAGTGTATATGCATTTGAGTATGTCACTGGTTTATACTGTAATTATGCTTTTGGTGCCATATGCATCCCAAAGAAATCATAATATCATGATGCATACTGCATCCTGTAGGTCCTACCAACATTGATGCATGCTACATCCTATAGTTCACAAATGATCTTGTTGTTTATGCTTATGCAATTAAGCCAATGCTTTTCAAATTAATATGATTCATAAATCATCAAAAAGAACATAAATTAATTAAAGAAAAAAATTCAAATTCAGTATTTATTTAGTTTTCATATTCATCCTAACAAGCACCCATGCTATAATCAGAACTTAACCATATACTACTATAATCATACACACAACTTCCTAAATTAACTTATTATAGAAGTACATGTACATAAGTAGTAAGTGCTTACAAGGGTAAACTTGAATTTCTTAGTTTGTTTAACTGCACTTATCAATGTGCACAAAGATAAGAGGATGAAACCTTTTTACTATTTATTCTCTCAAACTAAGATATTCAATACCCTAATTGATACATAACTTTATGTACATTTAAAGAAAGGTAACCCAAATTACTTAATTTGTTTAACTGCACTTATCATTGTACACATAAATAAGGGGATAAAACCCTTTTATAGTTTATTCTATTAAACTAAGACATTTAATACCTTAATTGGATATACTATGAAAGTGGGATGTTTGTCCTAAACTGAACTACATATATCGAGGTGCATAAAGATAAGGGGATGAAACTCTTTTACAATCTTATTTAGTACAAATCAACCAATTTTATATCCTACTGAATTAAATCAGTTATATGGACATGTACTGCAATCATCACATGATAATACTAATAATATAATTTCTGAACAGACTAATTTAAAATCCAAGGAACTTCAGACTGAATGAACCAGTTCTCTGTTAGAGGTACTAAGCAATGAAGTTCAAAGAAAGTGACTATGGCGTCCCGTCACTAAACCAAATAAGATTAAGAGGTGGTCGTCACTTGGCAAATCCCTCAATTATCATTAGATTAGGTTATATGCCCCAATCCACTAATAAGGGAAGGATGTGCACTTATGTAACAGTCGAACAATTCACTAAATAACATACATAATAATCAGAGTGCGAAAGAAAGAAAATAACTAGCTTACACCCATTAGGACCATAATGCCAAACAAAAGTATATTAAACATGTATCTTAGGATAAAAGTATGCAGTAAAGGAAAATACACAGAATACCTGTATTATTACAACAATCTAAATAAGTTTTAAGCATAAAAGAATGACACTCATCCTGACATAAAAAAAAGAAGCAATCTAAGCTAAGACTCCTCGGTTCCAAGGTGCCCTTCCTCTAGGAACTACTCCTCTACGGGTGCAAACTCCTCAAAATGCTCCAGATTTTCCATTGTCAGTTTCACAATGATAGGGCCCCAGCCAAAAAGAAAGAAAATTTGATTAGACATATTCTCTAAGCACATTTTAGGCAAAATAGTTCATATTCTTTTAAGACATCATCCTTGACTTTTAAAGATTAAAGTAAGAAAATAGGTGCAACAAGCTAAGAAGGAAATAAGGAAAAACTTTAATTACAATCTTTATAACTTAAAAAAAAAGTGAAGTAAGAAGATATACCTCAACCAAAAGCTACAATAAGGTTAGGCAATATATATGTATAATACTATAAGTACTAAAAAGAAGACTCATCCTAACATGCTGATGATTATATGAAATTATGCATGCTAATAGAAAGTAAATTGAATTGTGATACATTTAAGTTAGCTGAATCAACATCCAGCATCCTAGCATATATGAGTAAGCAAGTACTATACTAAAGTTGAACTGCAGTAAAAGTAAACAAAAAGTAGAAAAAGAAACTAACTTGTAACAACTGCTATATCAGAAGAATTGGCTAAATGAGCCATTGAACTATAACTGGGCTAAACAGTATCATATCATATCCCTTAGCATTTCAATGCTAAGGTAGAAGACTATACTGAACTAAAGAGATAGAAATACATATGCGATAGATTTTCAGTTATTTTACTTTACTTCTATGGAAACGTCCAAAAGTAGCTGAGGATTTAAAAACATATGCAAGACTTAGGTGGGTTCTCGAACCTAGACATAACTCTCCCCAATGAGTACATGTCAGGTGATATATATTTCTCCTTACCACCTGTCCATTGGCAGTAATGGGTATACACAATTGCCCATCCGAATTATGAACCCAATGCAAGTGTTATCTTAATTTTCTATGTTTTTATTTCATGCACCAATATTGTCTTGTATGATTTCCTCAAGATAAAAGGCTCAAAATATAAGGAATGCAAAGTAATAAAGTTCAAAAGTTAGCAAGAGACTCCAATAAACACACGTGATATATATTGTTATCTATTTTGTTCATTCTAACTACTCCAAGTTTATCCATATTCAGGATCTCCAATATCCTACTATCAAGTATAGACTCAGATTCACTGCCTTATAAGGTTAAAAATAATTGGAACTCACCAGGTTCTTATTTAAATTAATTAACGATGCTTACATAAGTTAAATAATTAATTATTCATCCTAATTAATGAATTTAAACAACCCAAACTAATCTTGATTAATATAAACTAAGATGGAGGGATTAAGAATTAAACACCAAATATTGGGGCTTAATCTCATAATCCAAAAGTGATTCTAGAGGTTAAGGTTTTATCCCAAATTCTCCCAACACTACAAGATAGGCCAACTTATTAAGAAAAGACAAGCTTGTTAAGATGGATCTCTAGACCTAGACTAATGTTTAAATATAAAATAATCATAATAAATGATAAAATCTAGAAAGCTATAAGAACTAAAGTTCCACCCATTGGGTAACCCATTTATCTAATGAATGAATTTTAACGTAATTTATATTCGGAAATCCTAAGGAAGAAGATCCTAAAAGATGAAGGAAAATTCTAAGGAAAGGATTTAGGATAAAGTGAAGATTTAAGCATTTATGTTAATTAATCTTAATTATACTTATTATTAATTTAACGAACTTAGAATTAACATACTGTGAGATGAATCTCACACTATGAAACTTATTATTTGCTTAAAATATTTTAAGATGGAACTTAGGGTCTCACTTAGAAATTTAATAAATAAGCTTAAATGATCTAAAACTGAATCTAAATTGCTTTATTTATTGATTTTAGTGACTAGATTATGTTTATAAGGCTTAAGAATGCTTAATCCTAAATTTGGGAAAAATGACTATATTGCTCTACTTAAGGGTTTAAAATACTACTTTTTGATTTAGGGTTCCAAATTCAAATTTATTGATGGAAAATGGTTACTTACTATCCAATATGAAGATAGACAGTAAGTACCCCAAAATTTAAGAAAGGTTCAAAAACCTAAGTTTTTCAAATGATATCCAAATTTAGCAAACTTGTGGCTATAGCTTCCCAATAACACACTGAGTACTATGACTAAGAGTAGACCCAAATTGAACTTCCTTTGATTATGTTATGTGCTAATCAAGGCTTAGAGTGATTAAGGATAATTAGGAAATCTAATTATCAAATTTGTGATATTCTTGTAGTTGATTGATCTCTAGGTTTTTTGATAAAATGATATATTGGATGACATAATTTGAAGCTAAAATGGCTAAGTTATGGCTATAAAATTTTAGGCTAAATAGAGTAATTAGTGAAGGGACCCAAGAATTATTAGTCAAACTATGAACCTAATAGCTAAATTTATATTGCCAGAAGATTCTTGAGATTCTCTTAATTAAAATGAGACCCATATTGGCTATATTTAGATATGTGATTTCAAAGTTATGGCTATTTAAAGTTTTTTAGAATTTAGGGATAATTATGGGGTCCATAAATGTCACTATGTTAAATACTCATCTAAATAGAGATTTGACATTGCCATAATATTTCTCTCATCTTTTTGATTGAAATGAGATATATATTTAATATATTTGGAGTTCTAGATTTATAATTATGGATGTTTAAGGTTTTGGGATTAATTAATTTAATAAATTGCTCTGATTTAAGTTATACTTTAATATATAATTGTATTAATAAATTGTAGATGGATCAGGACCCACAAGCTGTAGCGGACAACAACAGCGCGGGCCCACAGGACGAGGTGTGACAGCACGGGCAGGTCCCATGCCTCAATAGGAACGGCAGGGATGGCGGAACCCACCTCTATGACCAGCAGATGAACCACACATGTGGACTCATCGAGGTGCAGGTCAGGCTCGATTCAACCTAGCCTGACCCAAACTTCTGCCAGACGGCAGGACTAGGGCTTGAGAAATAAAGCCTGAACTGACCTCATCGGAGGCCGGACAGCAAAGCGACGGGAAGGGCTCGCTGAGCTCTTTCGAATGATGGGTGGGTCATCATTGGAGGTGGTTTGGATTGCCTCAGAACCTAAACATAAGCATATTGTGCATAACTATAGAGCTTCCTAGAAATTGATTTGATCGGGTTCTATTGAACCCGATTGAACTGATTAAACTTCAATTAGACATGTGAAATAGCCATACAAAATAATAGATCTACTTTCTAAACAAAAGAGTGAGGGATCGAAAAGTACCTCAAATGGGCGATCGAGAACTTAAGGTAGCAGAGAAGTAGGTCCGAATGCTTCAAACATCCGCAGCACGTGCAAAACGGGATCAACACTGTGGCTTGTGGCTTAAAGAAGCTCGAGAAAGCCTCCAATGCTCAACTGCATGCAAATATTGGCTGCGTGCCACGACTCGAGCAATGCGCACCGCGTGCCCTAACCTTTGAGGGAGACGAAGATGGTGGAATGAGGATCATTCGATATATCCGATGGAATGTCAGATACTGCAGTTGGTTCGAATAGCAGGGTCTGACGGTGCGAGAAGGAGGGAACAAAGCAGTTAAAGAAACTTAATAAATATTAATTATTTAATAATTGTTTCTAATTATTTTAATTAAAACTAAAAATTAAATGACTTCCAAAAATTTCTAATAATTCACCTCTAGCTAATTGAAGGTTAAGAAAAGCAACGACAAAATTGTATTTCGATTTTAAAGAGTATTTAATTTTCCTAATTTTCAAGTATTTAAATACATTAAAATATCTGCCAAAAATCCAATGACTTCCAATTGCATCCAAAAAATTGCCCCTAACTAATTTCGGGGTGATGAGCACGCAATGGCAAAGTCAAATTTTTGATTTTAGGTCAATTTATATTGGCCAAATTCCAGGGTTTCTAAAATTTCTAGAATAATGATTTGATCCATTTAACACCTGAATTGGACCAAAACTTCAGGGTGAGGTTCTAATGACTTATTAAGAGTGTTAGAATAAAAATTATGACTTGGTTTAGTTCTAATTGACTAGGGAAACAACCTTGGATTGTTACAGACTCCCCCACTGAAGAATGATGTCATCCTTGACATTACTTAAGTAGGAAAGATGATGCAGGAATGAAATTAATAAAACTTAAATAAGAAAGATTAAGGAATTACCCAGATTCTCAAATAATCTTGGGTACTTTGACAACATATCTGACTCGTGCTCCCAAGTGGCTTTTGTAGAGGGATGATTCTTCCACTAAACTTTGACCATTAAGATTGATCAACTTCCTAGCTGCTTCTGATATTTTCCCAGAATTCTTATAGGCTCTTCAAGGAATGATAAGTCTGACTAAATCTCTATCGAGGGAATTGAAATCAAGTGGTGAGGCTCTCTTACACATTTCCTGAGTGATGACACATGATAAATATTGTGCACTGCAGAGAAGTCATCAGAAAATTCTAGCTTGTAGGCTGAAGATCCAATCTTGGATAAAACTTTGAAGGATCTAACATATCTTGGATGGAGCTTTCTAGCCATTAAAAAATAATAGATTCCTTTCATTGGACTTACCTTCAGGTACACTAGATCATTTTCATATAATTCAAGAGGATGATGACGGAAGTCATGATACTTTGTCAACTCTGAGCTATCTGAATCCTTTGTTAAATGAGCTTAACCTTTATATTAGTTTCTTCTACTAAGTCAGACCCATATATTTGGACATCTCTAATTTCAGACCACAATAATGGAGTGGAGCACTTTATCCCATATAATGCTTTATATGGATCCATTTTAATGCTCGACTGGAAACTATTATTAAATGCAAATTTCACCTGAGAAATATGTTCCTCCCAAGAACCAAAGAAATCCAATACATAGAGACAGAGCAGATCTTCTAGAATTTGATTTACCCTTTCAGTTTGGCCATCTATTTGGGGATGAAATGTCATGCTCATTACTAGGATGGTTCGTAGATCTTGATGCACCACCTGCCAAAACTTCAAAGTTAATCGGCTATCTCTATTAGATTTGATCGATTTTGGAATATCGTGTAGCCAGACTTTTACTTTAATATACAGCTTTGCAAGCTTTTCTATAGAATCAGTCTGACAAATAGGAATGAAATGAGCTAATTTAGTAAGACGATCAATGATGAACCAAATTGTATCCGCACCAGATATTGTGCGAGGAAATCCCATCATGAAGACCATTGAGTTCTCGAACCACTTCCATTCAAGAATCTCCAATGGGTGAAGAAGAACTCCTATCTTTTGATGCTCTGCCTTAACGAGATTGCAAGAATAACATTTTGCAACAAATTCTACCACAATTTACTTCATACCAGGCCACCAGAATGATTTCTTCAAATCTTGATACATTTTGATACTTCCTAAATGAACTTGATATCCTGAATTGTGATCCTCGATAAGAATCTCCTAGTGCATGGACTTAAGGATTCATAAGCAGTTACCCTAATAAATTATGGTTCCATACAGCTGCAAATCTTGATGGCGACCACCTTCAATATCCACTTTGAGCTTTAAATACTCATCATCTTTAGTCTGCGATATGGAAACATCTCTATAAAGCCTGGGTAACACAGCAATATTAGTTAGCATGGAGCTTAGCATGTCACCTTGCACTGGGACAATGCCTAGCTTACAGAATTGTTCTTCTATTGGGCTTGCTAAGATCATGGAACTAAGAGTAGCATGACAACTGAGCACATTGGCTACCATATATGCCTTGCGTGGATGGTATTGAATGTCAAATTCATAATAACTTATTATCTCTAACCATCGCCTCTGATGACAATTTAACTCTCCTTGAGTGAATATGTGGTTTAGACTTTGGTGGTCGATAAAGATTGAGAATTGAACACCATAAAGATAGTGGTGCCAAATCTTTAGGGCAAAGATAACTGCAGCAAGCTCCAAATTGTGGACTAGATTATTTTTCACATGTGGTTTGAGCTGATGGGAAGCACAGGCAATGAATTTACGTTCTTACACTAAGAGACTTTCCAAACAAGCTCTAGAAGCATCTGTGTAAACTTGATAATTTATGCCTTCCTTTGGCAAAATGAGCACAGGGGCTGATGTGAGTGCATCCTACAAGGCTTGGAATGCTTCTTCAAAGTCAAAATTCCAAATGAACGACATAGCCTTCTGAGTTAATTTGGTTAATGGAGAAGCAATTTGAGAAAAACCCTTAACAAATTTTCTATAATATCCTGCTGGTCCCGAAAAGCTCCATATATCGGTTACAAACCTTAGTTGTGACCAATCTTGAACTGCATTGACCTTCTGCTGATCTATTCTAATGCCTTGGGCATCAACAACATGACTCAAAAATGTAATTGAGTTGAGCCAGAACTCGCATTTAGAGTATTTGGCATAAAGTTGATGGCTATGCAATTCTTCAAGTATGGCTCTTAAATGAGCTTCATGCTCTTTCTCGCTCTTACAATAGATTAAGATTTTATCGATAAATACAATGACAAATTTGTCCAGAAAAGATTTCAGTACGTGCTACATCAAATCCATGAAAATTGACGATGCATTCATGAGCCCAAATGACATTAATAGAAACTCATAATGTCCATATTGAGTTCAGAACATTGTCTTCTAAATATCTTCATCCTTGATACGCAGCTGATGGTAATCGAAATGTAGGTCGATCTTTAAAAAGAATTTGGCTCTAGCTAACTGATTGAACAGGTCATCGATCAGAGGTAACATATATTTATTCTTAATCAATACATTATTGAGTTCTCCATATTCAATACACAAACACATCAAACCATCATTCTTCTTTATGAAAAACACTGGTGCTCCCCAAGGGGACAAAATTGGTTGGATAAGACCCTTCTTGAGCAACTCTTGATGTTTACTATATAGCTATAGCAATTCTTTAGGCACCATATGGTAAGGAACCTTGAATATAGGTTGAGTTCCTGAAATAACTTCTATTGAAAACTCCACCTTCCTGATTGGTGGAAGACTAGGGAGGTCTTTAAGGAATACATTGGGGAATTCACATTCATCGTGATTCTCTAAAATACGGATGTCTACTTTTTTCTCACCTAGTATCATTACTAGGTAGGCATCACGACCTTTCATTACTAACCTTTCTTCCTCAAAGGCATTGATTAAATAGGCATGAGTGCTAAACTTGCCAACGAATGACTTAGCTTGATTACCACAGCCCAACATGATCTTCTTCTTTTGAAAGTTGATGGTGGCGTTGTGTTGGCTTAGCCCATTCATTCCTAGGATTACATCAAAGTTTGCAGATAAATCCAAGATTTATATACAATAAAGTGATAAAATCATCATAAACACCATTCACAATAGCCTACTTTGAAGGAATTATGTGCATTTTAAGTTAAATTGAAGAAACTCCAAATTCTAGAGCAAATGAAGAAATTCAGGGCAAAAACAGTTGCAGCGCGCTGCAGTACACCACAACGGATTAAGGTTTTGCTAAGTGCCTGGAGCCATCTACTAAGACCTTGGACATAAACCGCCGCAGCGTGGCATGGCGGGTCTAACCTGAGAGCTTGGTGCTATCGCGCGCCACAACGAATCAATAAGGAAAATGGACTCCGCATAAAAGATACCAGGCTAATCCGCCGCAGCGTGCCCGAGTGCACTATAGTGCACCATTGAGGAGCAAACCTAAGAGCTTAGTGCTATCACACGCCATAGCGGGACCTTCCAAAACACCAGAATTACATCATAACAGAAGCCCTCACCACAGCGCGCCACAATGACCTCAACCCAAGATGCTGGCGCTACCGCGCATTGTAGCGGACCAAGCCCGAGAGCTCTGCGCTATCGCACACCGCAGTTGGTCTTTACAAACTATAAGCCTACAGCTCAAAACTCTACAATGCGCCCTATCACGCTGTAGTGCGATGCAGCGCTCTGAGCAAAAATGCCCATAATTGTGCATTTATGGCAACCTGGGGAAGACCAGAAAATACTGATCTTTTGCCTTCCCCAGCCACTTGGAACCCCAAATACCATTAAACTCTATAGTATTCTAGGAGAATATTGGAATATTTACTTATGGTTGGCCAAGAATCTAAGGGAAAGAGGGAGTTAGCATAAATTAATGCAAGGAGGCTGTGAAGAGGATTCTAAATACTGCCAAGGAAAACTGAGGTAGGGTTCCCAGATTTGATATTCTTAAAACTAAAAAGGGAGGCAATAGGGGAAAAAGGAAGAGAACTCTCCAAGGGGCAAGAGGTGAACTTTGAAGAGTAAGGAGAAGAAGGTAGCAAAGGAAGGGCAGAGAAGTTGAGTAGATGCAAAGGAGGAAGACCAAGAGAACCCTAGAAAACCTCTAGGTGTTTCCTAGTACTCTTCCTAAACTCTATTTAATTTTTTTGCTATAACTCGATGTTAAGGCTTACTTACTTTTGCATTTATGCTTTTATTTGTTCTATATTGGAAAACAAAATCTCCTTGGAGAAGGTTGTGATGTAATTATAGGAAAATGGCTAAATTGGTGTTGTAATGGATTTGTTTGAATGAATAAAATTATTTGTTATTTTACTATTTATCATTGTAGAATGAATGCCTAGATGAAATTCTATTAATAATCTCTTTGTTAAAACATAAACTAAAATAAAATATCAATAAGAAAAGAAGTTGAGTTCCAAGCTCATCAATTGGACTAGAGCAATAAAATTAGTACAAGTAGAGCTGAGAATTATGTGATAAGTTCTCAAGTTCATTTGCACATTTCCTTAAGGTCTCTTCCAAGAGATTGATGCATGTGAACCAAGTTACCATCAATTTATGCTCTGCAGATCAGCAAAGTAGAAGGGATGAGAGGACATTGGAAACCCAATGGATGATGTGACTTCGTCCATTGGACTCAATGCATCCTCTCATCTGGCTAAACCGCGTGTGTTAGTGCATGACGCAAATTGATAGAAGTCAAGTTTGTGAGATCAAATAAATAAAAGATAATATATTGAAGACTTAGATGAAAGAAATCAAAAATTAAGTACAGGCCAAGATCTTTTGAAGGTTCACGTGTTGAGGAAGAACTCCAAGAGGCATTTTCCTTGCACCACTAATCTGAACTTGTTTTAATTGGAGGTTAACTCTAATTCAAACATTGTTCACTTAATTAAATTAGGCAATTAAGAATTAGTTTATATATTTCAATGATGAAGTAACATCACCAAGTCATTACAAGTCCTACAATGAAAACCTAACTCTCTCCTTTTGAACTTATCGTATCTTACCCTAAAGTCAATTGTATTGTTAATTTAGGAACCATCTAAAACCAAAAAACAAATATTCTAAACATTATTAAAAGAAAATATAACTTAGTATCAAGATTACTTTCCCCAAGGATGATAAATTCCCAGAAGTCATCTTCCACTTATTACTTCAGACCACGTACACTTGTGTGCAAGCACAGACACAAAATTTTGGTCTGTCAAGTTTTTGGCGCCGTTGCCGAGGAATGACTGTTTTTATTAAGTACAATTTCTTAATAATTAGAGATTTAGACCTTTACTTTTATGTGCATACAGTTTTTAGTTAGCCGTAATTATATTCCACTTGACTTGTAGAACTAACTAGGTTGGAAATTAGTTGAAGTGATTTTTGAAAAGTTGCAAAATCTGATGCATGCTGCAATTTCAATAATCCTAAGTGCTAAATTGTTTACTGCTTACCGAATTTGTGCTGATTAAAATTGTATTACTGCATTGAGAATTGTTGAATTGTGCTTGAAACTGTGAGAAAACTTTAACTGCTAAACTATTGAACTTATGTTGAATTCATTATTGAATTGAATTAATTTTTGCTAGCTATGAATTTTTGAATTGCATGAATAGAAGAGGTGCTACTAATTTATTATTTGACCCTGAAATTGAGCATAATTACTTAAGGGCTAGGAGAGAACGAGCAAATATTGACCAACTTCATTTAGAAATGGATCACCAAGAAGCTAATCCCCTATAGCCACCTGTGATTATAAGAGGTAGACCATCAAGAGACTATGCCCTCCCTACTATAGGAGGAATTCCTAAATCTATTGTTAGGCCTCCAATTCAAGACAACAATTTTGAGATTAAACCTTCATCTTTGAACATGGTCCAGAATAACCAATTTAGTGGGCTAGCCTCAGATGACCCAAATGCTAATATCTCAAACTTTCTTGAACTATGTGATACCTTCAGGATGAAAGGCATTTCAGATGATGCGCTTAGATTAAGACTCTTTCCATTTACCCTGTAAGATAGAGCTAACTTTTTTGCCTAGTGAGTCCATTAGGATGTGGGATGATTTAGCTGGGAAGTTCCTAGCTAAATACTTCCCACCCCCTAAAACCGCAATCCTACGAAATGAGATCTCTAATTTCTCACAGCAAGTCAGTGATAGTTTATATGATGAGTGGGAGCATTTTAAGGACTGTTTGCAATGCTGCCCACATTATGGATTTCCCTTATGGCAGCAAGTGCAAACATTTTATAATGGGTTAAATGCACCAACGAGAACTTGAATAGATTCAGTCTTGGGGGGATCTTTGAGTAGCAAAATGCAAGAAGAGACTTTTGACCTCCTAGAAGAAATGGCAAAGAATGCATATCAATGGCTTACTGATAGCTAAATCTTAAGAAGGTAGCAGCAAATCAACTTAATAAAACACATCAGATTCAGGAGCTACAAAATGAAATTAACACATTAAATCAAAGAATAGAGAATATGACGGTGTGTTATGTTCAAGAATTTTTTTGTGTGTTTTGTGGTGGAGGTCACATGAGTGAAATCTATAATTTCAACAACCTTTTGCACCCTCACAAACCAAGCAAATCAACTTCCTGAAAAATAAAAATGCAAGCCCAGAATAATTTTATTGACAACCCTAATTAAAATACTTACAACCCCGGTTGGAAGAGCCACCCCAACTTATCTTGGGGAAAAAATAACAACAATAGCAATTCAAGAAACTATAATGATAGATTAGTCGAAGTAAAGTGTGAGATCCGGGAAGACTGAGCATTCCATGCGTGACAAGCGGTGATGTTGTTATAGATCCATTGTGTGATCTAGGAGCATCAGTTAACATCATGCCATATCATACCTTCAAGTATCTCAAGCTAGGAGGTATGGAGGTAACTACCACAATTTTAGATTTTGCAAATTTAAATTTCTTGACACCCCTTGGGATTTTGAGAGATGTACCAGTGGGACTAGGAGGATTTGTTGAACTAGTAGAATTTATAATTTGCAAATGGGACACTTGTAATGAGAATCCCACTCTTATATTTGGATGTCCCTTCTTATCCAGCCCTAACGCAATAATAGATGTAGTGAATGGTAAAATGAACATTAAGGTGGGAGGGAAGAAAACAACCATTGACTTAAAACCCACAAAATTTAAGAAAAAAATGTTAGAATTCGCTTGGAAAAAGAACATGAGGGAGGAGGAATTAGGTAAAATGCTAAATTTGAAAATTTTGAAACTTGATGAAGTGAAAGCTGAGAGTAGGATCAACTCCTCATCTGGAGGAGAACTAGAGAAGCAACCAACTAAGAAAAAAAAAACTAGGAGGGGAAGAAAAAAGAAGAAAGGGATTCCGCCTCCTAAAAATGAGTTGGAAGAAAATTTTGAATTAACTGATCAGCTCTCAAGATTGACCAATCTAACTAATAAAGAAGGTGAAGAAATATGTGTGACTTTTTTCGACAAGCAGCTTTATATGATTGCAACAGGTAGCACTCCTTGGTTTGCTAATTATGCTAACTATCTAGTAGGAAAGGTGATCCCAAAAGAGTTTAGTTTTTAACAAAGAAAAAAAATCTTTGCAGACATTAACAACTACTTTTGGTATGACCCCTTCCTATACAAATGTTGTGCCAATCAACTCCTAAGGAGTTGTGTACCTGAGTCTGAAGAAAACAACATCCTATATCATTATCACACAACCTCTTATGGAGGGCATCATGGGATAGATCACACAGTGGCAAAGGTTTTGCAATCTGGGTTTTATTGGCCGAAATTATTTAGGGATGCATCTGAATTTGTAAAAAGCTGTGACAAATGTCAAAGAATAGAGAATTTAGGAAAGAGGGATGAGTTACCTTTGCAATAGTGGGACCTTTCAAGACACTAGGATTACATCAAAAAAGAAGTCCTCACCACAGTGTGCCACAGCAATCTCAACCCGAAACACTGGTGCTACCGCGCGCAAGTAGCGACCAAGCCCGAGGGCTGTATGCTATCACCCATTGCACCTGGTCCTTACAAACTATAAGCTATAGCTCAAAATGCTGCAGTGCACCCTGGTGCGTTTGTAGCGTGCCATAGTGTTCCAAGCAGAAATGCCCAGATCTGTGCATTTATGGCAACCTAGGGAAGACTAAATATCCTGATCTTTGGCCTTCCCCATCCACTTGGAACCCCAAATTACATTTAACTCTACAGTATTCCAATAGAATATTAGAATATTTCCTTATGGTTGGCCAAGAATCCAAGGGAAGAGGGAGTTAACTGAAATTAATGCAAGGAGGCTGTGAAAAGGATTATAAATACTGCCAAGGAAAACTAAAGTAGGGTTCCCAAATTTGACAGTCTTAAGACTAAAAAGGGGAGGCTACAAGAGAAAAAGGAAGAGAAGTCTCCAAGGGGCAAGAGATGGACTGTGAAGAGTAAAGAGAATAAGACATCAAAGAAAAGGTAGAGAAGTCAAGTAGAAGCAAAAGAGGAAGACCAATATAACCCTAGAAACCATCTGGGTATTTCCTATTACTCATTCTAAACTCTATTTAATTTTTTTGCTGTAAACCGATGTCATGGTTTACTTCCTTTTGCATTTATGCTTTTATTAGTTCTATAATGGAAAGCTAAATCTCCTTGGACTGGTGTTGTAATGGATTTGTTTGAAAGAATAAAGTTGTTTGTTGTTTTAATGTTTATCATTGTAGAATGAATGCCTGGATGAAATTCTATTAAGAATCTCATTATTAAAGCAAAAGCTAAAATGAAATATCAATAAGAAAAGAACTTGAGTTCCAAGCTCATCAATTGGACTAAACCAAGGAAATTAGTGCAAGTAGAGCTGAGAATTATAAGACAAGTTCTCAAGCTCACTTGCACATTTCCTTAAGGACTCTTCCAAGATATTGATGCTTGTGAAACAAGTAACCATCAATTTATGCTCTACAGCTCAACAAAGTAGATGGGATGAGAGGATGTTGGAAACCCAACGGATTATGTGACATAGTCCATTGGACCCAATGCACCCTCTCCTTTAGCTAAACAGCGTGTGTCAGCGCATGATGCAAATTGATGGAAATCAAGTTTGTGAAATTTAATAATTAAAAGATAATATTTGAAGACCTAGACATAGGAAATCAAAAATTAAATACAAGTCAAGATCTCATGAAGCTTCACGTGCCGAGGAAGAACTCTAAGAGGCATTTTCCTTGCAGCACTAATCTAAGCTTGTTTTAATTGGAGGTTAACTATAATTCAAATAGTGTTCACTTGATTTAATTAGGCATAGAAAAATTAGTTTAGATGTTTTAATGATGAAGCAACATCACCAAGTCTTTACAAGTCCTACAACGAAAACCCAACTCTCTCCTTTTGAAAAGATCATATCTTACCCTAAAGTCAATTATATTGTTAATTTAGGAACCATCTAAAACCAAAAAATCAATTCATTCCCAGGATTACATTAAAGTTTGAGATAGGAAGGACAGTGAGCTTAGCTTCAAATTCTTGCCCACCAATAGGAATTTGTATACTACAAAATTTCTGAAGAAGATAACTTCGATGTAATTTTTCTTTCTTATAATAGATATTTTTTATTTTTGAAGAAGATGACTAAACCCCTCCTACCTTTCTCATTTTTCTAATTTTTCTCATTTTTCTTTGTTATAAATCACTTGACACGAATAATTAAATATCCAATAAACCCAAGCGAATTCAAATATAGCAAAAAAAAAATAATTCATCTAAAATATATAGTAAGTTAACAAGTCATACTAGTATCACAGTAAGAATCAATGATATTATTATGAAAAATAATTATTTTCAAGTCCTAATTATCAAGTCTACATAGATGCATCAAGGCCCCATGAGAAGATTTATCCTGTACACGATCTTGAACTTGCAGTCGTTGTTCTTGCATTGAAGATTTGGTGTCATAATATTTATGGCTTTTAGTGCGCCATTTTCACTGAACATCGGAGCCTGAAATACATCTTCACTTAGCATGATCTAAATTATTGTTAGAGAAGATGGTTATAGTTGATTATTGATTATGATCTAAATATTTAGTATCACACAGGAAAGGAAAATATTTTAGCTGATGTGCTTAGCCATTAAGAGATGGAAAATACACAGTTTGTGCATGTACGCAAGTATACATGGTCTGAAGTAATAAGTGATGATAAGATCTCGAGATTTATCATCCATTGGGAATGATTTTCTATTTTATTACTAGAGTATGCTTAATTTTCCAAATGTTTAAGTGTCAAAGTGGTTGTTGTTTTAGTCCTAAGTAACAATTTCAGAGTCTCTTGTTTTGAAATTTCATTTAAAGAAAGTAGGGAGAGTTGGGTTTTAACATGCAAATGTTGTCACAGACATTTGCGGCATTAATGCTCAAGCATGCGCAGCCTTTTGACTAAGCGTTCAATGAGCTATATAGAGTTTTGATTATCCAATTCATTCATTCACAAATTTTCCAAGAATAAATAACAAAATAAAATTAATTAAAATGAAGAGTACATAAAATGATATGCTTACGTCATTTCATGCTTATGCCCAACCCTCCCTTAGGAAGGCTGCCATCAAATTAAAATCAGAAGGAAAGAAACATGAGATAATAAGCCTTTGCATGAATTTTATAAGGAATAAAATGAGTAAAGAAAGAGTAAAGTACTAGGGAACAAATATCGCATTCATTTATACCTCTCTTCCTTGGATCTATTTTAGTTCCTTGCTCCCTGCGCCACTCCTCTTTTGGATGTAGCTTTCTTCTTCCTTGGGGAAAAGGACTCTCCTCTAATGGGTTTTGCAGCAACTTTTTATTCAAGAGCTCTTGACTGAAACTTTGGAACCCTTTTTCTCTTCAATTCTTATTTTTATAACCTACTAAATCCATAATTTATATCCTAAATAAAAGAAAATTTCATCATGTTCATAATGAAACTGCTTCCTTAATCAAATTTTGCCTACTTTTCAGGAAAAAATGCTTACCCAGCAAAGTTTGGACAATTCTGGATAATTTCTAAATATTTCTGGAAGAAATCCGCTACAGCACAGTATAGCGCCCTCCAGCGGACAAACTTGTAAGCTCTGGCGCTATAGCGCTCTACAGTGGATCAACTGGCAAAATTCTGGGGCTCTAGCGCGCTACAGCGGACCAACTTGCAAAGCTCTAGAGCTATAACGCGCTGCAGTGGATCAAGTTGTGGGATTCTGGCACCATAGCGTGCTGCAGCAAACCAATTTGTGAAGCTTTGACGCTATAGCGCGCTGCAACCGGCAAAATTCTGGCGCTATAGCACGCTACAGTGCGCAGTAGCGGCCCATCAATATACAAACCAGAATGCCACAGCGGACCATTTCACAAAATTTAAACTGCTATAGCACCCCACAGCGCGCTGCAGTGGCATGCCAAAATTTTGTCTGAATAGGTGCATTAAATGATGCTGGGACAAGACCCCCAACCTGCACCTTGTCTGCCAGCCATCATTCTTTCTGCAGCAGAATTTATTTTTAATGGATAATTGATATTTTGAAGTGATGTAAAGACTAAAGAATGGAAAAGTAGAGGACACTTCACCCCTTAAGTTGCATTTGAAATGATGACAACAAATTTTTTAAGAAGGAAATGCAGAATTTGAAAAGTAAGGAAGAGGAAGTCAAGCCCTTTATAAATTCAACTCTTCTTCACTTAAGAGAGGTTCCCAACTTGGCTCACTTATATCCTAAGTAAGGAGAGGGCTGCATTAATAGAGAAGGAAAACTCTCCAAGGGAAGAAGGACTCCTATTGCTAAAGAGAAAAAGGAAGAAAGGCAGCACTATGGATCTAGGAGAAGCAACCAAGAACAAGAAGAAGAGAATATCTGGAGAACTCCATCAAGGAATGTTCCTAATACTCTCTAACTCTTGTCTTTTTGTCTTTCTTAGTTGATCATGAAAGGGTCTTTATTCATGTATGTGTTCTTCTAAATATCTTGTGTAATGGAGGGCTAAATTTCCCTTAGGAGGGTTGGGGCAATCCTACATGAATTAAAAGAGACTTTTGTGTGAAAATTTCCTCAAGCTTTAATAAAATTTGTGAATTAAATGACCTGTTAAGGAAGTATAAAGGACTACTATGGACTTGAATGTGGACCAACTGATAATGGACTAAATGACATAAAGACTAAAAACAAGTCTTGTGCTCTATAGCTCACCCTTAATTTAGAGCTATAATCATGAGTGCATAAGAGCTTAGAACTATGTGAGAAAGTTCTTTAGCCTAATGCACCTTGATCTATGCTTAACTAAGGAGTTGAAGCATGTGATGCTAGGACTTACTAAATATGCTCCGCTGTTCAGCTTATGTGAAGGGATGGAGGGGATTCTTTGAGTGCTCATGAATGAGGTGACATAATCATTGAGCCCAAATGAAATCACTCCACTATCTAAATCGTGCATGATGCACGTGAAGCTCTTAGTGGAATCAATGCTTGTAAGATATTAACTGAACAACCCTCATTTTTATGATCAAGAAATGAGAGGAAAACTAATAATCTAAAAATCTTATAAGGGTCTTAATGCTGAAGTAGAACTTACTATTTGTTCATTTTAAGCAGGAGATTTGAACTTGTAAATCTTGGAGTTGAACTCTAAGGAGGACAATGTGCAGTTGATTAAAAATTAAAGAAAAAAGGGAACGCTTGAGGAATCATCATACATATGTCATCTAACATATCATGTGGGAGAGACCCAATTTTTCTCTCCTTTTATCATAGTATTCTTCTACTAAGAATTATTGTGCTTGTTTAGGAACCAATTTGACAAAATACACATAACTTAAACCTTTTTGAATGTAGATATACCTTAGTAATAGAACACCCAATTCCCTGAGGATGATAAATCTCGAAACTCACATTCCAAATTATTACTTCAGACCACGTACACTTGCGTGCAAGCGCATACGTAATTGATGCGGTTGTCGGAGGCTCAACTAGCAGTAAAACCCAAGAAGAGGCTTATGACCTCTTAGAATAAATGGTGAAAAATGCTTACTAATGGCCTTATGAAAGGCTGAAAAAGGAATCTATTAAAATAGATGAATCAAATAAATAATGGCACTGCAACAAGAAATCCATGCCTTAAATAAAAGAATTGAGAAAATGAATATTAACATTGTTCGAGAAATATAATGTGAGTTATGCGGGGGAGACATAATAGTAAAACTACAACTTGAATAATCTTTTCGTGCAATCGAACACAGAATAAGTTAACTATTTAAGAAATAATAACATTATCAACAACTCCTACTCCAATACTTACAACCCAGGGTGGAAAAACCATCCAAATTTTATGTGGAGTAACAACAATAATAATGGAAATCATAATGTGGGAAGTTCATCGAATTAACAGGGCTTTAATAATGAAAACATTCATAACCATCACTCTTCAAATTTGGAAGGAGCCTTTAACTCCCTTAAAGCTGAAACAATTCAATTCATGCACCGCACTGAAGCTACAATCACTCGTCATGATGCCTCCATCCAAGGAATAGAAGCATCCCTAAGAAACATTGAGACCCAACTGGGGCGGATCTCCAAGCAGCTGACCATTCGATAGCAAGGAGCTCTACCTAGTTCCACTGAAGTAAATTTAAGGGAGTTAGTAAGTGTGATTCAATCCAAAGGGGAGTATGCGGGAGGTATAACTGAGAATTTTAGGGCTGTAGAAGAAGAGCTAGAGGCTAGAGAAGGTGTGAGAGGAATCAAATTTGAGAAGCTCACAGCTTCAAAATGTGATGACCCAGGAAGGTTGTGTATTCCTTTCATAATAAGAAATGAAGTACTTTTAGATCCCTTGTGCGATCTTGGTGCTTCAGTCAATGTCATGCACTACCATATATATGAATATTTGAAGGTAGGAGGAATGGAGTACACCTACATGATTTTAGAATTTGCAAATCTTAAATCCTTGACCCCTCTAGGAATTGTTAAGGATGTTATTGTAGGATTGGGGAATTTCATTGTTCCAACTGATTTTGTTGTGTGTGAGTGGGATAGTTGGAACAAATACTCCACTATTATATTCAGGTGACCCATTCTTATGAGTTCTAAGGCTATTATAGACATTGGTCGTGGGATGATGAGTGTTAAGATTAAAGGGAGATCGGAGTTGAGTGATCTTAAACCCACCTATTTCAAATAAAAAAAGATGGAGGATGAGGTCAGGAGAAAAGTTAGAGAAGAAAGAATTAAGATTGATTATGTTTTTGAAAATCTAACTCTAAGAGAGAAGAATTCAAAAAATAGCTCCAACTCTTCCTCGAAGAAAGGGAGTAAGGAGGGCGTGAGAAGAAGAAATACTAGAAGGGGAAAAAGGAAAAAGAAGATCCCCCATGAGTTAGATCTTGGAAGGGTTGATTCCATAAGGGAAAGCAGAGAGGACAAAGGTTCGAGCACACTTAAAGGTTGTGCTAACCCGTGTGCCTTAAGGTTATGGAAAGAAAAACCTCCAGACCGCAATATCTGATCTTTAATGAGTCTAACTAAATATGTTAAACTAAGCACTTCTTGGGAGGCAACCCAAGATAAAAAAAAAAAATGATAACAATAATATTTTTTGCGCTATCGCGCACTGCAGCTAATGAGTTCATAATAATCTATCGTTACAATGCGCTACAACAGTTAAATTGTAAGACTCAAACCATTATAGCGTGCTGCAGCAATAGAGTTTCAGAAGCTCGACTGCTATAGCACACTGCAATGCGCTACAGTGATCTACTCCAACAGTGACAGTTCTTACTGCCTAGGATTCCATGCAGTCAAAAAAGTAATATCTTTGGGTTTCCCATGCAGACAAAAAGGTGTATGCTATTAAAGCTGCCCCCTCTTCACTTGGATTATCATATTTATGGCATGGGTAAGACCCCTTGACCATGATTCTCTTGCCTTTGATTGCTTATGCTATTTAAAAAGAGGTAGGGGGTGATTCTTTGCACCTCCTGATTTTCATTGCTTCAAAATTCTTGCTCTCTTTCAAACCTCTATTATGTCTTCTGGAAAGAAGTCTATCCCAAGGAGGGAGACTGAGGCATCCACATCTGGTGGAACCTTCAACAAGAAGAGGGTCTCCTCCGCAGAAGCCTAGCACCGTTTCTACTACCTCTCAGTGAAAGATAATCCCCAAAAAGAGCTTTGGGCATTACTTGCCCATCCCATTTGAGCAAGTCGACCCTAGGGGATGGAGGGAGATGGTAATAAGAAAATCTCCCGCTTACCCAAGTATTGTCCAAGAAGTATACGCTAGTGCCATAAATGAGGCCGGACATACGGTCTTCATTAGAGGTAAGGGAGTAACTTTTGGGATTGCTCAAATCAAGCAATTTTATGGGTTAGGGGAGGTAAATGCTTGCTCTTACTTAGAACTCTTGGAATCTCGCTATAATCCCTATGATCTCGTTACACAGCTTATCCATGAAAATACAAATGGGAGGGAGGCCTAGCCAACATTCCTTGTTCCGAATTGACGGACACGAGAAGTGCATGGATGGTTTTTATTTCTAGCTATGTCATGCCTCCGGGTCACTTGACTGAAGTGACCAGCGCCAGAGCACTCCTCATGTGCTCATTGGTCAGGTCATGAGAGATATGTATCTCGAGCATCATTTTTGAGCAGCTCTGGAAGGCTCTCCAGGGACCCTATGCTGCATTGGCCTTCGGTTCTTTGAACTCTGGGATATGCGAGGCCCAAGGGGTAAGAATACTCTCCTCTAACTTAGTCTTTTCCCCCAGCACCGCTCTTGCTCATTCAAATCTGAATGTCCGTTCTGGTGAGCAGAAGCCAGCCAAGAAAAGGAGGGGCAAGCAAAGGGAAGCATCTGCTCTGTCCGGCCATACTCTCTCTGATAAGTTATTGCTACGGATTCACAAGCAACAAACTCATCCAGGCACTGCTCTCTCTGACATGTGGTTCTTCAAAAAGGAACCCGCACAGCAACATGAATTGCAATCTGAATTCCATGAAGCTCTAAGACTAATGTTTGAGGATTATAGCTTGCAAGGAGGACCGGAAGCATCCATGCTGCCGCGACTGCCCGTCGGTACCCCCATTCCGGATACGCTATCCATGCGACTTCGCCCTATAACATGGGAGAAGAGGAGGATGATGAAGACCAAGAATTGATAGGTTGTATTTTGCACTACTGTTTTGTGTGTTTTGCTTTTGTTGCTTTTATTTTTATTTTGAGGAATTAAATTATGGATTATCATAGTCCCAAAATCTTTCTATAACTTACAAATGACAAATTTTTCTGAAATTTTTAAGTTTATGGAAGTTACAAAAATATCAATGAAGAAATTGATAATCAACCAAAGGTTGCTTAACAAAAATTGACTAACTCATTGACACCATTAAATTATCTAAGCAAGGGATTGATTTTAGGTTGAGTATAATCTCCAAAATTTAAATAAATGCTAAGGATTAAGTGTGGGGAAGGCTTTGGATTAAAAAAACTAGTAATTAAGGTGAGTAATCTAAAAGAGTGAGCTAGGCTCCCGTAGGACTTTATAATCATAAAGATTGGAAATTGGGATGAAGAAAAATGTCTCTCCCTAAGAATGAAAAGGAAAAAAAACAAAAATAGGGATAAATAAAATATCTCTCCCAAAGAAAAGAGTTGAAAAGGATGATGAAAAATATATATCCTAAAAAATATCTTTGTGATTCATAAGAAGGAGCACATATGGCACAAGACTCTTGATTACTCACTACCTCCCTAGTTTAGTTAGTCCAAGCAACCTTCCCCATTACTGTGCACCAAGCAAAACTACATATGAATTCAAGATTAGAATATTGACCTCTGTTCATAACCCAGCTTAGAATAATTTAAATGATGCCTATTGCTCTTGTCATTTTAGTTAAGCATGATCTTTGGAATGCAAATCAAACCCTCATTGATATTACTTGTTGACACTCATACTTAAAGAAATAGAAAAATACCATTTTAAGCTTACTTGAGGATGAGTAAGAAATTAAGTGTGGGGGTGTGATAAATCCATAATTTATATCATTACTAAAAGAAAATTTCATTCATTTTCATATTGAAAGTTCTTCCTTAATCAAATTTTGCCTACTTTTCAGGAAAAAATACTTTCCCAGCAAAGTCTGGATAATTCTGGACAATTTCTAAATATTTCTGGAAGAAATTTGCTGTAGCGCGCCACGGACCAACTTGCGAAGCTCTGGCTTTGTAGCGCACTGCAGCGGATCAATTAGCAAAAGTCTGGTGCTACGGCATGCTATAATGGACAAACCTGTGTTGCTCTGGCGCTATAGCATGATAAAGTGGATCAACCTATGGGATTTTGGCGCCATAGAGCCCTGCAGCGGACCAACTTGTGAAGCTCTGGCACTATAGTGCGATGCAGTGGATCAACTGGCAAAATTCTGGCACTATAGTGCGCTACAACGCAATGTAGCGGCCTATCAATGTACAAACTAGAATGCCACAACACGCCACAGCAGATCATTTAACAAAATTTAAACCGTTATAGTGCGCCACAGTGCTCTACAGCGCGTTGCAGCTGCTCCAAATTTTGTCTGAATAGGTGCATTAAATGAAGTTGGGACAAGACCCCAAACCGCCCCTTATCTCCCAGCCATCATTCCTTCTCTAGCAGAATTATTTTAATGGAGAATTGATATTTTGAAGTGATGTAAAGACTAAAGAATGGAAAAGTAGAGGTCACTTCACCCCTTAAGTTGCATTTCAAATGATGATTGTAGATTTTTTAAGAAGGAAATGCAGAATTTGAATAAAAAGGAAGAGGAAGGCAGCCTCTCTATAAATTCAACTCTTCTTGACTTAGAGAGGTTCCCAACTTGGCTCAGTAACATCCTAAGTAAGGATAGGGCTGCTTTAAAAGAGAAGGAGAACTCTCGAAGGGAAAAGGACTCCTATTGCTAAAGACAAGAAGGAAGAAAGGTAACACTACGGACCTAGGAGAAGCAACCAAGAACAAGAAAAAGAGAAAATCTGAATAACTCCATCAAGGAACGTTCCTAGTACTCTCTAACTCTTATCTTTTTGTCTTTCTTAGTTGATCATGAAAGGTTCTTTATCCATGTATGTGTTTTTCTTAATATCTTGTGTAATGGAGAGCTAAACCTCCCTTGGGGAGGGTTGGGGCAATCCTACATGATTTGAAAGAGACTTTGTGTGAAAATTTCCTCACGCTTTAATAAATTTGTGAGTTAAATGATTTGTTAAAGAAGTGTAAAGGACTATTGTGGACTTGAATGTGGACCAATTGACTTTAGACTAAATGATACCAAGATTAAAATCAAGTCTTGTGCTCCATAGCTCACCCTTAGTTTAGAGCTATAATCATGAGTGCATAAGAGCTTAGAACTATGTGAGAAAGTTCTTGAGCCTAATGCACCTTGATCTATGCTCAATTAGGAGTTGAAGCATGTGATGCTAAGGCCCACTAAATATGCTCTACTGCTCAGCATACATGAAGGGATGGAGGGGATTCTTTGAGTGCTCATAAACGAGGTGATATAGTCATTGAGCCCAAATGAAATCACTCCCCTATCTAACCCGTGCATGATGCGCGTGAAGCTCTTAATGGAATCAATGCTTGTAAGATATTAACTCAATAACCCTAATTTTGATGATCAAGAAATGAGAGGAAAACTAATAATCTAAAAAGCTTTTAAGGGTCTTTGTGCTGAAATAGAACCGACTATGTGTTCATTTCAAGCATAAGATTTGAACTTGTAGATCTTGGAGTTAAACTCTAAGGAGGACAATGTGCACTTGATTAAAAATTAAAGAAAAAGTGAATGCTTGAGGAATCATCATACATAAGTCGTCTAACATATCATGTGGGAGAGACCCAACTCTCCTCTCCTTTTATCATAGTATTCTTCTACTAAGAATTGTTGTGCTTATTTAGTAACCAATTTGACAAAATACGCATAGGTTAAACATTTTTGAACATAGATATATCTTTGTAATAGAACACCCAATTCCCTGAGGATGATAAATCTCAGAATTCACATTCCAAATTATTACTTCAAACCATGTACACTTGCCTGCTAGCGCAGACGTATTTAAAGTCTGTTATAACCCTCAAAGCAGCTTCCAGAATTTACTCATCCCATTATTTGTGCATCTTAAGAGTTAGAAATGCATTTACTTTTATTCATTTATTCCATTATTCCATTAGTAAATGATGATTTTTAATGCCAACAATTGAATTCTGCTATGGGAATTTGAAGGAAAAAGGTTCATTTGCCTTTTCAATGCAGATTGGGAAGAACTAAGAGTATCCAGAAAATTAGGTGGGCGCTACAGCATGCTGTAGGGCCCAACCCTCTATTGGTCACGCTGTAATGCCTTTCTCTCTATTTTAGCACGCTACGGACATGCTATAGCACCTAGCTCTGTGTTTGAGCATGATATGACTAGCAATAGCACCTTAGTCTTGTTAGAAGTGCATTGAGACATGAAGGAGCGCCTTGCTCTCTGTTTAAGCACACTACTATGTGCAATAGCTCTAGGCTCTCTAGAATGAAATGTTGAGGTGTGCTGAGGAGTGCTGAGGTGAAATGAGGTGCGTAATTGCACTTAGTACTCTGTCCAGATCCACTGTAGTATGCTATAAAATCTAGATTACTGTTTAGGCTGGCACTGCATCGCGCCATATTGCCGAACCCTCAGGTTGGATCCACTGCATTGCACTGTAGCATGATGTAGTATGTTGCATGCATGAAGATCACTTTTTATACAGGCACTGCGGGGCACTGTAGCACAAACCTCTCGAATGGTATCTGCCACGATGCGCTTTAATGTGCAAAAATTTTCATTTTCATCAATTTCCATATTTTTTGCAATCTGATCACTTCCAAGCTACAATGATAATAAAACACACTATTGAATAGGAATTTCACAAGCTGTGCATTAAATGTATCTGGCATGAGATGCTAAGTCAATTATTGAGTCATGTTAAGTTGAGATGATATTTCTCAAAGACTTCTCCATCACATAAACAAATAATAAGATTATCTGAAGTTCAGAGCTGAGATTGAAAGTGGCAGCCATTTTGATTTGTAGTTGCAAAATAATGTTGTGTATTTAGGAATTGGATTTGGTTACCAAGATCTATATATCAAGAAATCCTTATTGAAGATCATAATTTTGGATATAAAATTCATCTTGAAAGTGCCAATATGTATCAAGACTTGAAGTAGTTGTTTTGGTGGCCAGGAATGAAGAGATGTTTTGTTGAATTTGTAGCAAAGTGTCACTCTTACATCTTAGTCAAAGATGAGCATCAAAAACCTGGAGGTCTATTGCATCCATTGAATATTCTTGAATGGAAATGGTTTGACATCTCAATGGACTTTATAATGGGATTGACTTGCACAAGGTCAAGAGCTGATGCAATATGGGTCATCATTGATCATCTGACCAATATGCATACTTTATTCCTATCCATCAGACTAACTTTATGGAGAAGATTCTAAGCTTTATATTAAAGAAATTGTTTGGTTGCACGGTATTCCTAAATTAATTTTATCAGACAAAGATAGCAGGTTCACTTTAAAGTTTTGGTAGACAGTGCATTAGGATCTGGGAACCACTCTAATAATGAGCAGACCTTTCTTCCTCAAACTAATGAATAGACTGGGAGATTGAATCAAGTTCTTGAAGATTATCTCAGACTCTATATTTTAGACTTCAATGGAAGCTAGGAGAAGCATCTGCTGCTAGTTCAATTTGCTTATAATAATAACTTCCAGTCTAGCATAAAGATAGCTCCATATGATGCATTATATGGGGGAAAGTGTTGTTCTCTTACATCTTGGTCAGAAACTTGAGATGTCTAGTTGTATGGGTCTGAATTAGTTAAAGAAACTAATAAGGCTGTTAGTCTCATTCAGCAAAGGATTCAAACAGCTTAGGACTGACAGAGTAAGTGTCAGGACTCTCATCATCATTCTCTAGAGTTCCAGTGAGGTGAACTCAGGTGTCTAAATCTAAGCTCGATGAAAGGTATCTACCACTTTGGCAAAGCTGGCAAGCTTAATCCAGGATATGTTGAACCTTTCAAAATTCTATTTAAGATCAGATCATCTGCAAATAAGCTTGAATTATCTAATGACTTCTCATAGTGCATAGTGTATTTCATGTTTTGTCGCTTAAAAAGTGCCTAAGGGAGCCTCATCATCATATTTCCATTCCTCCAATAAATATCCAGCCATAAGTGTCATTCATTAAAGAGCCTGCCAATAGTTAAAGTGCAAAAGCTAAATTGTAATACTGAAGAAACCACTTGGGAGAAAGAATCCTATATATGAGCAAAGTACTTTAGGCTGTTCGAAAACACAAGTACTTCCTCAAACTTCTTTTAATTACTTTGTCATTTTTAGTTTTAGATTTTTTGTTCATGCATAAATGATGTCAGTGATGACATCATTCATAAGTAGGGTAGTTTATAACAATCATAGATAGTTAATATTATTAATCAATACTATAGAAAAGTTATAATTCTTTTTCTATTAAGCTCAAATAGTCATTAGAACATAACCCTAAAAGTTTGGAATCTATCAGACATTGATTGGATCAATTGACTATTTTGCTAATTATTTGACATAGAAAATTACCTAAATTAAATTGACCTTTAAATTAAAATCAGATTTCACCATTGAATTTCTCACTCCCAAATTAGTTAGGGGTGAATTTTGGAAAATTTTAGAATTCATCAAATTTTCCTGAATATTTTAATATATTTTAAATACTCAGAAAATTAAGATAATTAATTGATCTTCAATTGAAAATCTAACATCATTTTTGAGTTTCTCACCCCCAAATTAGCTGGGGGTGAATTTTTGGTATTTTGTAGAAGTCATTTGATAGCTGAATTTCAATTAAATTAATTATAATTAATCAATTTAATATTATTTAATCTTGCCGTCAAAATCTAGTGCAGTTTCACTATTTTATCAGACAATGTTTAATCTACTCCATATGATCATTCAAGCCATCCAAATTGGATGGCAAGATTGCGTCATCCCACTGCATGCAGGACGGGGCTCCGTGTGTCACAAAGAAGACTTACGTGACGGACTCTGGCCGCATGCATTGGGCTTTCCAACACTTTGCAGCTCCTTCCGAGCTCCTTTTATATCATTTCAAAAACCTAACCTTGTTTACATTGTCTAAGAATCGAATCAAATGTAGTGAACCCTATATCTTGTTGTTTATTTCTCAAAGTAATATCCCCAAGACAAATAAAGGTATCCCCCTTTTTTCCATTGATTTGATCATGCAATTGTTATGTTTCAATTTAGTTTCTCAATATCTCAAAGTACCTTATTGTCTGGTGTCCTCCATTAAACTCGACTATGTCAAATTGAAGCACAGTGGCTTCCAATTCAAGAGTCACAAACATTAACCCCCTAATATCTCAAAAGCCCTTAATTAGAGCTTCACATTTTTAACAAATACAATTGAAATCAATTAGGACTTTAGGTGCCAGTAAAAATTCTCTTCAATACCTATTAATTAATATATAAATTGTTGCATAAAACCCTTGGACCGCCTAGAATTTTGATGCCCTAAGTGGACCTCCCTGATACCCCATCAAAGAAGATCCACAGTGCTGGGTGAGGTCGAGTTAGGTCCAACTTGTAGGAGTCTTCCCTGTGCACATGCGTAGCCCACATGTGTGCATTTTTTCCTTGGTTGCAGCTAGATGGGCAGCTAGTCTGCGTGCAACTTTTCATGTGAACACTAACCTTAGGCTTACAATTTTAATTAATTAAATTAAGATCTTCAAATCCTGATCTCATTTTAACCACAAATCCAAACCTATTGATGTTATATCTCAAAGTGCTTAGAAAGTTGCAAGGATTATTACTATGCCATTAGATTCTCTATTTGGTGATTAGTTTCACTAATCACTTTCTTAGTTAATTAATTGCTTAAACTTTAAAGCCTCATAACTCCTTAACCACAAATTCAAACCTATTAATGTTATATCTCAAAGTGCTTAGAAAATTAGAATGATTAATAATATGCCATTAATTTTTTGCTTGGTGATTTATTTCACTAATCACATTTTTCAAAATTAAGCATTTAACCTTAATTTCATTAATATCATAACTTGGTCAAATCACTTCCAAATGCAGTGATCCAATATATCATTTCAATCAGAAAAGTGCAAAGAACACTAATCTACAAAATATTTGGATTTCTATCAATAGTTTGCTTAATCTCACTTAATCACTTAGAAAATAGATTAGTGAATATTAAGCTTAATTATTAACCAAATTTTATGTTTTTTCTCACTAAGCACTCACCAAAATGAGAAGAGCATGATTGTAAAGTTAATCTTCACATTATATATCAAGGAACCATTTGGCATTAAATGAAATGAATTTGAAACCCTAGATCTTACGTCTTAATTTTGACCACTTTGGTCCTTTTGGCCAAAAATTAAGTTAAGTGAATTTAATCTCTTAAATTTATCATTTACCCTTAAAATCAATAATCCTAGAGTTTAAAAAGAATATAAGGTTAATTAAATCATCAATTTTCCTTAAAATACTAAACTACAAAATTTGCCCTAATTATCCTAAGTGTTAAAATGTGGATGTAAAAATCCACATTTCCTTCACCTTTAGAATCATTATCTTATTAAAATTAATAATTAATCTAATTAAACTTCACATAATCTTAGAAGGATTCTTTAAGTAAATATTCCTTAGGATTTTTCTAAAATGATTAATTCTTTATCCTTATCTTTAGATTCTTAAGTCACACCCTATTGAGTAAGGAAATTACTCAATAGCTTACGTAAATTTATATTGTAGCTTTTGCACTTTTATAGTTAGATCTTATAATTTTAGGTCTTGATTATTTTATCTCTTGACTTTAGTTTAATATTAAAGATCCATCGTATTAAGTTTGATTATACTTAATAAGTTTTGCCTTAACCTTTAATACATGATAATTAAAGAAATCTTAGATGATTAGAATTTAGTAACTTTAGGTTAAGAGGTGTAAACCCCATATTTGGATTTTAAATTTTAATCCCTTAATATTGATGGGTTTTAGGGTTAATAGATATATCAATTAAGGGGACCTTATTTATTTGTTAACTTTTGTAAGCAACATTATTTGATTTAAATTAGAACTTGATTAATTCTAATGGGTGACCCTTATAGGACCATGACTCTGATTTTATACTGATAATAGAATATTAGAGATCTTGGGATTGTATATTCTTAGAGTAGTTAGACTGAATAAATTAAAAAATAAAAGATATCACAGATTTTTGCATAGTACCGCTTTGCTTCCATGATTTGTATCGCACTGCTTTCTTATTATTTGAGCCTTACTATTTTAACATACCTAGTTGAAATATGATCTATTTAATGAATATTATGTGTTATTTTTGATATGCATATAATATTGGTATTAGTAATCAGAAAATTTAGTAAATTAGATAAAAAATCTAGTGGAGTGTGTCCTAAGTAGTCTACCTCTATAGATTTTGAGATAGAATTGACTCAGGTCCAACCATGTAAGGGTTTGGATGATACATGTCTGATTCTGTATTCATTAATGTTTAGATGATATATGCAAGACTTCCTATTCTATGGCTATGTTCAAAAAGTTTCTATTATGGTAGGACTTATCTAAGCACATGACCAATTAAAATGAAATTATTTAAGTTTATTTACTTTCAATTCAATTTAGTTTTAAGTATTTTAGTATATACAGCATTTGTAGTATTTTCTGTACTTTTAGTATTTGTGCATTTTTAGCAGCTTACTAGTTTTATACATGATTAATTGAGTAAGCATGTTAGGATGTTAGTTTCAGTATTGATTACTTATTCTACATTTTTATCAGAAAAATTAGCATGTTTAATTGATCGTACCTATTTAAGACTTCTCCCTTGTACTTTAGAAGGTTACATATGCAACTGCATAACCTTTTTATAGATATTTAGTTTAAGATATTTAGTTTAAGGTATGCTTACTTACCTCATATATTGCTTAAGTTATTATGGAGCTTTGACCCTCCATGGTCAGGCTAATGCTAATATTAACATGACTATGATAGAGTGGTCCCCACATGTCATATTCCTCATTTTAGTCAGATTAGGTTTCTCCCTAATCCATCGATAAGTGCAAAACTTGCCACCTATATCTGTAATTCATATACCTAACATGCATACTTAAATGATAGAGTGCGAGTGTATACCCCACCCCGCCTTTATGCTTAATAGAACATTATTAGCGGCAAAGCAGGTCATTACTTAAAAGGAGTAACCCTTTCTAAATCATTATAAACCCATCACTAAGAAGAATTAATAAATGACTGATGAGTTCCCTTTTCATGTATTAAAAGCAGCTGCTGGGACTATCCTAAGACAAGAAAAGTATCATTATCTTAAGTATTAGTAATGTTTCTCATACACATTGGGCATAAGATGAATAAAGATATTTGTATTTGTACAGGGAAAATCCATTTGAATATGCTATAGTATATGAATAATCTACTGATCACATCATAATACTAAGAATAGATTAAATTTATAACAAAGTGTAGAAGCTTAAACATCTATTCGAAACATTCATCACAGAAGTTAAGTAAACATTCGTCTCTAAAAGAAAGAAAAATACATCTAGAGTTAATTTTTTACAATGCACTTTTATATAAAGAGCAGTAATAAAGCTATCATGTCACAGTAGTAAAGTAAAATCAGCATCACAACAACTATTGCTCCTTCGCCTCCTCTTAAAGCTCCGAATCTCCTTTTGAGTGTCACCCCAATAGTCTGGCCACAAAGTCTATGAGGGGAAAAACCTCACTTGCTGGGACCGCCTTGAACAATGGAGATGATAACAACTACAGAAATTTCCTCGGTCATTCGATTGATAAAGTGAAAAGGCATGACGGCCTTGATGATGAGATCTCAATGGAAAAAATGTGAGAGCAATCCAGACCACTGAATCATGAGCATGATTTGACGTTCAAGATCAACACAGGCAAGATCTGATCTAAGCCATCAGATCCATTTGAAAAAGCTACCGCATGCGCAGAGCCTCACATCAGATCACCCGCGGTCCGCACAGCAGATCTCGAGCGATTTGCCAACCATTGCAAGGGGGTTTTCAAACATTTTTAAATTGTAAAAACCCTTAATTGCAATTTATCTAAGTAAATTTATTGATTATGGCTTAAAAATGACCTCTGAATATTCATAGCTTGCACCATAGCTTAATTGGGGGTGAGAAATTTAAAAATTAAGTCAAATTTCAATTTTGAGATCAAACTAATATTGCTAATTGTTAGGATCCTAAAATTGGGCAAAATAGCAAATTAACTCAATTGAGCTCTGATTGATCCCAAATTTTTAGGGTTAGGTTCTAGTGATAAGATAAAGCAAATGGAATAGAATGAAGGCTTGGTAAGCATAGATTTGATAGGGTAAACAACCTAGGTTGTTACTGACTCCCCCCCACTTAAGAATGATTTTGTCCTTGATATCATATTTAAGAAGGAAAGAAACAAACCAAAAATAAGAATGGAAATAAAAAAAAGGTAATGAATTTTAAGAAATACTTGGATACTATCACTGTATATCTACCTCTTTCTCCCAAGTAAGCTTTGAGAGAACAATTTTTCCACTGAACCTTCCCCATGGGGATAGAGCGATTTCTCAACTACTTTCGATCATGAGCTAAGACTCTGATTGGCCCCTCCACATAGGAAAGATCAGGCTGGAGAGCAATGCCTAGAAATGAAACTAAATGCAAATGATTTCGAAGAGATATCTTCTCAATGATGATACCTAAAATATATCATGCACTACAAGAAGTTGTCGGGACTTATAATATGTAGGCCACAGTTGCTACTTTTGCTACTACTTCAAAGGGTTGACATAGCGGGGACTGAGTTTCCCTGCTACGCCATACTGAAATACACATTCATCGGGCTAACCCTTAAATGCATAAAGTCACCAACTTTAAATTTCAGAGGAAGACGTGTGCATCATGATATCAGCTTTGGAAATCTTGCGCTTCATAAATCCTCTGCTAATTAAACTGCAACCCATCTTTTTTGTTTCCCTCAACTAACTCTTATCCAAAAAGTTGAATGCTACCAATTTCTAACCGCACAAGTGGAGTACTACATGTTCTCCCATAGATAACTTCATACGGGGCCATGGTGATGCATGCTTGTTGACTGTTGCTGTAAGAAAACTCCATCAACGAAAGATGATATTCCTAGACACCACTAAAGTCTATGATATAAGACACAAAAGTTCTTCAAGAATCTAATTAACCCTTTCTATTCATCAATCAATTTGAGGGTAGGAAGCTATGCTCATGACTAGAGTAGTTTTCCAAGTTTTGATGCACCGCTTGCCAGAGTATGGATGTGATTCTGCTATCTCTATTAGATACGATCAACTTAGGAATCCCATGGAGTCTAATGATTTCTTTAATATAAAGCTTGGCCAACTACTTCAATGGAATCATTCTAACCAATTGGAATAAAGTGGGCAGTTTTGGTCCGTCAATCAACTATAAGCCAGATGGAATTAGCTCCACATCACAATTTAGGTAGACCCATAATGAAGTCCATGGATATGTTAAATTACTTTTGTTCTATGATTTCTAGAGGATGAATCAATCCTCTAGACCTTGATGTTCAACTTTGACTAAGTTACAATCATTACACTTCACTACAAATTCTGCGATACACTTCTGCATTCTAGGCAACCAAAAGGATTGCCTCGATTCTTGGTACATCATAGTGCAACCAGGATAAATCTTGTAGCTATATTGATGGGCTTCAATAAGAACTTTTTGATTTAAGGACCTAGGAATTCATAGTCAGTTCTCTTGATAGATAACACTAATGTGCAACTGCAGGTCCATACTATGATCGCTTTTGATATCAAACTTAAAGTTCAAGAAGTTTTCATCTTCTAATTGCATAATGGAAATATTCCTGAGGAAGCTTGATTTTGCTGAACTCTAATCTAATAATGTATTCAACTCTCCACTGCATATAGGTTCAACACTTAACTTGGCAAATTCAGCTTCAAGAGGATCTATAGCAATCATGGAATAAAGAAAAGCATGATGGCTTAGAGCATTAGCTACCACATTTGCCTTACCAAGATGGTTTTGAATAGTTAGGTTATAGTCACTGATTAACTCCAACCATCTTCTTTGGCGAAAGCTTAACTCTCATTGAGAGATGATGTAGTTTAAACTTTGGTGATCAGTGAAGATCTCACATTTAACCCCATAAAGATAATGTCACCAATATTTTCAGAGCGAACACTATGGCAGCAAGTTCAAGGTCATGGACTGGATAGTTCCTTTCATTTGGTTTCAACTAGCGGGATGCATATGCAATAACATTTTTCTCTTGCATTAAATACATCTCAGGCGAGTTCTTGAAGTGTCAATGAAAATTTGGAAATCCATACCTTGTTTGGGTAAGGTTAGGATGGGGGTAGAAATGAAGGCTTGTTTAGCTTAGAGAAAGTTTCTTCAAATTCCAGGAGCCCCTCAAATAGAACATTTTCTTACGTTAAACATGGATAGAGGAGAAGCTATCTGCAAAAGTACTTTGACCAGCTTGCGGTAGTAGCCTGTAACTCTTACAAAGATACAAATAATAGTCATTATTTTAGGTTGAGACTATTCTTGCACAACATTGACTTTCCTTTGATAAACTCTGATTCCATCAGCATCAACGACGTGACCCAAGAATGCCACAAAATCAAGTAAAAACCTCGCACTTGGAATACATAGCATAGAGTTGATGCTTACGCAATTTTTCAGGCATAGCTCACAAATGGTTTTCATGGTCCACTTATTCTCTTAGAATAATTAAGTATATCGTCGATCAATACGATTACAAATTTATTTAAGTGTGGCTGAAGCACACACTTCATTACATCCATAAAGTTGGATGGTGCATTGTTAGATCAAAGGACATCACTAAGAATTCTTAATGTCCATAACACGTCTTAAATGTCATCTTCTCAACAACTTCTTCCTTAACTCGTAGTTGATGCTAATTTGCCACAAATTGATAATGGAGAATACCTTGTCTCTAGTTGTTGATGGAATAGGCAATCGATATGAGGTAATGGATACTTATTCTTAATCATCACCTTGATGAGTTCTCAATAATCTACGTACATATGAATAGAACCATCTTTCTTTTTGAAGAAAAGGACTAGCGCTTCTCAAAGAGACATAGTTAGTCTAATGAGGCCTTTATTAAGTGGTTCTTGGAGTTGCTTGTTTAGCTCTTGCAACTCCTTGGGTGCCATATTATACAAGACCATCAGAATAGGCTGAGTTTCAGGGATAAGCTCGATCCCAAATCTATATCTCTAATTGGCAGAAGGATAGGTAGGTCTTCTAGGAATATTTCAGCAAATTCTCAAACTATAAAATTCTCACATATAAGAATGTCTTCCTTATTGCTTATAGCATTGTCACTAGGTAGGCATCACATCCTTTTCTGGCACAATAACTGGGGATTGAATAGCCTTGCAATGGGATACTTTTACAGTCCTTTAATGCTTGAAGGCTTCCATCCTAAGATTGAATGAAGTGAGCCTTCCACTTCTTATCCATCTAAAACTAGAAGTGATCTTTTATATGGGCAACTTTTCAAGCTTGGGGAGATGCTAAGATGACGGGACACCAGATGTGCCATGATCAAATATTTATGTCCTTTTAAAACTAGCTACACCTTGCCGCTATAGTTCTCACTAGATCTAGAGTAAATATGGTAAGTCGGCAAAATTCTAGATGCTGCACTTGTTTTACCACAAATATTCTGATTCATCTTGGTGTAAGGGTGTGGTCAAATTGATAACTTCATAATTAGTTCACTTAATGATTGTCAGGTTTCTTTTCTACCAATTTAGCCAGCTTGTAGTGTCCATGGGGTTTTGAACCCCAATAAAAATGCTGTCCTGAGTTGTAGAAAGCTATGCATAATTCCATTCATTGAGAAATGTGAGGCCAATGGAGATGCAATATTGATCACTAGAGGTTGCTGAGCTACAAGCATACTATGAGTTTCCTGAGCTTACTAGGCTTGACTTTTAATTAAGGCTCTCACCAAGCTAACAAGAGAGTTTACATCCTCATAACCATTTGATGATAAATAAATAGTAGTTTTCACTAGAATCGTCAATGATGGAGAAAATGGATTCATGACTGAAAATTAAGAGTTCAAAATACAGAAGGCAAATCAAAAGTTTACTTTTTATTAAGTGCTTTGAAGAAGTACAAGATACTTGAACTGAAAGACAAAATAAGCATAAATAATAAACATAACTAGGAAAGGAAGAACATATATTTTAATTACAAAATTCTGCAACAAAAGAAATACAAAAATTGACATAAGTAAAGGTGGTCCTCTCTTGTGTTTCATCTTTAACATTCAATATATCCTTGTCCACCATTCTTCAGCCTTCTAACATAGTAGAACTCCAAAAAATCTAGAGGTGGTACTCATCGGGACATGAGTTTTCACGGAAAAATGTAGTTACACGATCTAACCACTTGACCTACCTAAAGTACATGTGTATGAATTTGCTGGTACATGGTTTGAAGTTATTTGGGATGGTAAGATCCTAAAATTTATCATCCTCTCAGAACGATATATTTTTTTCTATATATATATATATATATATATATAGTATTTAATTTTTGAAACATTTATTTCTGTCATTTTCTTATATATATATATATATATATTGTTGTGTTGTGGAGACCTCTTAGTGTATAGGAATAGCCCTGGTGCTGCAGCATGCCGTGGCACCACCGCAGAACGCCCAGGGGTTCCAACCCGAGACTGAGGTGCTATCACGTGCCTCAGTCATCAGCAATTGAGAAGCAAGTGCTGGCAGTGCGTCGCAGTGGAAATCATCACTGCAGCATGTAATAATGGAAATGTCAGGCACATCAGCACGCCACAATGTGCTCAACATGAGAGGCTAGCGCTACAGCATGTCACTGCTGGCCAACCCAAGATGCGAGCGCTACGGCTCGTTGTAGCGCCTTATGGAAAAAATGTTTTGGTCCAGGTTATGCCCAAAAGCAAATATGAGGGAATTTGGGACCTTTCAGGGTCCAAAATTGAGCTGGGTAATTAAGTAGATAAGTTAGAAGGCAATTATAATGTTGGCATTTCAGATTAGAGGCTGAAATTTACTGTGAGGAGAGGATTCCTAGGTTGAACTCTAAGGATTGCTACTGTATAAGTTAGCCCTTGCATATTGGAGGAGATACTCCCAGTAGTGGCTGCATCATCTCCTTTGCATTCTAGAGTAAGAGCTGGAGAATTTATGCTAATGTAATAAGCTCTGTGTAACTTTGTAACCTTCAAGTTATTCTAGTGGATTTTCTTATGGTGTGGCTCCATGGTTTTTCCTATTCTTGGAATTTCCACGTATTTCTTTATTTTTCAATGTTTCTTTGTGTGCTGTGAACTTGCATGCATGTGCTGTGATTTTTAAGTCTTGTGGTTTTATGATTTTGAGATTGCTTGGTAACCGCCAATGCAGCCACATTCCTCGAATACGAAGTGCATGCTCTTGTGAAAATGCTTTCGCAGCGAATATAGTGTGCAGAAGTCTTCATCACGTAGTTACCAATAAGTGGCATTAGAGCCAGAGGTTACCTTATTGGTCCTAAGGTATTATTGTTTGAGTGGGAGCAATGGTCGAAGAGATGAGACACAAGATTGAGAAATTCAGCCGAACGAACTTTGTCTTTTGAAAATGGAGATGGAGGATCTTCTCTACCAGAAGTAGTATCTTCCATTGAAAGGAACCGACAAGAAACCTACAGCTATGACTAATGAAGAATGAGAAGTTCTTGATAGAACTACATTGGGTTTGATTAATTTATTGCTGCCTTCTTCTGTTGCTTTTAATATTATTAATAAGAAAACTACTATAGATCTCATAAATGCCCTTACAAAGATGAATGAGAAGTCTTCGACTTCAAATAAGGTTTTATTGATGAAGAGATTGTTTAATATGAAGATGATGGATGGCTATTAAGTGACTGAACACCTTAATAGGTTCAACACCATGGTGAGCCAGTTGAGTTTGGTGGCATCAGTTTTGATGATGAGGTCCGAGCTTTGTTACTCCTCTCTTTACTGCTAAACAGTTGGGTTGGGCTAGTTACAACCATGAGCAATTCATCAGGGAATGCATTATCAAAATTTGATTATATTATTGGGCTTGTGCTAAATGAGGAGGTGTAGAAGAAATCTCATGGAGAGGCATCTACTTAAGCACTGAATGCTGAGAGTAGATGAAGGCATGTTGAAATGAGACATAATAGAAATAGGTCAATGTATTGATGAGAAAAATTAAGACCTACAAAGGCAAAGCCAGATTGTTGGAACTGTCGGAAGGTAGGTCACTTTAAGAAGGACTGCCCTACCCTAAAGAAGCCAAGTGGTTGTGTAAGGATGATGAACCCCCACTGTGAATGTTTAAGTTGAAGAGGATCGGGATACTTTGATCCTCTCACTTATCAACATGAAGTTCTGGGTTGTGAACTCAAGAGTATCCTTTCATGCAACTCTGTTTATGAGTGCCTTCAAGAGTTACACTAATTGTCACTTGGGAAAGTGTATCTTGGAGATGATAAGGTGTGCTACAACACTAGCAGAGGTGATGTGGATGTTAAGCTACTAAGGGCTGCAGTTTAGAAGCTCAAGGATGTTAGATTGTGCCATATCTAAGGAGAAATTTGATCTCAGTGAGCCAGTTAACCAAAGAGGGTACCACACTTGTTTCATAGGAGACTCATAGAAGGTCACCAAGGGTGACTCTAACAGACTGTAAATACACATTTGCACTTGCACGCAAGTGTACATGGTATGATGTAATAATTAGGAATGGTAAGTTCTGAATTTATATCATCCATAGGGAATGATGGTTTTATTACTAAGTTTTATCTATGTTCAATAATGTTTAGACAATCTATATTTATGTTTTTGTGTGGTTCCTAATTTATCAAAGCAAAGATTAAATTGAAGATACTATTTAATTAGGAAGAGAGAGTTGGGGTTCATTATGTGATTCGTAAAAACTCGGTGATGTAATCATGTCATTGCAATTTATAAAGTAATTTTACTATGCATAATCAATCAAGTGAACATTGCCTTCCTTAGATTGGTCCTCTAATTCCAACGAGTTCAAATCTAGTGCACAAAGAGAACACCCTAGGAGTTTTACCTCAGCACATAAATTCTTATGAGATCATAGTTAGCTTAATTTCAATTTCCTACATCTAGGTTACCAAAACAGTCTCTTAGTTCAATGGATATCACAAGCTTTGATTCACACCAATCAGCGTCATGGGCTACACACGTGGTTTAGCTAAGGGAGAGGATTCATCGGACCCAATGGACTAGGTCACATCATCCATGGGTGTTCATAGATCTCTCCCTCCTTCTACTTTGCTAAGCTACAGAGCATGATTGGAGGGGGCTTGGCGAACAAGCTTCAACTTCTCAGATGATCTAAAGGAGTAGTGCTAGTGGGCTTGAGAACTTGTCACGTAGCTCTCAGCTCTATTGCACTCACTCCTTGCTTTAATTTAACCAGTCAGCATTGGAGCATAAGTCTTTTAATATCTTATAGAAATATTATCATTCCATATTTAGTTATTATAGATTTTCATTTGATAATCATTTCAAGCATCCAATAAAAATAAATAAAAATTAAGCTCAAATTTTATTCATTGCAAATTCAATATACAACACCTAACTCCTTACTCAGCACATAGTTACAAACCCAACCCTCTCTAAAGAGGGTTTAGCTCTCCATTTCAGTTTCAATACTACAAGAGAAATAAAAGAACATGAACCTTGGCATCGGTTCACAAATAAGGAAAACTAGATAGGGGTGAGAAATGGTACTTGGAACATCCCTGAATTTATGGGGTTCTCTTAGTTCTTTCTCCTTCCTTCTCTTCCTTTCTCTAAGTTCCTCTGCTTCTCTTCCCTCTTGAACTTGCAAGGTTATTCTAAAATTTCTTCCCTGTAAAGTTCTCCTTCTCTTTTCCATAGTAGCACATAATTTGATCAATGAATGTTAAAAGTGGGAACCCTTCTTTAGTTTCAAAATATTGTTTATATAGGGATTCCTTTAACCTTGTGTGTAAATTCTGTCTAACCCTTCCACTTCCTTGAATTTATGGTAAGCCATTTGATATATTCCTATATTCCTCTAGGTTACAATAGGATTTATTGCTTTTGCAGTTTTCAAATGGTTGGAGAAGGCCAATGGTTTAAATTTTCGGCCTTTCCCTATGCTGTCGTTGATGCCTTGACCTGGGAAAAATTGCGTCGGTCACTGTGGCCCGCTGCAAGCTGTTGTATTTCATTCTTGCTGTGCATGGCTACAAACATACTGTTTACTGGGGATCCACTGTAGCGCGCTGTAGTGGCCTTGTTCGAAACACTATTCCGCTGCAGCTCACTAGAGCGAGTCGAGATAATTCAGATTCTCGCCACGGTGCGCTGCGGTGGTTTTGAGTTTGAATTCAATGTTCAATTAATTTTTCCCTTGATTTATATAGTAAATCTGAAATGACGATGTGGCCCACTAGAGCGTGCTACAGCGAATTCCTTCCAGAATTGCAGAATTGCTCCAGGTTGTGCAAGCTGCTCTCATGCCTCTAAAGCGCGCCAAGGCACGCTACGGTGCGCCACAGCAGTTTTATCCCAAATTGCATATTTAAGCCAAGTTTTAATTTGTTCATCTTTTATTCTGAAAAGCAGTGAAAGCACATCAAAATATAATATTTTAGCTGAAAGTATTTGCTTTAATTAACCTATTTTACTATAAATCCTGGGGTTATCATACCCCCATACTTAAATTCTTGGTCGTCCTTGAGAAAGCTCAAAAATAAAATTTTCTGATTTTCTATATTGCAAAATTCAATTAGATATGTGTGAAGTGTTTTTTTTTTCTTTTTTTTTTTTTTTGCTATTTCATGTATTACTTGACAAGGTAATTAGAAGAATTCAGATTCTAACAAGTCTCGTAATAATGTCTTCCTTTCTTTTGACTATTTTAGTTTTTATTTTCAAAATGTATGATACTCAACTCATAATTCCAGGGGGATTTTCTAGGATTGCTTAACTATGAAAAGTTAGATTCGGTGTGTAAGAGTCTAGTGCCATTTGTGCTTCTTCTTATAAATTGCAATGAAAAATTCTTTTCAGGATAAATATTTTTCTTCATCTTATTTTTTCTTAATTTTCTTACTTTGGGACAGATATTTTTCTTCATCTCTGGATTTTCTTTTTGTATTTAGTTCAAGGGAGAGATATTTTTCTTCTTCCCCATTTATTTTCATTGCGTTCAGTAGTCCTATGGAAGAATAGCTCATTCTTGTTTCAATCATTTCTTACTTTCTCTAAATCAAGTTCCTTGAACCCACCCCCACACTAAGATTGAAAGCATCGTACATTTTTGATTGTGGAGACTTAAAGTAAATGAGTGTAAAACAATTTAGCATAAAAAATTTTCAGAACTGTTCATTTGCTTAATCACTTCTTGTTGGGTAAATTAGAATAAATAAATTCTTCACATGTTCCATCACAATTGAATTCAGCTCATTAAAAGTCTTAGAAAAATTGTTGAGATGATAATATTCTATTAGCATAATAATTGGGGGATAATAATTCACGAAGATTTATTTGAACAAAAATAAAAAACACAAAGTTGAAGGCAAAATAAAAATACTATACAAGGAGTAGTAATGAATGAAACAACCTAATATAAATAAAGACAAACTTTTGTTACTGCAATCATGCATGAGACTTCCTCTTGCTCTTTTATTGATGCACACATGTACTAATTAAATCTGCAACAAAAAAAACATAAAATTATTTGTTGGGTTGCCTCCCAACCAGTTCTTAGTTTAATGTCCTTAGCCTGACCAAAAAGAGGTTATATCCCTTTAAATTTTTTTTCAATATTTTCATTAAGGCTTTTGGATAGTACAAGCTTGTTTAATAATGTAATCGTTATGAATTACGGCTACACTATCTTTTTCCTTCTATGTCGAGCTTATGTCTTCTAACTTATAATAGTTTTTCTCTTTATTCTTCTATTTATTTTTCTTATTTCTTGCCTTATGTTTGTCATAAAACTCATCAAATTCATCACTAATATCATTCTTAAATTCATTTTCAAAAAGGTGTTAAATTCAATTAACTTAAGAGTAAGATCAAAGCATTTCCTTGCAAATTCACATTGCACACAATAATCATCAATATTGCTAAGGGGTTTGTTTATGTTTGAGATACCTCAAATGGTTTTGATGCCTTCATTATTTTGAATCACTTGCCTTGCATATCCTCAAATAATGCATCACTTATTGTTAAATATTGAGGTAGATGCACTTGAGGTGTGTAGGAGACATAGTTTTTGGATTGCATTTGATCAACTATTTCTATTTGAGAATCTTGTTGCATTTTTAAATTGTCTAATTCAAATTGATACTCCAACTCTTTCTCATTTTCATTGTTCATTTGAGTTAAAGTGATTTCACTACATGTTAGCATTTCTTGTTGCATTTTCAAATTGTCTAATTCAAATTGATACTCTAACTCTTTCTCATTTTCATTGTTTGTTTGAGTTAAGGTTTCTTCCCTACAAATCAACACTTCTTGGACAGGGTTAGCTAATTGTTACAATATAAAGTCTAACTTAGCTTCAATTGATTTACATAGATGCTTTTGACCTTCCGGTTAAATTCAAGCCTAATTGTGGTTGGTTCAGTTTTGTGTAAATTATAGTTCACATGACCACTAAAATCTTCTACCGATTCTTCTAAATAAGATTGCTCACACGTCCAGTTTGTATTGTTAAAGTTAATATCAGAGTGAGTGTAATTGCATTGCAAGTTGTGATCAAACTTAATGTCATTGATCGATTTTGTTCTCGAAGGTGCAAAAGGGGTAATTGTATTACTATCATAACATGAATGTGTTCCCCCACACCAATACACCTATTTTGATTATTATTGTGCATGTCCATGAAATTTGAGTACTCCATATATGAAGATAAAACCTATAAAAATTAACAGAAAAGTAAACTAAAGAAATGAAAAATATATATGCAAAACAAAGATAATTCTAAATCACTATTTACTGATAGATTATACTTAATACAAAACTAGAACCGCTCCCCAACAATGGCCCCAAAAATTTAACAGACTACAAATACACATCTGCGCTTGCATGCAAGTGTACGTGATATGAAGTAATAATTTGGAATGGTAAGTTCCAGATTTATATCATCTACAAAAAATGATAGTTTTGTTACTAAGTTTTATCTACATTCAATAATGTTTAAACAATTCATATTTTGGTTTTGGTGCGGTTCCCAATTTAACAAAGCAAAGATTAAATTGAATATACTATTTGATTTAAGAAGAAAGAGTTGGGAGTTCATTATGTGACTTATAAGAACTTGGTGTTGTAATCATGTCATTGCAATTCATAAAGTAATTTTATTAAGCCTAATCAATCAAGGGGACATTGCCTTCCTTAGAATGGTCCCCAAATTCCAACAAGTTCAAATCTAGTGCACAAGGAGAACACCTTAAGGGTTCTACCTAGGCACATAGATTCTTATGAGATAATAGTTAGTTTAAATTTAATTTCCTACATCTAGGTTACCAAAGCATTATTTTAGTTAAATGAATTTACTAGCTTTAATTCCCACCAATCAGCATCGTGCGCTACACACATGATTTAGCTAAGGGAGATGATTCAATCAGACCCAATGGACAATGTCACATCATCCATAGGTGTTCAATGATCTCTATCTCGTTCTACTTTGCTGAGCCACATAGCATGACTGGAGGGGGCTTGGATCACAAGCTTCAACTTCTCGGATGATCTGAAGGAGTCGTGCTAATGGCTTGAGAAACTAACTCCTTGCTCTAATCCAATCAGTGGGCCATTGGAGCACAAGTCTTTTAATGTATTATACAAATACTTTTATTCCAAATTTAGTTATTAAAGATTTTCATTTGATAATCATTCCATGCATTCAATAAAAATAAATGTGAATTCAACTCAAATTTTATTCATTATAAATTCAACATACAGTACCATACACCTAACTCATCACATAATTACATTCCAACCCTCTCCAAGGAGGGTTTAGCCTTCCATTACAGTTTCATTACAGTAAGAGATATAAGAGAACATGAACCTTGGTATTGGTTTAAAAATAAAGAAACTAGATAGGGTGTGAAATGGTACTAGGAACAACCTTGAATTCAAAGGTTCTCTTAGTTTTTTCTCCATCCTTGTCTTCCTTTCTCTAAGTTCCTCTACTTCTCTTCCCCCTTGAACTTGTAAGGTTGTTCTGAAATTTCTTCCCTGGAGAGTTCTCCTTCTCTTTCCCACAACAGCTTATAATTTAGATCAATGAATATCAAAATTGGGAACCCTTCTTTAGTTTCAAATCTGAATCAAATTGCCTCGGTGTGTTGTAGCAGCCTAGTTCGAAACACTGTTCCGCTGCAGTGCGCTGTAGAAGTCGAGTTAATTCAGATTCTCGCCACGGCACACCGAGGCGATTTGATTTTTGAATTCACTATTTAATTAATTTTTCCCCTTGATTTATATAGTTAATCTAAAATGACGTTGTGGCCCGCTGCAGCAGATTCCTTCCAGAATTGTAGAATTGCTCCAGGTTTTGTAAGCTGCTCTCATGTTGCTAGGGCGCTGGGGTGCGCCATGGTGGTTTATCTTAGAATTGTATATTTAAGCTAGATTTTAATTTGCTCATCTTCAATCCTGAATAGTAGCAAAAGCACATTAAAATATATTATTTTATATTAAAAAGTGTTCGTTTTTATTAGCCTATTTTACTATAAATCTTGGAGTTATCACACTTATTATTGGTCGGGGCAATAGGGAAGGTACACTCTACTTGATTAATAAAGTGTCTAATACTATTGCAACTGCAGAAGAGATAGATGAGGATCTAGGGCGTCGGAGGCTTGACCATATGAGCGAGAGCGGATTGAAATTCCTATAGTTAAAGGGGAAAACTCCCAAGGACTAAAGTTAGCAGACTTGGATTTCTGTGAAGACTGTGTACTGGGTAAACTGAAGAAGGTTTCAATCTCCAAAGTTGGAAAGGGAGCTGAAAAGCAAGAAATTAAAGTTGGTGTATACAGATATCTGGGGACCAACTCCTACATCATTCATAGGTGGAGCAATACTTCACTCACCCTTCAGTGATGATCATACTAGGAAAGTATGGCTTACTTTCTAAAACATAAATCTGATGTATTTGAGGTATTTGGAAAAGTGTTTAGCTTTGGTGGAGAATAAGATAAGATTAAAGCTAAATGCTCATGGTCTGATAATGGAAGATAGTATTATGATATGGAGTTTAAGGAGTTCTGTGCCTTGAGAGGTATCAAGAGAGAGTTTACAGTCCCTAGAACATCACAAAAAAATGGGTTTGTAGAATGGATGAACAGGACAATCATATAAAGAGCTAGAAGAATGAGATTACATGCAGGTCTCCCAAAATAGTTAAGGGCTGAAGCCGTTAACATAGTTGTATATCTAATCAACAGGGGACCTTCCGTACCCTTGAATATATGGATCCTCAAGGAAGCTTGGAGCATAAAGGAGGAGAAACTAACCACCTCAAGGTATTTTACTGCTCATCCTATGTGCATATTGATGCATGATCCAGGAGCAAACTTGATGCTAAGGTGATCAAGTGCACATTTGTTGCATATGGCACGAGTGAGTTCTGTTACAAATTCTGGGACAATCAGAACTATAAAGTCATCAGAAGCAAGGAACACTTTTAATGAAAGTGAGATGTACAAGGATTGTATGGGAATCAAGACTGATTCTAAGGATGTTTCAAATGGATAACCCCAACAAATAGAGATTGATGACAGCATTGAGTCAGATGTTGGGAACATGAAGAACCTCATGAGGGTGTCAATATTGAACTACAAACACCCATGCTAAGAAGATCCACAATAATCATAAGACCACCATAGAGGTACTCTCCTTTTTTGTTTTATTTGTTACTAACAGATGGAGGTTAACAAGAAAGCTTGGAAGACGCATTTCAAGTTGAAGATTCATTCAAGTGGGAGGCAACCATGAATGAGGAAATGGCATCACTCATGTCCAATTGGACATGGGAGTTGGCACCCTTGCCCACTGGAAAGAAGGCTCTTCAGAACAAGTGGGTTTATAGGGTGAAGGAAGAGCATAATGGGAGCAAGCACTACAAGGTGAGACCTGTAGTAAAGGGTTTCTAGCAAAATTATGGGGTCGACTACAGTGAGATCTTTACCATAGTTGTGAAGATAAAAACCATTTGGGTTGTACTAAATACTGTTACAGTTGGGAATTTGCATTTGGAGCAAATGGATGTTAAAACAGCTTTCCTTCATGGAGAACTGGAAGTGGATCTATACATGAATAGCCTGAAGGAAACAAAGCTCAAGAGAAAGGAAAATCTGAGCTAGTGTTAAAAGTAGAGCCTCTATGGCTTGAAGCAAGGGCCAAGGTAGTGGTACAAAAGGTTGGACAGTTCATGTCAGAATAAGGGTACAAGAGATATTAGGTGGATCATTGTTGTTACATAAAGTAGTGTAAGTCCTCCTATATCATTCTATTATTTTATAAGGATGATATGTTGATTGTAGGATCAAACATGGAGGAGATAATGTTGCTTATAGGAATGATGTCAAAGGAGTTTGATATGAAGGACTTGGGGTCAGCCAAGAAGATTCTTAGAATGAGAATCAATAGGAGAGAAGTGCATGAATTCTGTAGCTGTCACAGAAAGAATAAGTTGAAAAGGTGTTGAAAAGATTCACCATGAGTGAGCGAAGCCAATGGGCACTCCCCTAAGAAGTCACTTCAGCTTATTAAGGAAATAGATGCCAAAGTATGAAAAGAGAAGGAGTATATGCTAAAGGTTCCATATGCATCATCAGTTAGGAGCTTGATTTATGCAATGATCTGCACGAGACCGGATATTTCCCATGCAGTGGGAGGGGCTAGTAGGTTCATGGAAAACCTAGGGAAGTACCATTGGGATGCGATCGAGTGGATCCTAAGGTATTTGAAAGGATATTGGGCCAAAGCTTTATGCTTTAGGAGATCTGTCATTATTTTACATGGCTATGTAGATTCAAACTTTATAGGAGATGTTGATAGTAGGAGAAGCACTACATGTTATGTGTATATATTGGGAGTGCAGCAGTGAGCTAGATCACCAGGCTACAAATATCATGTTGATTTCAAACCATGGAGGTAGAATACTCGCCATCACGGAGGAAAGCAAAAAGATGATCTAGTTGAAAGTTTTATGGTAGAATTGGGCAATGTGAAGATAGATCTGAAGCTCTACAGCCTTATATTATGAGCAAATATTCATCTGACAAAGAATGCGCCTTTCATGCCAAGACAAAGCACATTCAACTCCGTTACCATTTCATTCGCATAATGTTGGAAGAAAGACAGCTAGGATTGGAGAAGATCCATACTTCTAAGAATCCATCTGATATGCTTATTAAAGCAATAACAATGGAAGAAATTGAAGCTATGTGCAACTTTAGTTAGCCTCGATACATGAAGAGAGAGCGGGTGAGCCACACCACGTGTATAACCCAATGCTGTTACTTATCCTAATCTTTGCTTGATCACATCCTAATTATCATTCAATTAAGTTCATCTACTTATTAGAACCAAACCATAAAATTTTGGAGCCATTAAGAGCTGAATCGAATATTTGGAATATTTAATAATACTTAATTAATTAGAAAATTGAGATATTTAATTTGACCTCAAAATCAAAATTTGACTTTGCCATTGTGCTCGTCACCCCAAATTAGCTAGGGGTGTTGTTTAAGAAGTATTTGGAAGTCGTTGGATTTTCTCGAAATTTTAGTATTTAAATACCCCAAAAAATAAAAAAATTAAATGCTGGTTGAAATTGAAATCTGACTTCACCGTTGAACTCTGCACCCTTGAATTAGCTAGGGGTGAATTTTTGGGATTTTTTGAAGCACATTTATAAAATATGATTTTTTTTAAAGCTTAATTAACTAAATCAAAATTCCTTTTTTTCCCGTCATCCTTTTCCTGAGCAAGGGCCACTCGGTACCTTCCTCCCAATACCCTGCACACAAGAGGCTTTTCCCCCTCCCATTTGTGAAGACTCACTTAAGTAGTAAGAAGTGGAACTCTTAAACATCGAGGCACCTTTTCAAATAATGGTGGAGTTCCTGGTAAGAACTCCAAAGTTAAGCATGCTCAGGTGGGAGCACTACCAAGATGGGTGACCTACTCGAAAGTTATCTTCTTAGTGCAAATTTATGAGTTTTTTCAAGACAAAGCGGACAATACCTTGGTAGTTAAGAGTTTGGGCTATTACAAATGGTATCAGAGCAAACCATAGGGTGTCAGATAGGAGCTAAGTGTCATACAGGGTAAAGTGCCACTTCATGTGAGCAACCACTTGAACCCATGATGGTTAGGTGCTATATGGTTGGGTACCTCTTGCGCTTGTAGGGGTCACCTCTAGTCCTATCTACCCAATGGATATTCTTGGATCTGTGTGTGGATACTGACGAGGACATCAGTTACTTAAGTTGGGGAGATTGTGAAGACTCACTTAAGTAGTAATAAGTGAAACTCTTAAACATCGAGGCGCCTTTTCAGATAACGGTAGAGTTTCTGATAAGAACTCCAAAGTTAAGCGTGCTCAGGTGGGAGCACTCCCAGGATGGGTGACCTACTGGGAAGTTATCTTCTGAGAGCAAAACCGTGAGATCTTTCAGGCCAAAGAGGACAATACTTTGGTGTTAAGAATTTGGGCTATTACACCTTCCCCTCCATACTGATGGGAAGGCTCATTGATGGAGCCATGTCCCAACCTCCTTTAAGATGGACCTTCAGCCCTCCTCCCTTCAATTACTAAAAATCCTTCCTCACTTTCCATTTCCATTGCTCAACTGGAACACTTCTCCTCTTCCCAATATCATTCCCTTCCAAGATCATTCCCAAGCAATAGAAGAACCTTCAGCCTCTTCCTCCTCTTGCTAGTAGTTGAAGAAGAAGAAGAAGCTTCTCCCCTCAAGCCCTAAAGCTCCCAAGTTCCTACAAAAATTAGAGTCCTCTTCCTCCATTCATTTCAAGGCTGAGGTACCTCTTTAGTACCTCTTCTTTTTATCAAATAGTTCCTACATTTACCTTACATGTCTATTTCATGCTAATAAGAACTTGTGTATGAGATGTAGAGACCATTAGTGCTCATTAAGATAGTAAGTTTTTGGGAAAACATTATATTCTGCAAATATGATTTTTATATACTCAAAGCTTTAGCCTCATTTTTTCCATTGTTAAAATAATCTTTTTGTGTTGATTTTAGAATCCATGGAAAGGCCTCAGAAAGACCTTTCCATCGGTATATGGCACCGTACTTGAGGTGCCCTAAATCAAGAGTATTTAGGTGCCAAAGAGACACGTTTTAGTTTCGCACGGGCAAAATCACCGTTAAGCACTGCTGCGCGCCATAGCGCCTAGCTCTCGGCCAGAAACCACTACAGTGCAGCATAGTGGCCCGCGTCTTGAGTAAAATCCACTGTAGCATGCTGTAGTAGGCCACAGTGTGCCGTAGCGCCTGGCCCTCGGCCAGTAAGCTATGGTGCGCCATAGCACCCGCTCTCAAGAAATTTGGCGCTGTCGTGCCGTAGGCCCGAAAGTGATACAATGCGCACACAGCGCTGAAATCCACTGTCGCACATCGTAGTGCCCGTACCCTTGGAAAATTGGCACATCGTGCACCATAGCACCTAGTTTTGGTCAAGGGGTGCGTGCTGCTACGCATATCGTAGCACCCAAAAGTGTCCGAAATTGCCCAGAACTATCCGGAATGGCATAAACTTCACATTTCTTGCATTTTAATGACTCTAGGCCTTAATGGGGCCCAAATATACTAAAATAAAAATTGGATTTAGTAAAACCAATCAATTTGTGAATTTGAAGGTCATTTTGAAAATGGAAATTTACCACTTATCCTAAAGGGCATGTTTTAAATCCTAAAATTTTGCTTTAGACCCTTAAGCAATTTTAGCCATAACTTAATCAATTGACATTAAAATTTAGCATTCTTAGGCTCTATGGCACCCTTAGACAGTGAACAACAATAAACTAACTAAATATTTAGACTTCATTAGGTAACTTTACCAAACTGCCCTAATAGGATAAAATCTTTTATTTGGACCCATAGGACTTAATACTTATCTAAATTTAATGTCCAACTGTCTATCTTCATGTTAAACAGCAAAGAATCATTTCAGATCAAGAAATCCAATTTGGCGCACTTAATCAAACGTAGCATTTTACATACTATCTCCTCAGAACTAAAGAAAATAACTAAAACATTACTGCATTCATACTTACTACTGCCTCCTCAATTCAGTTATGCTCCATTATTTCACCTTAGCCTTTTATGACTCTAAGAAACTTATTAGCTTAGACTCTTATGACACTAAGAATATTATATTTTTCAGTTCAGCAGGATAGTTTAGCCCTCTTCTGATATGATAGTCATTATATACTTATTTACTATTTTATTATTACCTTTTTATTGCAGTTAGTATTTACTTTACCTACTTACATATATACTTATAAGATTCTAGATTTTCTTTACTGCTTACTTATACATATCATAGATAGATTTCTTATTTTTAAACTTGCATATATTATATAATCATCAATATATTTAGGATGAGTATTTTCTTTCAGTACTTTTCTTACTTTATTTATATAAATATGCCTAAACTTATCATAGCTTAGTATCAAGGTAGTTCCTTAGCCTCATATATTGCTTAGTTATAAATGCTATATTTATAACTTTCCATATCCCTTTGTATGCTTATTACACGCTTACACTTAGCTTGTTTTATAGTCTAAGTAAAATGGTGATATTAATAATAAAACTCATGAACTTAAACAGCCAAAAATGTACTTAGATAATATGTCTAATTAGATTTTTCTTTTTTCTTTGGCTAGAGGCATGTCATTGCAAATTGATAATGATAGATTCTAAGCAATTTGAGGACCTTATGCCTAAAGAGAAGAATATTGGAGCAGCATCATGGTGAGGCAGAAGATCAGTAGATTAGACATTATTTTATTTTGCTTGTCAGAACAGGTGATTTATTTTATTTTAAACTTATCTTAAAATTGATGTAATAATTCAGATACCCATATATGTTTTTTTTACTGTACTATTTTAATTTGAGCTACATGTTTACTTCTTACTAGTATTGTGGTGGATTGGATGTAGTATTTTATTTTTCTTTACTTCCACACTCTGATGAATATATATACTTAGTGAATGATTTTGCTACATTATTCAGAGCACATCCTTCCATATTAGTGGATTGAGAATTACACCTTAAGATAATGATAAGTGAGGGATTTGCCAGTATGGCACACCGCTCTTGATCTAAGCTCGCTGTGGATTGGGGGTGGGGTGCCACACCATGTCTCTTGGAAAACACAGAAGAAGATCGTGAACGAATAATGAAGGAAGAGGGGGAGATTTTCTAAAGGTCTCCAAGGGTAGAATGTCATGTTGTGGAGACCTTTTAGTGTCTAAGAATAACACAGGCACTACTGTGCACCATGGTGCACTGCAAGCGCGCTCAGGCGGTCCCAATCCGAGACTGAGGGGCTATTATGCCCTCAGTGGTCAGCAACCAAGAAGCAATTGCTACAAACACCATAGTGTAAATGCAAGTGCTCCAGCACGTCATACTGGGCTTAACATAAGACGCGAGTGCTACCATGCACTGTAGCACCTGGCAGAAAAATGCTTCGTTCCAGGTTACACCATAAGCAAATCTAAGAGTATTTTGGACCTTTGAGGGTTCTAAATAGACATCTATACTTAAGCTGATAAGTTGGGAGGATATTATAATCTTGGAATTTATATTGGAGGCTGAAAGATGCTATGAGAATAAGATCTCTTGGTTGAACCCTAAGGTCTGCAGTGTAAGTTAGCCCTTGCATATTGGAGGAGACCTCTAGGTGGTGACTATTTCCTTAACTCTCCATTCTAGAGTAGAGCTGAGTATTATATTGAGATGATAAACTCTTTGTAACTTTGTAACCTTCAAATTATTCTAATGATTTTCTTATGGTGTGGCTCTATGGTTTTTCCCATTCTTATGTTTTCCACATATTTTTATATGTTTGAATGTTTCTTTATGTGCTGTGATTTTTTAGTCTTATGATTTTGTGATTCTACGATTGTTTGGTAACCGTTAACATAACCCTAGTCCTCAAATTCGTAATGCAGGCTCTTGTGAAAACGCTTCCACAACGAAAAGAGGGTGCTGAATTCTTCATCACGTATTTACCACCAATATTTATATATATACATATTTCATAGTTTTTGTAAATTTCATTTTAGTCATTTTTTTTATTATATATATATATAATTTTTTTCTAAAGTCTATAACTTTCATTTTAGTCTTTTTTTTTTCTTTATATATATATATATATATATATATTTCCTAATTTTTACTACTTTTATTTATGTTTTTTCTTTATATATATATATATATGTATTTATTTATATTATTCTTATAATAGTAAAAATTGTTATTTTTAATATATACAAATGTCTACTCTATATTATTCTATTGCTCGTTTTTCTTATCCTTGGTCTCTTTTTTTTTTTTTTTTTCATTTTCAATTTTTGTATCACTATTATCTGAGATTTTGTGCTTAGAATTTTGGCATATGCTCAAATCAAAATCATAGGTTCATTCAGATTGATCTCAAGTCTGTTCAGACAATATATTAGGCCATGATAGCTTGATATCAGAAGAAAAATACTGCACATAACCTTTGAGAGGGATTGTGTAATTAGTCAAGAATTCACATCTTTGATAGTTAAATAGGTGTATCAAACTCATCAATTATTCTATAACTTTGTCTAGCTGAATAAATATTATATTACTGTATTTTTTTTCAGAATGGTCACATATCTTAAATATGTATACTGCATTTATAATACACAATTTTACAAGAATATCCTACTTAAATATTACATTGTATTTTATTTGTATATGCTTCTTCTGCAGAATCATACTACTTAATATTATGTGTAAATTTAATATTCTACAAATCTTACTTAGACTCCTGTGTCTAATAAATTTATATATATATAAAGAAAGTAAATTTGTATAAATGAAAATATAATAATAATAGAATTAATAATAATAGTAATAATAATAATAGTAACATTATAATTCACAATTTTATACAGGATTTGCTTCAGTTTCCTATTTAAAACTTCCACTTGACCACTCATTTGGGGGCGATAGTGTAATGCTCCGTCTCATCGCCGTGCATGTCAGAAAGATAATAATAACATAATTGGCAACAAAATATTGTGTTACTCAGAAAGGCTGAACTTCCTTTAATCTGACTTACTACTGGATACTAATTCTTAAGATAAGTATAATTTTCTTATCCTAACTATTATTTAAGGTACTAATATATGAGCATTCCATATGAAAGGATAATAAAGAGATACCCAACATATATGAGAATTCTATATAAGTTTCCTACATATCACATCATAATACTACGTATAAATAATAGAAATAACTAAGTGCAGAAACTTTAGCATTTATCCATAATATTCATCACATAAACTAAGTAAGAACATTCATCTCATAAAAGAAAAGAAAAAGCATATAGAGTAAATTATATTGTTTAAAATAAAATTAGTAAAAGTCTCTTATCTCATAACAGAAATAAAATAAAGCAAGTAAATATTGTGCTAGTTAATGCTCCTCTAACTTTTAATGGACCTACTGAGTTTCCTCCAAAGTTGGTTCCTCAAATTGCTCAGGTTCTGACATTATTAATTTTACAATGTCAGGGCCACAAAAAAAAAAAAAAGTCATGATAGACAATAAGTCTAAGTATAATTTTGATTGTATTTAGTTATTTCTTACATTTAGGTTATTTTACTTAACATTTTATAAAAATAGAAATAAAATTGTGAAAAACTATAAATCTGAATACTAAACTGAAAACAGAAAAAAATTAAAATAAACAAAATACTGAGAGTAAATCAACTTAAAAGAAACAGTAAATGAAACAAATTGAAAATAGAACTGTGTTATATATCTTTACATATATATCTGAATATGTCATTAAATTTATTTTAAAATATCCATTCAATGCCACACTACTTCCAAAGACATTTTAGAGGTCATGATACCTATTGCATCCTGTAATTCTTACTCAACCTTGAAGAACGTTGCATCCCATAGTTCACAAATGATATTGATGTTTATGCTTATTTAATTTATGTTAAATGCTTAAAGACACTTAAAACTATAAGAAAAAATAAGTGAACATAAGTTATCTAACTATTTAATATATTCTCCTTAATATGCCCATTCACTATAAATGTTATATAAGTTAGAACGCTAAATCACATATGATGAACCCATTAATCATAGTTAATTTAATGTTAACTGTTATACTTTCTGTAAGTTTAGTGTATCTTGATATGTGTTTTGTGCTTTCAGGACAGATGAGCACAAATGAAGATTCAAGAAGAAATCTGGAGTCTGGAACATGATAGGTACTATGGCACACCACAGCACGCCATGACGCATTATGGCAAAAGAACACTTGAGAAGAATGAGCTACAGCAAGTCGCTATTCCCAACCAACAAAGAGCTGAGCACTATAGCACGCCACGACGAATCCAGATAGAAAGCTCAGCACTCCAACGCGTTGCAGTGTGTCTCAAAGACTTATTCAAACGGTGAGCCCAGCTCTAAAATGCATCTCATCACATTTTGGTGCTACAGCGTGCAGCAACACATTTTTGCGCTACAGCGCAACAAGAGTTCGGCACTACACCGCACTGCAGTGCTCATCAAACAGAAAGTTCAGCACTATTGTGCGCTACAGCACCATCCAAGCAGAAGCTTAAGCGTTACACCACGCCATAGTGAGCGACTAACAGAGGGCCTAGCGCTACTACGTGCCATTGCGCCCACCTAATATCTGCAAACATTTCTTTCTTTTCAAATCTGCAATGAAAAGGCACATGCATTTAATTCCTTCTAATTCTCCGCAGAAGAATTTGAATGCTCGTTAAGGCTCATTTTACCCCAGGAATAAAGGAATAATATTCAAAGCACGTTCAACTTTCAAAGTGGAGACTTAATGGCTAAATGAATGCTAGAAAATCTGGGGGAAAGGATATACAAGGAAGATTTCATAATAAAAGAGTGTTCCAATTTTTCAATCTCAAACTCTTGAATATAGAGGCTGCTGTAAGAATAAAAAAAAGAGAGTCCCCTACCCAATGAAGGAAGGTTGCAACCATAAGAAGAAGAGTAGCACAGGGACCAATGAATGAGAAGAAAGTTACGGAAGAGAGGTTCAAGCAAACACGATAGCTATTCCTTGAGTATTGTACTTTTTCTTAACCCTTTTCATTTTTTGTAAAAGCCATGCAAAGTCTTGTTTTCTCTTGTTGCCTCCTTTGTATTTATTATTTAATGACAGCTGAAACCCTTCTTGGGGAGGGTTGGGCATATGCATTTAAGAATGTAATGTCTGTACTATCCAATATCTATGAAAATCATATTGTCATTTCCAATTTAATATTTGTGAATAAATAAAATGGAAATGAATGTTTTTTTTAAAAAAAGTCTAAGCAAATAATATTTTAATTGTAAAAACCATAGAGCTCACGGATCACTTAAAAGTAAGGTTGTGATTTCTGAGCATCGACACAACAAATTTCTTTTATAATATTCACTGTGCGAGAATGACCCATGCACAACCATAGACCTAAGATGATCAATAGATCCATGGAATCATAATATTATCTGAGCTCCATTTCTCTCCGTTAACATATGCAAGGAATTTGTACATATTAAGCTTCGAGCTATGTGACAAAAGAAGTTGACTCGTGTGAGGTAAGAGCCACTAGTTGAGCCCCATAGCTCATTCTTGGTTTATATGAGGGTTTAGAGCATTGAGTACTATGGGTGATGAGACATAAACCCATTTAGCTCAATAGCTCATCTCTTTAGCTAAACCTAGAATTGATGTATGTGAGCTATTAGTGGAATCAAAATCATATGATGCACAATTATAACCATAGGTTTCATAAATTTTTTGATGCCCAACCCTCCCTAATGAGGGCTTAGGTTGCCATTAAATAAGAAATACAAAGTAGGCAACAAGAGAAAACAAGCCCTTGCATGGATTTTACAATAAATGAAAAGAGTTAAGAAAAAGTGTAATACTTAGAGAACATCTGTCACATTCACTTGAGCCTCTCTTCCGTAAGTTTCTTCTCGTTCCTCGCTCGCTTAGCTTCTCCTTCTTTTTATGGTTACAGACTTCCTTTCTTGGGCTGACAATTCGATTCTTTTTGTCCTTATAGAAGCATCTATATCCAAGAGCTTGAGATTGAAAATTTAGAACACCCTTATATTCTAAATTCTACCTTTTATATCCTTCCCCTATCTTTTCTAGCATTCATTTAGCCATTAAGTCTCCGCTTATAAAGTTGAACTTGCTTTGAATATTATTCCTTTATTCCATGGGTAATTAGGAATCTTAACAATAAGCATTCCAATTCTACCGTGGGAAATGGAAAGAATAAAATGCATGTGCTTTTTTAATGCACATATAAAAAGGCTGAAATGTTTCTTGATTGAAGGCGGGAGCTACAGCACACTGTAGCACTTGAGAAACTATTTGGATGACGATGCGGTGCACTTTAGCGCTGAGTTTTTTGTTTAATGAGCATTGCGGCGCGCCGCAGTGCTGAACTCTTTGTTTAATATGCATTGTGGTGGGTTGTAGCGCCAGAATGCACTGCTGCACACTGTAGTGCCAGAATGCTGCGGCATGTGGTAGCGCTGTGTCACTACTTGAATAAGTATTTGAGGCGCACTCTAATGCATTGTAGCACCGAGCTTTTTGTTTGGATCTATTGTGGCACACTAGAGCATAAAGATTTATGGTCGGGCGTTGCGGTGTGCTGCAACTTAGTCTTCTTGGGTGCACTTCTACCACATGTTGGGGCGCACTATGGTGTTCCGAAGTGCGTGTCTTGTTCTAGATTTGAGATTTCTTTTTTGACCTTCATTTCAACTCTTGTCTTGAAACAACATAAAAAACAAAAATCAAAGTACACTAAACATTCAAAAAGCATAACAATTAACATTAAATTAATTTTGTTTGATGGGTTCATTAACATACTTTACCTTATTCTAGATTCACATAATTAAAGTCAGTATTTTTCAAAATTACACTTTTTATTACCCTAATTTGTCACATATTAAGAGTATATATAATAACTAGTATGACCTAAGAAAGGTAATTGAGAACACTTAGTTTGTTTAACTGCACTTATCGATGCTCACATAGACAAGGGAAAAAATCTTTATATAGTTTATTCTCTCAAACTAAGCTGTTAAATCCTCTACTTATAATATATTTTGGAAATGGAAATTTTTGATGAACGATACTTATCTATTAATCTAAGATAAGATAAGAAATCTACAATACCATTCAGAATGAATCAACCAATTCCTTATCTTACTGAATCAAGTCAGTATTATGAATATGCACTATAATCTCTATATGATAACATTAATATTATATTACTTATAATTCTAATTTGACTAATTTAGAATCAAGGTATAGAATCTAATTTCCAATGTAGTAGGTCCTACTCAAATGGCACCAAATTAACGACTTTTAAGTCATTTAATTTTGGTTAGCTATTACAAAAAGATAACTCAATCTAAGTCTCTTTAGGTTATCTCACCACAAGACATAAGATCAATCATCTAAGATTGATAAGGTTCATCTAAAGTCATACCTTAATATAAGACAACTAAGGCATTTCCTACCTCAAACTTTCAAGATATATCAAGGTATTTCAAGATTGATCAGCCACCACATTATCACATCCCTTTTTGTCATAGATCTCTAAGTCAAATTCTTGTAGAAGCAAAACCCAATGTATGAGTCATAGCTTTGCTTCTTTCTTTTGAAGAACATATTTGATTGCAGCATGATCTGTGTACACGACTGTTTTTGATCCAATAAGATACAACTGAATTTGTTGAATGCAAAAAGAATTGCTAAAAGCTCTTTTTCAGTGGTGGCGTAGTTTCTTTGGGCTTCATCCATTAATTTACTTGCATAATAGACGAAATAAAAAGTTCTCTCCTTTCACTATCCTAAAACTACTCCAACTGCAAGATCAATAGCATCACACATTATTTAAAAGGGTCATCCCAGCTAGGTGTAGAGATTGTAGATGCTGAAATAAGAGTAGATTTTATTGCATTGAATCCCTTTGTGCAGTCTTCATCAAATTTGAATTCACATCCTTTCCTAGAAGCCTGCACAAAGGCAAATTGATTTTGGAGAAATCTATTATGAACCTTCTGTAAAACCCCGCATGTCCAACTCCTAACTCCCTTTACATTGGTGGGTGGGGGCAATTTCTCAATAACCTCAATTTTGGCTTTGTCTTTCTCAATTCCTTTTTTAGATATAAGGTGACCCAAAATAATCCCCTCTTCCACCATGAAGTGACACTTTTCCCAATTCAAAATAAGACTAGTTTCTTCACATTTCCTTAAAACCATACCCAAGTTTGTCAAACCATCGTCAAAAGATTTGCCAACTACCAAAAAATCAGCCATAAAGATCTTTAGGAAATCTCCTATCATATCAAAAAAAATGGCCATCATACACCTTTGAAAAGTTTCAGGTGCATTGCATAGACCAAAGGGCATCCTTCTGAATGCAAATGTTCCATAGGGGCACGTGAAGGTTATTTTCTCTTGGTCTTCTGGGCTATCATAATCTAATTGTACCCTGAGTAGGCATCCAGAAAATAAAATAAGGGTTTCCCACCAACCTATCTAACATCTTATCAATGAATGGGAGAGGATAGTGATCTTTTCGAGTTGCCTTATTTAGTCTCCTATAATATATATACTCTCCACCTCATAAATTTCTTGATTGAAATCAATTCATTATTTTAATTTGGAGTTATAGTTATCCCACTCTTCTTAGGGACCTCATGAATTGGACTTACCCAAGGGTTGTCCGAAATTGGGAAAATAATCCCAGCATCTTATAATTTAATGGTCTCCTTATGCACCACTTCCTTTATATTTAGGCTTAATCTTCTTTGAGGTTCTGTGGATGGTTTAGAGTTGTCTTCCAACAGGATATGATGCATGCATAAAATTGGACTAACTCCCTTCAAATCAACAATACTCCATCCTAACGCCCTTTTGTGTTCTCTCAACAACTTACATAGTTTGTCCTCCTAAGTTGGGCTTAATAAAGAAGAAAAAAATAACTGGTAGTGATATTCCCTCCCTAAGATAAACATATTTTAAGTGATTGGGCAAAGGTTTTAAATCCAATTCAGGAGGTTCATCTATAGACTACTATATATTCTTCCTTTCCTGAATCAACTCATCAATTTTGTTTTCTACCTCATCAATTCCAGCTCCTTCTTCTTCCTCTAAATTAGATTACCCTATATCTCTAGAATCAACACCTCTTCCAACACATTGACTTCTCAACACTACTCATTCGGCTTAATGGGATGCCTCATTGAATCCTTTATATTAAAACTCACCTCCTCCCCCTCGCAGCGAAGACTCAATTGACCCTTATCAACATCTATCATGGTCTTGCCAGTAGCATGGAATGGTCTCCCTAGAATTATAGGAATCTCTTGATTTTCATCTTCCATTTCCAACACAATAAAATTGACAAGGAAGATAAATTTATCAACTTTGAATAGAACATTTTCTAGGATTCCCATAGAACTTTTTATGGATCTATCGATAAGATGGAGGAGGACTGAGGCTGGCTTTAAAGAATCAATTCCCAATTTCTTGAATATGTAGAATGTAATTAAATTTATTGAAGCTCCCAAATCACACAAAGCCTTTTTAAAAGAGTGATTTCCTATGCTACAAAGAATGGTGAAACTCCCTAGGTCCTCCTTTAAAGGGGAATTTTCAGCTGGAGAATGACACTACATTCTTTAGTCAAGGCAACTCTTTTCCTTCTCAATTATTTTTCTTTTCTTAGAAAGAATGTCTTTCAAAAACTTAGCAAAACTAGGCATCTGTTCTAATGCTTCAGCGAAAGGAATATTTCTAAGAAATTTAGGAATTGGATGTCTAACTTTTCCCTTGCCATTTTGTGCAGGTAGGGGATGTGAGGTGTGTAATCAGAAGGTTTATTCATATGCATCTTAGTTCTCTGATTCTTCTCTTTCTCTTTGTCCTTATTAATTTTTTGTTCCTCAATTGATCACTCTCCCAAGACCTTAGATATATTTTCAAAATTTTTTAATACCTCAGGTTCTATAATTTTTCCACGTCTTAAAGTTATGGAATTTCCTAATTCATTCCCATAGTCCCCATAGCTCCTACCAAGACAGGTTGATTTAGTTGCATCAAACATTCCCTTAATTTTAACTCAATTCTTTTGACAGCCTTTTCTTGATTCAAAAGTGCATGTTCATGTCAATTTAATGTTGCATCAGTTCTGTTCATAAAATTGGTTGTGTAAGTTCTAAACTCTTCTAAGGAATGCCCTAATCCTTTTCTATCCTCATCTTGTTGGTTTCTATAGTTTAGGATAACATTTACTCCTTCAATTCCTTCATTCTGATGAGAAATAAGCTGCATACCCTCAATTTTTGGGTTAATATGTCAATTTGTTTTCTTAGTTTAGCAATCTGATTTGGCTCATTCTAGTTATTCACCTCTGTTTTGTTGAAGTTCAGCCACTCAGTTGTCCATTGATATGCATTGTTTACCATTTCCTCAAGGAGATCGGAAGCCTCCTCAAGGGTTTTACTACTTAAAGACGCTCCTACGGCTGCATCAATAAGGGTCCTTATGAGTGCATTTAATCCGTTATAAAAGATTTGCACCTGCATCCACAGAGGGAACCCATGATGTCAGCAACACTTTAAACAGTCCTTAAAGTATTCCCAGCCATCATACAAATTCTCACCATGCTGCTAAGAGAAGTTTGAGATTTCATTCCTCAACCTGGATGTCTTGGCAGGTGGGAAATACTTGGCTAGGAATTTCCTTACCAAATCGTCCCAAGTCCTAATAAACTCATTGGGTAGAGAATTGAGCCAAACTTTAGCTCTATCTTTCAATGAAAATGGGAACAATCTCAATCTTAAAGCATCATCTGATACACCGTTAAACCGCAAGGTGTGCATATTTCTAGAAAACTTGAAATATGCACATTCGGGTCATCCGATGCTAGCTCACTAAATTGATTATTTTGAATCATATTCAACGTGGATGGTTTAATTTCAAAATTATTAGCTTGAATAGGAGGTCTAACATGGCAGTAGGAACTCCTTCTACAGTGGGAAGTGTGTATTCTCTAAGGAGTCTCCTCCTAGCATTTACCATTGGTTTTACTGGGTTTACTTCTAGATCTTCCATTTGTGCATTTTGTTAATTAAGAAATACATATTCTCTCCTAGCTCTTAGAAGAGTCCTATCAATTTTAAGATCATAAAAGATTTATGCAAGGTTTCTCCTACTCATACAATTGAGGATTTACTAGCTAGAGCAAGTTACGGTAATCAAATTCATCCAAGTAAATTCACCCACAAATGGCCAGCAGATACTAATTTCAATAATAAAAAAGCAATAACTTTTAGGAAATTTTTTTAGTTAAGAAATCAAGTAAATAAGGAAATTAATTACAGCTATGTAAAATTATATGCACAAATTAATTAGTTCTAAATCACTAGTTACAAGAAAATTATACTTGGTACAAATTAAAAAGTTCCCGGCAATGGCGCCAAGAACTTGACAGACAGAAATAGACGTCTGCCTTTGAACACAATTGTACGTGGTCTGAAGTAATAAGCGAAAGTTTTAATTTCGGGATTTATCTTCCTCTAGGAACAGTGGTTCTGATTCCTAGTTATATTTTCTTTCAATAACGTTTAGATGTCAATTTTTGTAATGATTTGTGGTTCCTAATTTAATAATACAAATTACCTTAAGTTAAGATACGATTTGATTAAAAGGAGAGAGCTGAGTTTTTCTTGTAATAATTGTAAGTGCTTGGTAATATAACTTCATTATTAAATGTATACTTTAAATCTTCATGCTTAATAAAATTAGGTGAACACTATTGGAATTGAAGTTATCTTTCAATTACAATAGGTTCAGCTTTAGTGCATAAAGAGAGCTCCCAATGGGGTTCTTCCTTAGCACATAAACTTTTGTGAGATCATGATTTGTTATTAGACTTGATTACTTATGCCTAGGTTACCAAATAATATCTTTTATTCCTATTGATCTCACAAATAAGACTTCTATTAACCATGCATCATGCGCTATAGACGTGGCTTAGCTAGATGCGAGGATGCACTAGGTCGATGGACTATGTCCCATCATCCATTGAGTTTCCCAACGTCCTTCATCCCTTTTACCTTGCTGAGCCACATAGCAAAGTTAATGGAGAACTTGGTTCACAAGCATCAAATCTTTTGGTAGAGCCTTTAAGGAAGGTGCAAGTGAGCTTGAAAATTTGTCACATAATTCTTAGCTCTACTTCACACAAGACCTTGCCCTTGCTTAATTGATGAGCTTAGAACACAGGTTCTTAAAATAAAATTATTTAAATTTTATTCCATCCTAGCATTTATTACAACATAAATAATAAACAGATCATCTTATCATTCATTCAAACAATTCATTAAAACACCACATACCCTTACAATTTTATACAATTACATCTCAACCCTCTCGAAAGGGATTTTAGCCTTCCATTACTAAATGCATAAGCACACATACAAAGAAAAGTGAATCTCACCATCAGTTCACAGCAAAAAGAAATCATAGATGTTTTTAGGAAGAAATTCTATGAATCACCTGGAGGTTTTCTGGGTTCTCTTGGACTCCTCTTGCACTTTCCCTTGATTGCTCCACCCTTTTTCCTTTGCTATTCGTTCTCCTTATTGTTCTTAGTAAACCTTCTTCCATTTGGAGAGTTCTCCTTTCTATTTTTTCTGCAGCTATTCCTTTCGGGGACTTGAATGTCAAAAATTAGAACCCTCTTAAGGTCTGATATTGGCCCTTAAATAGGGAAGTCTCAGCCCCCAAGGCATTAATCATGTGACTCTTCACCTTCTATGGCTTTAATTCAAACCCTTTAAATATTGTCCTATTTATTCTATAGGGATTTAGCAGAAATAATGTATTTCAACTTTCAAGGGCCAAGGTTGCATTTTGTGGCATTCCCTATGCTGCATTTAAGGTTGTTTTGGAAAATTCTGTATCATTCGATAAGGTGCACTATAGTGCGTTGTGGCGTGCTATAGCAGCAGCATTCTAAATACTGCTCTGCTACACACAGCTATGGCAGTAACGTTCAAAACACTGTTCTGCTATGGCGTGTTGTGGCAACAGCATTCCAAACACTGTTCCTGCATGAAAGTTAGTATCTTTTCCTTTGGTTGCCGCAGTGTCCGCTGTGGCGCGCAATAGCGGATAAAATTTTGAAATAACTATTCCAATAGTAAATATATAGTTTAAATTATTAATAAAATATTCTGCTATGGCGTGCTGCAATGAAAAATACTTCGAAAAATGCAAATCAATAGTTCACATATAGTTTTAAAATGATAATTTACCCACTTCGGCGCGTAGCAGCGGAAGTATTTTCGAAATACTGTTCAATTTCTCTTTTATATGGTTTTAATATTTCCTCAAGAAAAGATGCTGTGGCGCATTGCTGCGCGTCGTGGCGCGCTGCAGCGGAGAGACTTTCAAAAACACTTCAATTTTCTCTTATATGATTTATATAACTTTAGAGAAATTATGCTCGGGCGCGGAGAGACTTTCAAAACACTTCCATGTTTGCAGTTTGGCTTCTACATACGGGAGTTAGAGATAGCCATGGTGCATTGTGATTCCATTCAAAGTACCTTGTTTCATATGGTGTTTAGTGATGTTTTGATGTTAAATTTAGCTATAAAATCAGTATATATCAATAACAACTTAGGGTTCTTACAACTCTACCATTTAAGAATGATGTTATCCTCAATGTGATCTTTAGAAATAAAAGAAAACACTTATTTTAAGAACAAAACTTAGAATGGAAGAGCACCAGGTTTTTCAAAGACATTTGGATACCTTTGTTGCATATTCGCCTCTTTCTCCCAAGTAGATTCTTCAAGAGAGTGATTCTTCCATTAAATCTTCACCATGGGGATAGAGCAATTTCTCAATTTCTTTCAATCTTGAGTTAAGATTTTGATTAGCTCCTCCACATAGGAAAGATCAACTAGAGAGATACGACTAGAAGTTGAACTAAATGCGAATAATATGAACATCTCTAAAATGATGAAATGTAAAATACGTTGTGCATTATCGAGAAGTATTCTAGAAGATTTAACTTGTAGACTACGGAACTTACTTTTACTGCTACTTAGAAATGTCCGACATAACGGGTCAAGCTTCTATGCTATGCCAAAACTAACAACACCTTTCGTCAGGCTAACTATGAGATAAGAAAAATTACAAACTTTAGACTTCAGAGGATAATGTCTGGCATCATGATACTTGCTTTGATGATCTTGAGTAGCATGAATCTCTGCTGAATTAACTGCACTTTATTGTTGGTTTCTTTAATAAGATCAGATTCGAAGCGTTGAACACTGTCGATCTCTGACCATGCAAGTAAATGCTGCACTTTCTTTTATATAAAGCCTTATATGAGGCCATGCCAATGCTTTTTATTGATTACTGTTATAAGCAAACTCCACAAGTGAACGGTGGTCTTCTTAGAGAGCACCAAAATCTAAGATACAGAGATGCAAGAGATCCTTGAGAATTTGATTAAAACATTCTATTTGTCTATTTGTTTGAGGATGAAAGGTTTACTCATAGCCAGGGTGGCCCTAGATCCTTATGTACTGCCTGCCAAAACTTGGAAGTGAATATGCTTTCTCTATTGAATACGATCGATTTAGAAATCCCATGGAGTCTGACGATCTCTTTGATATAGAGCTTTGCCAACTTCACCATAAAATCGGTTTGACGAAATAGCGATGAAATTAGCCGACATGGGCAGTCTATCAACTATGACCTAGATTTAATCAGCTCCAAACCTCGACTTAGGTAAGCCCATGACAAAATCTATAAATATATCAAACCACTTCCATTCAAAAATTGTCAAAGGTTGAAGGAGTTCTCTAGGCCTTTGATGTGCAGCCTTAACAAGATTACATGCATGGAACTTTATAATGAATTTTGCTACACTCTTCTTTATACTAGGCCATCAAAAAGGTTGCTTTAAGTTTTGGTACATCTTTGTACTACCAAAGTGGACCTTATATCTAGAATTATGGCTTTCAACAAGAACTTTTTGATGCATGGATTTAGGAATCCAAAGATGATTTCCTTGATAAATCGTATTTCCACACAACTGCAAATCATGGCGATGACCACCTTCAATTTCAATCTTGAAATTAAGGTAGTCTTCATCTTTAGTCTGAGACATAGAGACATAACTATGAAAGGTTGGCTCTATAAAACTCAAATGTATCAATAGACTAAGCATATTACCTCTAATAGGCTCAATGCAGAACTTACAAAATTAGTCAATGATAGGTATTTAGGAGATTGAGGCACATAATGTAGCACGACGGCTAAGAGCATAAACTACAATGTTTGCTTTGCTAGGAAGAAACTCATTATTTAAATCATAGTTGTTGATCAATTCTAGCCACCTTATTTTTTAGTAGTTCAGTTTGTGCTAAGTAAAAATATACTTCAAGCTATGATTAACGATGAAAATTGAACATTGAACGCCATAAAGATAGTGATGCAAAATTTTTAAGGAAAATATAACAACAGCATGTTTGAGATCATGCACTGAATAATTATTCTCATGAGGCTTAAGCAGACAAGAAGTATATGCAATCACTCTACCTTCTTGCATTAGAATGCATCCTAAACCAAATCTTGATGCATTAGTGTATACTTGGTAGCCTAAGCCTTCTTTTAGCAAAATGAGCACTGGGGTTGTTGACCATCTTTCAACTTTTAAAATGCTTCTTCATAGTTAGAATTTCAGAAAAATTGTATAGCTTTATGTGTCAGTTTGGTTAACACAAAGGCGATTTGAGAGAAGCCCTTAATAAATTTTCAATAATATCTAGCTAATCCTAAAAAGCTTCAAATATAAGTCACTGATTATGGTTGTGACTAATTTTGAACACCACTGACCTTTTTTTGATCAAATTAAATACCTTGAGCATCGACAATGTGACCAAGAAATGCAATAGAGTAGAGATAAAACTCACATTTGGAGTACTTAGCATAAGGTTGATGGTTGCGCAGTTCTTTTAATACAACTCTTAAGTGGCTTTCATGCTCCACGTCACTCTTTGAGTAAATCAGGATATTATTGATGAAGACGATGACAAATTTGTCAAAGAAGGACTTAATAACACATTGCATTAGGTCCATAAAAATAGATGGTACATTCATTAGACTAAAGGACATCAACTGAAAGTCATAATGTCCATAACGAGTTCTGAATGTCATCTTCTCAACATCTTCTTCCTTGACTTGCAGCTGGTGGTAATCTGATTGCAAGTCAATCTTGGAGAAAATATTGGCTCCAAATAACTGATTGAATATGTCAATGTTATGAAGTAATGGATACTTATAGTTGATTGTCACCTTGTTGAGCTCTCGATAGTCTATTCACATACGTGTGGAACCATCTTTCTTCTTGATAAAAAGTATTGGTGCTTTTTATGCAGATGAGCTTGGCCTAATGAAACTTTCTCTAACAATTCCTAAAGTTTCTTATTCAGTTCCTGCAACTCTTTGGGTGCCATACAATATTGAACTTTGGAAATAGGCTATAACCTAGGAATAAGGTCAATCACAAACTCCACTTCTCTAACGAGTGGAAGATCAGGTAGGTCATCAGGAAAAACATCAGGGAATTCACAACGATACATTTCGATTGATAAGAACATCTTTCTTATTCTCTCCTAGCATAGTTCTAGTTAGGCATCACATCCATATATAACTAGCTTTTTTGCCTTTAAAGCATTAATCAGAGAAGCTTGGGTACTGAACTTGCCTACGAATAGTTTGGATTGACTCCTAATTCCTAAAGTGATTTTCTTCTACTGGCAGTTCATTATGGCATCATGCTTACTTATCTAGTTAATTTCGAGAATTATTTCAAAATTTGCTATCAGGAGTATTATAAGCTTAGCTTCAAAACTTTTCTCACTGATGAGGATTGATATACTGCAAAAACTATGACTTGTATGAAGGCTCTAGAAGGTAACCCTATGCTTAAAGGAATTGGCTAGACGATAAAATGGTAACTTTAGAATTTTAGCCTTGCTTTCTCGATACCAAGGAGTGACTTGCTCCAGTATCAAAAATGACATTACAAGGTTTTTTGCTTATATCAGAGTGCCTATGTTCAAATATATAACATAGTCTTACTTGCAACATTCAAGCAAGAAGAAGCAATAAGCAAAAGAAAAAATAAAACAAATTTTAAATATACTAGAGACTACTTCATAGTCTTTGGGAGCAAATACTGGAGTTCAACATATAGACTGCAGCAAGAGCAGATGGTGACAATTCTAGTGTGCATAGTCCTGACAATTATGGGCTATGGGCAGGAGCAATTGCACATTTGGGACCTACAGGAAAAGTAGGTGATGGACATGATTGCTTGAGTAAGAGCTCGACTATTCAAAGGTTGAGGGCAGAAGGCATGTTCACTTTTGGAGGTTGTTAAAATTTTATCTTTCTGCAGGAACAAAGTGAGTTTTTCTCTCTCTATCCAACAAATCTTAAGAATGTTCTTGTATACACACCACTTCAATGAGTTCCAAAAAGTGTTTGAACTGATGGAAATTGAGATGCGCTCTGATTGAGTCTTAAAATCCTTTCTAGAAATGGTTACATCTTGATGCCTCTGATATTACCAAGTTTAAGGTGGAATGAGATAAATGCCAAAATTCCATCTCAAACTTAGAGACAGGTATCCCTCGCTGAGTGAGCTGAAGCAATTCGGCTTTGAGAATGGTTTGAACAGATAGGGAAATGAAGGCCTTTTTAAATGCTTCCCAAAATGATCCCCTGGAATGTCCTTGGCTTTGAAATCGGTGAACTTCGTATTTCACTCATTTACCCACTAATACTCTGCTTGGTCTTGAAAAAAATGGGTGGCCAATGGATTGCCTCAGAATAAAGACAATTTAATGCTTATGAGGTTCTTTTTCATTTGATTCAGCTAGCTAATGGTATCCATATGGTTCAGAGCCCCATTGAAGTGGGTGTCCTCAAATGGAGAAAAGCTATTGAGAGTGAAATTTGCTAAAAAGTGTGGGGTAGATGGAGCTGCAATGTAAATCTCAGGCAGTTGCTAAGATGTGAGGATATTATGGATCTCTTGGGCTTGTTGAGCCTAATTCTCATTTAAAATTCTCACCAAGGGTACCAATAACTTGATGTCATCAAACCCACTAGATAAAGAGAAAATATTCTTGATGGAGTAGTAATGGAAGAAAGTCTTGGATTCATGACTGCAAATTCCTAGAGTAAACATTCAGAAAATGAAACAAAAGGCTTATTTTCAGTCATTACTACATAAAGGAGAAGTTACATAGAATGGATAAGCTGATGGACAACTACTATGAAAGAAGAACATAAGAGGTGATAACAAGATCAACTATAAAATTTAGCTTTGAAAATAGTACAGAAATCCTCATAAATGAGGATACATTGCCCTTTCTTGCGCTTCCTTTTGAGTCTTTGATACGTCCAGAACCACCATCTTTTAGCTGGTTTGTTGAGCAATGGTCCTAAGAACTGAAGACGATATTCATCAAGACATGCAGTCTCTCTAAAGTTGTAGATACATGATTCAGCCATTTCTGAGCAAGTACTGGAAGGCTGGTTTATCGGAAGTTGGGACAAAGTATAATTTTGTCGAGCACTTCTACACCAATGAGAGATACTCTACTAATGGTTCTATCGTAAACCTTGTCGTTCTGAAATTCATCCATCCATTAGTTGTCAAAAATCCATGGTAGTGACTGAACACATAACAACGGTCCTCCATTTCTAAAATATCATTTTATTAAGGATCAGGATTTGGTTTACTCTTTCTTATTTTAAGTGTCTCTTACTCTCTTAAGTTCGTTCAAATCCTAAGGTGTCCTTTCCAAATGTTCTTATATTCATTTTTGAGATTCAACTTGATGAATTATGGATGATGCATTCCTTATAGACACACTCTCCTTATCTAACACTTTATAAATTTTCTCTAATATCAATTGTAACTCCCCTTCCTATCATTGCACGCAATAAAAGATAATAACACATAATTGGCGGTGGAATAGTACGTTACTTAGGAAGGCTGAACTTCCCCGATTAAGATGATTTGGACAAAGCAGAACATAATATCTCTGGATATTAATCTTAAATCCAAGTGTCTTATTCTTGCTTCTAATGTCAATGCTACCATGAAATTGAATTAATTGATCAAGAAGTGGGAAAAATGTAATGTTATCAAACATATAAAAAAACTCAATTGGCACAGTTGTGGATGCTTGTAATGAATAATGCTAATACGATCAATAATTAACAAAGTTGCGTTCGATATCTCTAATATCTATAGTATCTTTTGTTTTCTTAAATTTAATTGGGAAGGAGTTAATATTGTGAGGAAAAAATTGCTTCTCAAGTATGAGCCAGAATGAGCTATTTTGGTTTACTTTTGGATTCCTCCATGTCTTTGTTTATGATTCTCTATGTTTGAGTTTTGTGTTTTTTCTGAAGTGATGCTTTTGTGGCTGGCAACTAATGGGCTTTTAATGTTACTAATTATTGTCTTAACTGTATATAAGGGTTCTATTATATATATTGCATTTTTTTTTAATACACAATTGTAAGTTTGATTTGGCTAACACTTTTGCTGAGCACTACTTATTTGAGGGTTTATCAATCCTGAGTTGGATGACCAACAAGTAAAATAAAGAGAATAAATAGACAGAAGGGCTGCTCCTTCAATCTTCTTGGATGTTGGTCTGACTAGCTAGGAGATAATAATAATTGATGAATAAATCTTTACATTATAAGCAATATGCAAGAATGTCAACTGCTCTGAAAAAATTGATGTATTTATATGCTTATGATCTAATTGAGCGATCATTTATAGAGATGTTCAAATTAGGTTTAAGATAATGCATCACTTTTAAGGAATATATTGAATTCAAGAATGATAAGATTAAGAAGAACTATAAAATGCAAAAATGCAAACCCGAACACTAAATTCAAATGCTAACATCTAATGTCAAATGCCGGCTGTCAAACATCGAATGCAAATGCCAAACATATATGCAATCCTGAGTTGGATGACCAACAAGTAAAATAAAGAGAAGAAATAGATAGAAGGGCTGCTCCTTCAATCTTCTTGGATGTAGGTCTGACCAGCTAGGAGATAAGAAAAAATGGTGAATAAATCTTCACATTATAAAGAACATTCAAGAATGTCAATTGCTTTGAAAAAATTGATGTATTTATATGTTTATGATTTAATTGAGAGATCATTTATAGAGATGTTCAAATTAGGCTTAAGATAATGCATCACATTTAAGAATATATTGAATTCAAGAATGGTAAGATTTAGAAGAAATATAAAATGCAAAAAAGCAAACCGAAACACTAAACTCAAAGGCTAACATCTAATGTAAAATGCCAACTTTCAAACATCAAATGCAAATGCCAAACATATATGTAAATGTCAAATGCAAATGTCAAATGTTAAATGCAAACACAAAGTGTCAAACAACATTCAACAAACTTCAAATGTCCAATGTCAAACACAAGCATCAAACACATATGTCAAACAGAAAATGTTAAATGTCAAATGCCAATGCTAAACTTCTATGCAAACGTCAATTATTGATGCATGAAAATGATTGTGGAGGAAGGAATTCCTTAGACTTGCTGAGTTATTTAGTGTAATTTTAAAGATTGAAAAATGTAGGATTTTTGAAATATACATGTACCAATTTATAAGAAAAATGTGATGCTGAAAATTGGGTAAATTAAAGAGAATTTAAGTTCATTATCAATATATTGAAACTTTGAGAGTGATTGAATACATATAATAAAGTTATTTTCGTGCTTCACAAGATCAATTGATTTTATGATAGGTAGATGTCGACCATAGAAGCCCAAAATTTACTAAAGGGCTTGATAGAGAAATTAGGAGGAATAAATAAAAATATTCAATTAATCTTTGTTGATCTTGATAAGATATATAAGAAAATACTAAGAGATGTCCTCTGTAAAGATTAATAATTTGTGTAACTTAAATTAATGTAATTAAGGATAACTATAATGGGATTGTAACCCGTGCTTGATGTTACTAAGAAATGTATAATGATGTTATAATAAGTGTTTAATCATAAGGTGGCCTGGCTTGTCTATGATTTTTCCTTAAAGTTGCACTTCCAATTGAGTTACTCATCATTATTATTGAGCTATTTTATGAGGAGAGGCATACTAAGTTTGCTTCTATTAACAATTGTCACCGCTATAGATCACCACTACTTATAATCTTTATATCAAGACGTTCGCCATGACGAGGTGCACCAATTAGCTTGGAAAAGCCCATGGCCAGTGGCATCGATCGTCGGGACCTTACTTGACCGATCGAGGGTCGCTAGAGTTTACTATCGAGGTCCAATTCTCTCTCGACATGGATCACTAGAGGGGGTTTAAGGTGCCAACACCTTTTCTATCCCTGGTGAATTCGATCGAGCCTATCCATCGCATCTGAGCCCACCAAGATGGCTAAGAGTCTACTCGGTGAGTCTCCACTGTAGATCCCTAAGGAGGCTCACAGAATCGTAACTTATTTAGGCTTGCTCGAGCTCAGATGAGCTCAAAAATCATTGCTCGACCCCCACACATGCCAAATGAGTGCATACTAGGGCTGAGAGGATGATTATCTGACAATATTAGGAGAATTTCTTGACCATCATGGAATCTGGAAACTGGCTCAATCCTGAGCATAGAATTGGTTATTATTAGCTGAACAAGGCTTACATGCCATTAGGAGCAGAAAAAAAAAGTTCAAGGGGTTATGAGCTCCACTGATCAACTGAGCACCTTCTTGATGATTGGTCAAAGCTTTCAAGTGCTTAAGAAATAAGAATGGTCCACATGATCATTGGGAAGGATTTCATGAGCTCAATGTGGTCTAACATCTTTAAGAGGGCGGATACAAAGGCTGGGGGTGATTCATTGGGAAAGTATAGGTCTCAAGAGCACTAGAAGAAGCAAACATGGGCTATACGATCTTAAGGGAGCTTACATAGCCAAGAGAGGCTTGGCTCATAGCTTCCATTTAGGGCAGAAGTGGACAAGCTGGGCATGCAGGAAAATTCTTCCTGGAATGGAAAGATCGTTAGCGATAGTGCGGATGTGGGAAGTAGTCATGGGCCGTTGCGATTATGTTGGGGGTATTTGATGGAACAAAGATGCATAGCATCTAAAATAGTCTCAACTGCTTGATCTATGACTAAAACCAATGACTCTAATTTAAATGGCGAAATCAGCATCATCTGATCCATCAATATAACAATGAACGATCGAGATTGCATGGATCTCGTATCTTGTGTTTGTGTTCTAGCAGATGCACGAGATTCTAGTAGTTCCAAAATATTAATTTTAAATTAGTTTTAATAATTCAATTTTTATTATAATTTAATTAAAATCCTATAGTTTCATTTTAAAAAAATTACAAATTCATTAAGCATGGTTTAGACTTTTTAAGCTACCTTTTAGCACACAAATTCAACGAAAATATTCTTTCATCATCTTGCCTCCAAATTCTTAGGGTTTGGTCATAATAACATTTTGAATTTATTGATGATAGGTTTAGGATATGATTAAGACTAATTTATACTTAATAATAACCTAAGGTTATTATAGGTAAAGATACGAAGAAATTATGACCATGTATGAGGATTCACAACAACATAATGATAAGTGAATGAATGCATGATGACACTAAATAAAAAAAAATAGCTTTTAGCACACAAATGGGTATAACATTTGGTATTCTTACAATGCTTAAGAAAATCAAGAAAATCACGGGACTTTACACACAATATTTAAACTCGGGCACCATACACCATTTAAAATTTAATTATAAAGTTTGAGTTCGCATGACTTTTTGTGTTGATGCACATCAAATCTCTTATATCTTATAAAATTTGATTAATTAATCACTTACTTATCTCTTTAACATTTAATAATATTAATAAATTTAATCTTAGATACATTAATATGATGATTATCAATTATAGATGCTCTTATTGAAGATATTAAAGTAGTAGTTCCTTGGTGCCTAGTATTTGAAGATGACATTTTCTTAATTGGAAACTTTTGCCTTAGCTTCGGTGGTTGCCGGTGATCGGAATGCATGTCACTCGACAAGACTTGGAAAGACCTTTTGATTGACACCTAGCATGACACTAAAGGCCACCTCTAGTAATAGAAAAGGTGTTGCCCTAGTCCAAACTTTATGGTTGCATGTGATTACAGTTTGCTATGGTAGCATTGGTTGAGACGACCTCCGATCGAGCTCAATTGAGCTCAGTAGCCTATTAAAACTTAAAGAGATAAAATTTATGTTAATTAATGAAGGATCAAGAGGTTCCTTAATTGCAGATTTGGAAGCTAGGGATAGGTTCAAACAAATGATCGGCTGCCCAATTGCCCACTGCTCGCTCCCACGGCTTGACTTTCTCAAATGCAGCTGAATGCCGGGGTGAGGGAGTTTAGAGTCGCAATTAAGGGGCTTGGCAGAGGGTACGTAGCAAGACCATGACACTCATTGAATCGTGGGAGACGTATAGTAGGAACGCTCTCAGAAGTCTGATCTGGGGTGGTAGGGCGATGGACAATGGGATGTGAACCCACCGTTTGATGAAATGGCAGGTTAACACCTCTAAACTGGTTTTAATATTTAAATTAAATAAATAATATCTATTTAAATAATCAAAATAGGTAGCCAAATAAGTTTTGAATATCCTAAAAGTTCACCCTTAGCTATATTGAGGGTGAGAAACTCAAATATGAAGTTGGATTTTTGATGGGAGATTAATTTAATTATCTTATTTTTATAAATAACAAAATATATTAAAATATTTGAGATAATTCGAAAGCTTCTAAAAATTCCAAAAATTTGACTCCTAGTTAACTTGGGGGTGAGGAGTTCAATGGAGAAATCAAATTTTGATTTTGAAATGAAATTTATTTAGGTAATTTTTTGGTTATTTAAATTGCTTGAAATATTTGCTAAAAATTAATGATCTCTAAATCACATAAAATTTTAGGTATTGGCTCTTAATGCAATTAGGAGTCTACTGGCAATGGCTTTAATGCAATATAGATGTTTTAAACTAAGTAACAGCCAGTGGTTGTTATATTCATGGAGCACATAGTCCCTTTGCATCTCACTGACTTTTCTGCGCTAGTTAAGACAACAAGAATGGTGGAGCATCGCAAATCAGAAAATGCACGTGGTGCCTAACCTCCATGACACCTTTAAGAATCATAAATTGCATCATGCCAAAGTTTAAGAGATTGAAGCTATCACTCCATCTAAACCAATCAAGAGTTGCAATAAACCCTATTCTTATGGAAAATGATATTGCTTTGGCCAATGTTATTTCACTTGGGGATGTTAGGGCCACCTGTTCTATCATTTTACTCAGTATGAAATAGTTAATGGTGTTTGGATTTACCATTCCCATAGAACCAAGTCTTTTGTGTCATACCTCTAAAAAAGAGAGATCCAAGGGTGGAAAAAATGCCACCTCCTCTAATTGAAGTTTCTGAACCAATGAAGGAGCAAGCTACTGCTCCAAGAAAGCAAAACCAGAATAATTTTAGGAAGCAGGTCAACAATCTTCCTGCTAGTCATGCCCATGTGTACGCCTTAATAATGTGGTTTCAGGTACATGTTTCTGACCTATCTTCTTTTATAAAAGAATTTTAGTTCTTGCACATTTTATTATTGCAAGCAGTTTATTCATCAAATTAATCAATCATAAGAGCATTATGCTTAAATGATAAAACTTGGCATGTGTTATTTGACATCGGGGCTAGTCATTCTCTTATATCTGAACTTTTTGCTAAAACCCTCAAACTGCCTTCGCATAAGCTGGCAAAATCATTAAATATTGAACTTCCTTCTGGAGCCCAACTCAGTGCTCACAGATTTTGCGATATTAAAATTCCCTTAAAAGATCAGGCATTCAAATCCAAGCTGATTGTTCTACCTTTAGCCAATTTTGGTATCATACTTGGATGAATTCGCTTAGTATGCATAATGCAATTATGAATTATCTAAAGAAGAAAGTCATGCTTTATTCTTTTAGTAAGCCATAGAATTTCATAGGGAAGATTAGGCGCAAGCATCATTAATCAATGGGATTAAAGTTGAAAAGGCGAATGAGCAAGCTGCTGCTCTAAGAATGCAAAACCAGAATAATTTTAGGAAAGCATGTCAACAATCATCCTACTGGTGCTGCCAGTGTGTACTCCTTAACTCCTCTCAAAGCTACAAAAAATAATAATATGGCTACAAGGAATGTGATGCCTGTTGCATCACAATGATGGGTAAAGCAAATGAAAGTGTCTTTCATGTTGAACGTAAGATAGTGAGCAAATTTGCAGATATGTTCTATGAATACTTGCATGGTTTACCCTGGTTACCAAGTACATTACGGTAGTACTAAGATGTATCAAGACCTGAAGAAGTCATTCTGGTAGCCGAGAATGAAGAAAAGCATGGTTAAATTCATGTCAAAGTGTCATGCCTGTAATCTAGTCAAGGCCGAACATCAAAAGCCTGGAGGACTTCTCTATCCTTTAGTAATTCTTGAATGGAAGTGGTTTGATATATTTATGGACTTAGTAATGGGCTTACCCAAATCAAGATCTGGTGCTGATTCAATTTGGGTAATTGTCGATCGACTGACCAAATCGATACATTTCATTCCAATGCGTCAAATGATTCTGTAGAGAAATTGGCAAAGCTATATATCAAGGAAATCGTAAGACTTCATGGGATTCCAAGGTCTTTCGTATCTGATTATGATAGTCGATTCACTTCTAAATTTTGGCAAGCTATGCATCAAGACTTGGGGACTAACCTAGCCGTAAGCACTGCTTTTCATCCTCAAACAGATGGTCAAACCAAGCGAGTTAACCAAGTTCTTGAAGATCTTCTTCGTCTATATATCTTGGATTTCAAAGGTTTTTGGGAAGATCATATTCCCTTAGTTGAATTTGCTTATAACAATAGTTTTCAATCAAGTATTGGCATGGCTTAGTATGAAGCCTTATATGGCAAAAAATGCAGTCCACTCTTAGCGTGGTTTGAAATAGGTAGTGTTTAACTGTATGGTCCAAATTTAGTTGAAGAAATGAATAAGAAGGTGCAATTGATCCAGTAGAGGATTAAAGCAACTCAAGATCGCTAGAATAAATATCACGATGCCCATCATCATTCTCTAGAGTTCAATGTTGGAGATTTTGCGTATCTCAAGGTTAGCCCAATGAAAAGTATATTTTGTTTCGGTGAAGATAGGAAACTCAGTCCTCACTATACCAGACCATTCGAAGTAATAGAGAAAATTAGTTCTGTAGCATATAGATTAAAACTTATTGAAGATTTCTCTGCAGTTCATAATGTGTTCCATATCTCCTCACTGCGGAGGTGTCTTCGTAATCCTTCTCATCTAATCCAACTCCCATTGGTATCCCTTCAGCTAGATCTTTCTTATTTGGAAGAGCCTATCAGAATCTTAGTTTGTGATCAGAGGCAGCTAAGAAATCATTCTATCCCCATGGCAAAAGTTCAGTGGAGCAATTTCTCTATTGAAGAATCTACATAGGAAAAGAGGTCGATATGCAACAGAAATATCCAAGTCTCTTTGATAATCCATGTATCTTTAAGATTCAAGATCTGTGTTTTAAGTTTTTAAGTGGGGGAGTCTATAACAACCTAAGGTTGTTACCTAGCTTAATTTGAGCCTATTCATATCTCAATTATCATTATGTTAAGTTTATATGGTCATTTGAATCAATCCCTGAAGATTTGATTAGATTCAAAGCTAAATTAAATATTTTGGATTACTATAATATTTAATTAATTAGAAAATTAAGATATTTAATTTGACCTTGAAATCAAACTGACTTTGCCATTCGATCGTCATCCCCAAATTAGCTAGGGGTGATGCTTAGTACACATTTGGAAGTCGTCCGGTTCTCGCGAATATTTTAATATAATTAAATGTGTCGAAAAATAGAATAATTAAATAGTCATCTGAATCGAAATCCGACTATGCCGTTGAATTTTTCACCCCCAAATTAGCTTGGGGTGAATTTTTGAGATTTTTTGTAGCGCGTTTATTTAATCCGAATTGTTAAGCAAATTAAGAAATTAGAAATAAATAAATGATTATTTAATTAATAAAATTTATTTTCTTAATTTGCATTGCTGGCTGCCCATCCCTCTTCCCTTTTTTGGCTAACCCCTCTCCTCCTCCCTTAATTGCAAATCTTGATGGCTAGGCCATCCCTCTTCCCATGCCTCCTAGCCTCCCTAGCTCTTAATGGCCTCCCCCTTTCTTCTCCCCTTTAAGAAAGAGCTCAACCCCTCTTTCATTTGCTTGCTGCCAAGCTGAGAACTCTCCCTCCTTCCATTATTAATCCTTGTGCTGAAGAAGAAGAAGAATAAGTTCCTTCTCCAAGAGTTTGGAGTCTTCTTCCTCCTTTCCTTATAGGTCAAAGGTACCCCCTTTCCCTCCATTGCTTAATTCAATGACTATTCCATTTTGTTTTTATGCTCATTTATATGTTTAAGATTTTGTGTTATCTTAGTTGTACATCTATAAAATAATGTTTAAGATGTAGGAACTCAAAAAAATAAAATCTGTAAGCAAAAGGGAATAATATGTAAAGTTGCAAATATGAATTTCTGTGCACCCAGTCCATTAACCCCATGGTTTGTAATGATAACTTAATTTTATGGTGCAGATTTGGGTATCAATTGAAAGGTCTCAAAAAGCGCTTTCCCACGGTAAATGGCACTGTATGTGAAGTGCTCTATGTTGAGAGTAATTGAGCCCAAAAGTTGACCCGTTGCGGTTTTCGCACAGATGAAATCATCGTCTGGCGCTACAGCGCGCCGTAGCTCCCAGAAATATTGAAATGACTAAAACTAGGTCATTTGAACTCCAAATCAATAAATTTAAAATGCTAGATAGCTTATAATTTCAGTACCAACAATAATTAGAAATAATATTTAAGTTTGAAACTCTAGAAAATTTAAAAATGACCAAGATACCCAAACCTCAATTAGGTCATTACTTGACAAATTGAAGTCCAATTTGGGTGTACTCCTAGTTAAAGTATTCAGTGTGATATAAAGAAGCTATAGCTACTGAGTTTGCTAAATTTGGACACCAAATGGAAAAGTTAGCTTTTGACCCTCTTAGCATAGAAAATTACCAAATTGCTCATAGAAATTGAAATGACTATAACTAATTCATTAGATCTCAGAATTTAGTGTTCCTAAACTTTATGGAATCCTTGAATAGCAACCAATAGTAAAATATGTAAAAATTTTGATTTTATTAAGTGCAATTTATTAAAATACCCCTTAGACCAAAAACCTTAGTTTGGACCTATATGACCCATTTCTTATCCAAATTTGGTGTACTTACTGTCAATCTTCATATTAGATAATAAGAAATCATTTGGCAGTAAGAAATTCCAATTTGTATACCTAAATCAAAAAGTAGCTTCTCAGACCCTTAAGTAGGGGCAAAATGGTCATTTTGCCCAAAATTTACGTTAAGCTTCCTTAACCTCTAAACTACCTTCTAAGTAAATAAAACTAACATTTGAACCATAATAGGAACATTCTAAGTGTTAAAAAATTAGTTCTTAGTTCAAAATGTTAAATTTCCTAAAATTTCCTCTAAGTCTTTTCTTAGGACTTTGCACCTCACATTAGGACTACTCTTAAGACTAGGACTAGCTCATAGGTTAGATATCATTCATTGGATAGTGGGTTATTCAATGAATAAATCCTTGGTTTTGCTAGTCTCTATATTTTACAAATTATTTTGCTTATTTTATCTTTCAACCTTAGATTCAAGATAGGAGATTTATCCTATTAAGTTTGATTTGCTTAATAAGATTTGCTTTAATTAATAGATCACTTTTAGACTGAAACCTAAATCTTATGTTTTACCCTTTTGGATTATATGATTAAAGCCCAATCTCATGGTGTTTAATTCAAAATTAATAGTTTAGTAGATCTTGATCATATCTCAGATGGAACGTCAAAATTCATCAAATTAAGATGTTATGATTTATTGATTAAACCTGTAGTCATGCTTGATTGGGTTAGATTAGAACCTGATCAATTTTAATCTTTTTAACTTATAAGGCCACGCTTCTAAGTTACAATCGATAATAGGAATTGGAGATCCTGAACTTATGTAACTTAGAATAATTAGAATGGTTTAAATAGACAACAACAGTATCACCATGTATAGAAGAGTCCCTTGCTTACTTGAGTTATTTAGTTGATATGCATTCTTTGTATTTTGTGCTTAATTTATTGGACATATCATATAATAAAACTTTGTACATGAAATAAAAACTTAGAATAATTAGGTTAGTAGTTGCCTTTGGATTCAGTTTATAGGTGGATTCTGGTGCACATTTACCCTAATAGATAGGGGTAAGGAGTAATAAGGACTGTTAACATTACTCATTGATGAGTGTGTGCTGAGCTTGGAACCCGTATAGTCTTGCAGGCATGCTTGACTCCTCAGCTCTTTTTGGATGTGTCCACAGAAACAAAAGTAAAATAACTAATAGATTCTGCATTTGTATTTACTGCCTCCTCAGTTTTATTGCTGGTTCTATCTGCCCTAGCCCAGAAAGGCTATGGGAATTTCTATCTACCCTAGCCTAAAAAGGCATTGGGAATTTCACTGGGCCCAGTTGGCCAATTATCTGATATGGCAGTCTTTACATACCTGTTTCAGTTCTAGCTTATTGTGTACTGTATTGTGATGTATGTTTCAATCAGTTATATTTCTTTACTTACTTGCTCACTTATACTTATTTATAAGATGCTAGACTTTACTACTTACTATATGTACCACTTTCATTTTTATGTTTGTAACTTGCATATGTCATGTGATCATCAGCATGTTTAGATTTAGACTTTACCTTTAGTACTTTTACTTACTACACTGTATTTATGTATATACCTATTCTTTCCTTTGTTGCTAAGGTGTTCTTTTTGCCTCACATTTGTATAGTTATAAATATTGTATTTATAGCTTATCCCGTTCTTTGTTCCCTTATTGCTCCTACTGCTTTTAGTTTACTTTTCATTATGTTTAAGTATAAAAATGGTGATATTAATAATTCATGTAAAATATTTAGCCTAAAATGTACTTAGATAATTATCTAATAAGATTTTCTTTTATTAGTTGGGGCCCTTGCATTATGAAACCGATAATGTTAGACTTGGATAGATTTGAGGAGCCAGGTGCTGAAGGAGAGGAGACTTATTTTCAGTCTATTAAACTATGCATTTAAATGTTGTAATACTACAAGTACAGTGACTGTGATTACTTCTTAGCACTTTATTATTTATTGAGCTATATTGTGTTTCTTACTTGATGTATGGTGAATTTATGTAATGTTTATTCTATTTTGCTTCCGCACTCTGTATGTATGTCATATTTAGTGACTGATCTTCTTAGTTATTATGTGCACATCCTTCACTTATTAGTGGGTTGTAGATCTTACCTAATCTAATGATAAGTGAGGGGTTTGCTAGAGTGACACTCCACTCCTTAGTCTAATGATTGTTGACTTAAGGAGCAAGGCACCACACTAAAGGTTTTACTACGACAAATAGGATCAATATTTAATTAGGATACTTAGCCCTAAGATTAAGAAGGGTTTAGGACATTAAGTCACACATGATGACTTATCACCAAAGATCTAAGAGTTTACCAGAAGGCCATTAACACAAGTCATGAACCTTGGCTTGGCTAAGGCAAGGAGCTCACTCATCCATAAGGATGAGTGCTAGGAAGCCTAGCAAGAATCTATATTTCAACCATAAGTCATAATCCATGATTTAGGTTCAAGGCTCTAGAACAAATGCCAATATCTAAGTCACATATGTAGCTCAGATCATTGAGGATTTACATATTAGAATTAGCCTAGTCTGAAGGAGTGCTCATTCCAAGGGAGTGAACAACACTGTTTGAGTCACATCATGGCCTGGGCACATATTTAAGGGTTGAACTTAAGCTACTTTGGAAGGAGAATTCCTCATTCTATGGGAATAAGATCTTCCACAACCCAAATACTATAATTAAGTGATGCTTATCACTTAAGAAAGATAAAAGAAAAAGAGAATTACCATCCCATTGAGATGGACAAAGAAAGATACATGGCTATCTCATTAAGCCACCACAAGTGACTCAATTAAGAAGGGTTCTTAAGGGTGTCTTAGAATTCTAATCCCAAAATTAGAATTCAAGCGCTCGATGACTTAAAGGGAGGTTAGGTAATCAAAGAACAAATATTATTTGACTTAGAAAGGATTCTATAACTAAAGCTAGCTAATACACCATCATTAGACCATCTCTAATGAGGCGGGCTTTACTACATATATACTTTTGAGCTTACAAACATAGGTTAGAATAATCTAACCATGATGTATCCCCACACTATGAAGGACCAGAGCAAACTTGCCATGCGGTTAATTCATTATAAGGCATTTACCATTAGCAAGGTGCTTAACCTTGCCTTGGGAATAATATTAAGATAGAGAGGGTAATCATCCAGCTTGGATAATTAACCTTAAGGGAGAGGGGAGTTTGAGGCATCAAGCTATGAATCATGACTCAATATTGATGGGTTGAGAGGATTCACAAATGAATCAAGATGATGGATTCCTCATCCAAATTAGGATGATATACTAGGATACAAATCATAAGGCTACTACCTAGTCACACACTATGACTTGATCAAGTAAGGTCCTTTGATGATGACTTTCTAGTCCAAAAGGATATGGAAGGTACTCACTCCAACAAAATGGGACTTTAGAAATCTAATGGAATGTCAAGCTAGGATTTTAAGTCATAATTATGACTTGCCTAATAATAGATTCTATAATTCAGTTTAACCTAATGAGTGAGAGATCATTCAACCCATTGGGTAAGCACAACCCAGAAGGGGAACTGTTGTTATAGGTCACACAAGTATGACTTAGAATCTAAGCTTTGCTTAGTTACGCTAGGGAGTAGAAATTGTTAAATCAATAATGTGGCATCCTAATGTGAGATTAGATTTACAAGCAAGATTAAAGAACGCCTATAAAAAAGAATTACTAAGGGAATTATGATAAAACTTAAATGCTGAAAATAATAAGGTGACCGAACATGCGTACCTGAAACAATAGCATTGCCTCTGGCCGCACCTAGTGGTGCAAGGGTGTAGGCTCTTGCAAGCCCATTGTTGCATCACTTTTTTTGTGGAGGCCTAGTCGAAAGTGGTCGAGGTATGTTGGCTGCTTTCCTCTTTCGACCCAGTGTTGCAGTCTGAGGGTGTTTGGAATGGTCAATGCAAGTACCGTTAATGGTCTTATCGTATGTGCAATATTGTTGGTTGTGACCCTGTTGGCCACAAGTATAGCAGCATTTCATGCCATGGCAACATCTTCCATCATGATGGGGCATTGTACAACCCTCATATGGGTCATTAAGTGGGGCTACTGATGACAGAAAAGGATTCTGATTGGCGAGTGCAATTTTTACTCTCTCCATTCCCTCAAATAGCTTGGTCTAAGTGTCGACCAAGATCCTCATTGCCTCTAATAGTGTGGTGGCCTCAGTTGAGGAGCTATTAGAGACTGTAGAAGAGGGGAATGTTCCAGGATTCATAGTTTAATCTGAGTTAAGAGTGACATGATGTAAAAATTTAAGAAGAATTAAATAAGATTGATTTCAATTTATTGATCATATTAGATAAGGTGATTGATGTAAGAGGTACAGTGGGTAGCCAACTGCTAAATGAGGTATAATACATTCTATTGAGTCTCTATCTCGACTTGTGGAAGGAAAGGCATTAGTGAAATAGAAGTCATAAACACTAGTGAAGGGTTCTGATGACTTGATACAATGGATGGCCCTCCAATTTAGTGCTTTTATTTTAGCTTGCTGTCTGCTAAGGCACTAAATAGCTTTGACCAGAACGTTAATCTCTCAATGGAAACTATGGAAAGAAAGGGGAGAGGAAGATGAACATCCAGGATACACTCCCACTTATCTTGGGGACAATGTATATTTTAAACTCCTAAGGGAAATATCATTAGCCTTAATAATTCTTAAGAGTAGATTGTGCTATTATTATTCTTAGGGAGACAAAATTTAAAAAGTGAAAGGTAACTGCTTAAGAGTGATTTAGGACCTATTTACTAGTTTGAAATCCTATAAGGATTCATATGTCTTAGTACGAGAGTTAAGTCCTAACATCCCAAGTTCTTATGAAATCTTATGAAGGTTTTATTCGAATTAGTTAGCTACATATTATACTTAAGTTTGTTCCTACTTTAAGTTCTATTACTTATGAATGCATTTTCCATTCTATACTCCTATCATTCAGAGCTCATAATTATGGTGCTTTGGATGTAACTCTAGTATTTAGTTAGTGACTGATTGGCAGAAGAACAATCCATTAGATAGAGTGGAATGCAAATTATAATTTGACACCTTATGGAGTTCTCTGACACCAACTATAGCACCCCACCCCCTTAACCTACAGGATCTGACTTAAAGGGTGGTGTGCCACTATGGCAAATCCCTTACTTATCATTAGATTAGGTAAGATCCACAATCCACTAATAAAGGAAGGATATACACAGAATGAACATATACTATTAGTCACTAAATCAACACGAGTACAGAGTGCAAAAGCATACAAAGTAAACAATACATCCATCTCACCATACATCAAATAAGAAATAATAATGAAAAGGAGCTCAAAAAATAATAGTGCAGAAAAGTAAGCATAGTCACAAGTGTACCTGTATTATTATAATATTTAATTAAAGTTTGAGATAAATTAAAGCATATCACTCGTCCTCACAAATAATAAAAGAACTAGAGATCTTCTGCTCTGCCTTGAAGTGCCTCCTCTGGATTTGGCTCCTCCACATGAACTGGATCTTCAAACTGCTCAAAATCTGACATTATCGGTTTCACAATGCCAGGGCCCCAGCCAATAAAAGAAAAATCTTGTTAGACAAATTGTTTAAGTACATTTTAGGCTGAAAATTTGTTATATATTTATTAATATCACCATTTTTCCCTAAACATTACATCAATAGAAAAATAACTAGGAGCAACAAGCATCAAATGGAAAAGTTGTAAGTTAAAAATCTACCATTTATAACTAAGCAAGAATTGAGAAAAAAGACACCTCAAAAGTAAGCTAAAACAAGGCTAGACATATATGTATAATAAGTTATTAAAATACTAAAAAGAAGGACTACATCCTAAACATGATGCTGATCATATGACATATGCTAGTTTAAAATAGTAATCTAAAAGTAGTACATATAGTAACCAGTAAAATCTAGCATCATATAAATATATATAAGTGATCAAGTAAGAAATACAGTTGACTGAAATAACATGCATCAATAATATAGTAACAATAAATTGAAATTGAAATAGGTACGTATAATTGCCATATCAGAAAGAATTAGCCCATCCAGCCCAGTATAATTCCCAAAGCCTTTCTGAGCTAGGGTAAACAAAAATTCCCATAGCCTTTCTGGGCTAGGCCATACAGAATAGAATAGAAGACCTGAAGAGGCAGTAAATACAAATGCAGCATCTTCTAGTTATTTTACTTTTGTTTCTATGGACACATCCAAAAATAGCTGAGGAGTTAAGCATGTCTGCTATACTATACGGGTTCTAAGCTTAGCATGCACTCCTCAATGAGTAATGTTAAGCATCCTTATTTCTCCTTATCCCTATCCAGTAGGGTAATATGTGCCATATCAACCAGTAACTGAACCCAATGCAAATATTATCCTAATATTCTATGTTTTCATTTTTATGCAATAATGTTTTTTTATATGATATGTCCAAGGAAAATAAGCACAAAGTTTTAGGAATGTATAGCACAAAATCAAGTAGTAAGCAAGGGACTCTACTAAAATGTTGTGATATCATTTATTATCTGATTTAAACCATTAAAAGCTATTCCAACTTACACAAGCTCAGGATCTCCAATTCTTACTATCGAGTCTAACTTAGAAATATGACTTTATAAGTTAAATTGGATTTGAACTCATCAGGTTCTAATCTAATTAAATCAAGTACGACTATAAGTTAAGTCATAAATCATAATATCATAATTTGATGAATTTAGATATTTCTAATTAAGATCTGATCAAGATCTACTAAAGTATAGATTATGGATTAAGCACCACAAATTTGGGCTTAATCATATAATCTAGAGGGTAAAACTTAAGATTTATGTTTCAATCTAAATGTGATCTAATAATTAACACAAATCCTATTAAGCAAAGTCAATCTTAATAGAATGATTCTCCTATCCTAAATCTAAGGTTAAAAGACAAAATAATCAAAATATAGTTGTAAAATCTAGAAACTAATAAAACCAAGGATTCTTTCATTGAATAATCCTATTATTCAATGAATGAAATCTAACCTATGATTTAGTCCTAATCTTACGAATAGTCCTAATATGAAGTGTAAAATCCTAAGGAAAGACTTAGAGAAGATTTAAGGAATTTAACTAAGTTGATTTAATAACTGACTTTATTTACTTAAATGATTCTATTATAATTTTAATATTAATTTTAGTGATTTAAAAGATAAATTTGTACTTAAGGGCGCTTAACCTTAATTTTGGGCAAAATAGCCATTTTGCCCCTTCCTAAGGTCCAAAAAGCTACTTTTCGATTTTGGGCTCCAAATTATAAGTTCTTATTGCCGAATGATTCCTTATTATCTAACATGAAGATAGACAGTAAGTACATCCTATTTGAATAAGAAATGGGTCCTATAGGTCCAAATTAAGGATTTTGACTAAATGGGCAATTTAGTAATTTAAATATAATGGATTCTAAATTTTTATGCATTTTACTATTGGTTACTATTCAAGGATTCCATAGAGTCCAAGAACACTGAATTATGAGGTGGATTAGCTAAGTTATGGAGGTTTTAAAATTCAGGGGCAATTTGGTAATCTTCTAGGTTAAAGGGAGCAAAAACTGAACTTTTCTGTATAATATCCAAATATAGCAAACTCAGTTTCTATGGCTTTCCAATCTTCAAGTTATTTTACTTTTATTTTTGTGGACACGTCCATAAATAGCTGATGACTCAAGCACGTCTGCTAGACTATACGGGTTCTGAGCTTAGCACACACTCCTCAATGAGTAATGTTAAGCATCCTTATTTCTCCTTACCCCTGTCCAGTAGGGTAAAATGCGCCATATCAACTAGTAACTAAACCCAATGCAAATGTTACCCTAATATTCTATATTTTCATTTTTATGCAACAATATTTTCTTATGACATGTCCAAGAAAAATAAGCACAAAGTTCTAGGATTGCATAGCACAAAATCAAGTAGTAAGCAAGGGACTCTACTTAAATATTGTGATCTTATTTGTTATCTAATTTAAACCATTCTAAACTATTCCAAGTTACACAAGTTCAGGATCTCCAATTCCTACTATCAAGTGTAACTTAGAAATACGGCCTTAAAAGTTAAAATGGATTAGAACTGACCAGGTTCTAATCTAATTCAATCAAAGTACGATAATAAGTTAAGTCATAAATCACAACATCCTAATTAGATGAATTTAGATGTTTCTAACTAAGATCTGATCAAGAACTACTAAACTATAGATTATGGATAAGCACCATAAATTTGGGCTTAATTACATAATATAGAGGGTAAAACTTAAGATTTAGGTTTCAATCTAAATGTGATCTAATAATTAAAACAAATCCTATTAAGCAAAGTCAATCTTAATAGAATGATTCTCATATTCTGAATCTAAGATTAAAAGATAAAATAATCAAAATTAAGTTGTAAAATCTAAAAACTAATAAAATCAAGGATTTATTTATTGAATAATCTCGTTATTCAATAAATAAAATCTAACCTATAATCTAGTCTTAGGAATAGTCCTAATGTGAAGTGTAAAATCTCAAGGAAAGACTTAAAGAAATTTTAAGGAATTTAACTAAGTTGATTTAGTAACTAATTTTTATTCACTTAAATGATTCTATTATTGTACAAATATTAATTTTAGTAATTTAATATAAATTTTAGGGTTTAAGAGCGCTTAACCTAAATTTTGGGCAAAATGACTATTTTGCCCCTACTTAATGTCCAAAAAGCTACCTTTGAATTTAGAGCTCCAAATTATAAGTTCTTATGCCAAATGATTCCTTACTGTCTAACATGAAGATAGACAGTAAGTACACCCAATTTGGATAAGAAACATGTCCTATAGGTCCAAACTAAAGATTTTGACTTAATGGGCAATTTAGTAATTTAAACTTAATGGAATCTAAAATTTTATGCATTTTGCTATCGGTTACTATTCAAGGATTACATAGACTCCAAGAAAATAGAATTATGAGGTGCATTGGCTAAGTTATGGAGGTTTTAAAATTCAGGGGCAATTCAGTAATTTTCTCAGTTAAAGGAGCAAAAACTGAACTTTTCTGTATGATATCCAAATATAGCAAACTCAATTTCTATAGCATTCCTATAATACATTGAGTGCTTTAACTAGGAGTAGACCCAATATGGACTTCCATTAGTCAAGTTATTGCCTGACTAGGGTTAGGGGTATTTTGGTTATTTTAATTTTTTAGGGTTTAGTACCTAAATATTATCTTCTTTTACTATTGGCACTAAAATTTTAAGCTAATTAGCATTTTGGATTTCTTAATTTGGAGTTGAATTGACTAAGTTATGGTCAATTGAAAACTAATGGTATTTTGGTCATTTTTGGGTCAAGATCTTAAATGTCACTTTACAAATTAGGTCCAAATGGGAAAACTAATACTTTCACAGTGATGGGGCTATTTTCTTGAGTATTATAAGACTCATATTGTATATGATTGGATAACTATGTTAAAAGTTATGGGTAGTGTATTTAGGATCTATAATATCATTAGGTTAAATATTCACCGAATCAAAATTTTGAATTACACCATTTGTTTCATTTTATTTTTCTGAGAAAAATGAGATCTATATTTGATATGTTTAGATCAATATTTTTAAGGTTATGTGACTTTAAGGTTTTATTTAATCTAAGTTAATTTTATTTAAATTTACTATTCAAATATATAATTTAAATAAATTTACTATTCCAATTAGGACCTGAAATTAGGACCTGGATTAGTCCTAATTAGCTTGGGTAACAACTTCGGTTATTACAAGTTTTTAGTTTTGCATTAAGTATAAAGTTTTAGTAAATAGTGATTTAGACTTTTTATTTATTTGCATATATTTCCATTTTCTGTAATCATATCATCACTAATTTGTAGTGCTAGTCTAGGTTGTACTTAGTTGTTTTCACTACTAAAATTACTTTGTTAAATTTTGTGAGTAGAAATTTACAATTACTGAACTGTGAAGTTGATTGAAGTAATTGTTCTTGCTATCTAATTCTCTGAATTATATGATTTGAAGAAACTTTTCTGAAATATTTTACAACCCTGAAATAGAAAGAACATATCTGAGAGCTAGGAGAGAACAAGCTATTCTGAACCAACCACCAATTGCAATGGAATATGTAGCAGCCAATCCTTTAGAGCCTTTAGTAAATGTTAGGGGTAGACCCCATAGAGAGTATGCACTTCCAATTGTAGGAGGACTCCCTCATGCAATTATAAGACCGAATATAGAAGCAACTAACTTTGAAATCAAATCGTCAACACTTAACATGGTTCAAAATAACCAATTCAGTGAATTAGCCATGGAGGATCCTAATTCACACATCTCAAACTTCCATGAGATTTGTGACACATTCAAATTTAACGGTGTTTCAGAAGACGCCGTTAAACTCTGGCTCTTCCCATTTTCACTTAGAGATAGTGCCAAGAGTTGGCTCAGTTCACTTATGGCCGATTCAGTTCGCACTTGGGATGATTTGGCTTGGAAATTCCAAGCCAAATATTTCCCTCCTGCAAAAACAACCTGGTTGAGAATTGAAATAACTAATTTCAACAAATTCGAGGGAGAAACTCTGTATGACAGTTGGGAAATATTTAAGGAATGCCTATGGAGGTACCCACATCATGGGTTCCCTCGATGGATGGAAGTTCAAACATTCTCTAAGGGTTGAACACATCAATGAGGACACTCATTGATACAGTAGGCAGGATTTCCCTTAGTAGTAAGACCTAGGAAGAAGCATATGAACTATTAGAGGAAATGACTAACAACGCCTATTAATGGCCTATTGAAAGGTTGTATTAAGTAAAATGCGAAGCCAACCAAATAAACAAAACTAACCAAATTTCTACTCTTCAAAATGTAATTCTTGCCCTTAATTAAAGGATTGAAAACATGAACGTGAACTGTGTTCAGGACATCTATTTTGAGCTATGCGGGGGAAAACATGCGAATGAAAATTGTAATTTAAATAACCCTTTCGCACCGTCAATTACTGAACAAGTGAAATTCTTAAGAAATAATAATGATGGGCAAAATAATTTGACTAACCCAACTCCAATACTTACAATCCGGGATGGATAAATCATCCTAATTTTGCATGGAGTAATAACAATAACAGCAATGGAAACTATAATGTGGGGAACAATTCATATAAATAGGGGTACAGTAGCAATAATATTAATAAAGCCCAACATTCAAACGTTGAATGAGTCTTCAATGCCTTTAAGGCAGAAAATGTATAGTTCATGAAAAGAGTTGAATTGACCATCACTAGACATGATGCCTCTATCCACTTGGACAGAGGCATCCCTCAGAAACATTGAAGTTCAACTAGGACAAATTTTTCAATGGTTGTCCACTAGGCCGCAGAGAACTTTGCTTAGTTCAACTAAAATCAATCTGAGGGAGACGTTGAGCGTCATTCACTCCGACTAAACTAAAGGGGGCCTTCTTAATGATAAAACAGAATTAAATGAAGCTAAATTGGGGGTAGGAAGGGAGATGGGGAGAACTGAAAATGGAAGACTAGTGGTTGAAATACTAGAGGATCTGGGAAAGCTAAACATTCCATTTGCGATAGGGAGCGATGTTCTTTTAGATCCCTTGTGTGGTCCTGGATCCTCGGTCAATATCACGCCATATCATGTTGATGAGCACCTTAAGTTAGGGGGGATGGAGACCACCAATATGATCCTTGAATTTGCAAATCTAGACTCAAGAACCCCCTTAGGTGTAACCAAGAATGTATCTATTGGTTTAGGAGGCTTTATCGTCCCAATTGATTTTATAGTTTGTGAATGGGATAGATGGAATGAAAATTCCATTAGAATTTCAGGACAACCATTCCTTTCCAGCACCAATTCCATTATAGATTGTGTTAGGGGAATGATGAGTATTAAAGTGTAGGGTAAAGCAGCTATCATTGATCTTAAACCTACTTTCTTCAAGCAAAAGGCCATGGAAAAAGAATGGAAGAGAAGAATTAGGAAAGAGGATGATTGTGAGGAAACTGGTTTGAAAAAACTGACCTTGAATGAGAAGGAGTCAGTAAGTGACCTTAGTACCTCTTCTGAACGCGAAGCTAAGGAGAAGGCCACCAAAAAAAATAGACTAGGAGGGGTAAGAGGAAGAAAAAAGGGACCTATTGGCCAGCTATACAAGCGGGGTTGGGAGACAAAGTTACTAAAGAAATCATGAGACTGAGCAGAATTCCTATTAGTGCTCACTCATGTAATTCTAAAATTTAGAAAAAGACACCACTCCTAAATCTTGAACCATATTGATCTGAACTTGTCGGGCTAACGACATTAAACCAAGCGCTTCTTGGGAGGCAACCCAAATTGCTATTTAGTTTTGAACATAGGAGTAGTTTAATTTAGAATAAAACAACTTGAATCTAGAGAATATATGGAGAAATAATTTTTAGAAAAATCAGTTTCTGAATGTGTTGGAGCGCACTGTAGCGGATTTATCCGCCACTGCGCGCCGCAGCAGATTTATTTGCCACAGCGCGTCACAATGGATTTAGACGCCTTAACATGCCATGGTGCGCCCCAGCGTGCTATGACACTTGGTGCATAGCTGGAGTAGAATTTACTGCATTGGATTCCCAAAGCGGTCAAAGACGCTACAGCACGCCTAAGGACTCTAATTCTAAAAATTGGATGCTGAAAAGCTGCATTTTCCCTTCCTTTATAGGCTGAAATAAAATCATATTGATGGCATGACATGAGATCTTCTTTGACCAAACCAAACTTGCCTTAATGTGATTTATTAACTTTCAATCTTCTAGAATTTCCTTCATCTATTTAAGGATTAATAGGGTGTTCTCCTTGTGCAATAGATTTGAACTTGTTAGAATTAAGGGACTTGTCTAAGGAATGCAATGTTCACTTGATTAATGGGATATATTATAATTACTTTGTGAATTGCAATGACATGATTACAATACCGAGTCCTTCCGAGTCAAATAATAAACCCCCAACTCTCTCTTCTTAAATCAAATAGTACCTTCAATTTAATCTTTGCTTTGTTAAAATAGGAACCTCACCAAAAACAAAATATGAATTGTCTAAACATTATTAAACGTAGATAAAGCTTAATAACAAGACCACCGTTCCCTACGGATGATATAAATTTGGAACTTACCATTCCAAATAATTACTTCAGACCATATACACTTGCGTGCGAGCGCAGACGTGTATTTACAGTATGTCGTGATGACAGGACCACACATCGGGTCTGCTACAGTCTTGACAGCAAATCTTGGCTTAATAAATTTAATTAAAATTAAATTTAAATAATTCTTAATTATTATACTTAGTTTTGATAATCCTAAATCTAATTTAGGACTAGATGAGCTACAAAAATTAAAAAAAATTCACCCTTTGTTAATTTTGGGTGAGAAATTCAAAAATGCAATCAAATTTTAATTTGGAGATCAAATTATTTTTGCAAATTTTTAGGATCCAAAAGTAGGCAAAATAGCTAGATTGTTCAAATGAGCTTCAATTGAGGCCAAAATTTTAAGGTTAGATTTAAATGATAATTTGTGTCTAGCTGAATAAAAATTAAGGCTTGGCTTGGCTTAGATTAACTTGTATTAGCTTAAGTAATAATTAGAGTTATTACATTGGGTGACAAACAAAATTAAATAGGAATACTTAAGTTTTATGATATATTTAGGTTCTATCATGTCTAAGGAATCCATAGGTACTAATTAACAAAAATCTGAGGTAAATGGCTTAATTATGAGTTAATTAAGGAAAAGCTAAGCCTAATTTTGGGTAATTAAGGGGTCAATAACTTAATTTTACTAATTGATCTCCAAATCATAAAAAATTAGTGGATATGGGTTCCCTCTAGCATACTGAGTACAATGACAGTAATTATGCTATATTTGAACATCAATTAATTAATCTAAACCTTAATTATGGTTTAAGGTGATTAAGTAAATAAATTAAAGAAAAATAATTTTAAATTTATTATCATGCTCTTCTATATTTTGTGAGTGCTTAGAGACCTAAAACATGAAATTTGGCTTATGTTTGAGCTTAATATTCACTAATCCACTTTTTAAGTGATTATGTATGATTAAGGAAACTAATGATAAAACCTAAATTTTTTTTAGATTAGTGTTCTTTGCAATTTTTTTACCAACACGGTATATTGGATCACTACATTTGGATGTGATTTGACCAAGCTTTATAACAACCCTAGTTGTTACTCTAGCTAATCCAAGTTACTTTAAGCCAAATCAACCTTTGATTTTTATTCCACTAGACTCAATGTGTCATTCAAACCTAATCCTAGAAATTTGGGATCAAACAGAGCTCATTTGGGCAATATAGTTATTTTGTCTATTTTAGGATCCAGAATATTAGCTAAAATATTTTGATCTCCAAATTAGAATCTAATTGCATTTTTGAATTCATTGCACCCTAATTTACTAAGGGTGATTTTATTGAGACTTTTTGGAGCTCATCTAGTCCTAAATAGGATTTAAAATTTATTATAATTAATTATATTAATTAAAGAATTATTAAAATAATTTAAATAAATTTTTTAATATATTTTAAACTCAGGATTTGCTATTGGAACTACAGCAAATCCACTGCAGGGTCCCTACAGTGGTGCATGCTCTCCTTCGCATACACAACCCGCGTTAAAATCTAATCCTTGCCGATAGATCATCCCCTTGCATTCAACAGTGGATTACTAATAAGTTTAAGTAATTAACCCGATGCGCATCAGGACATCCAAAACAAATGGTCGATCTATCACACAGTCCCGAGCACCCTGATTCCTATTTACCTTCATCCCCAGCTCGTCCATCCATGTGCCTAGTCCCCCTCGATAGCTCGAGCTGCAGTAGACCTCGTGGTAGTACGGGCTAGGCTAGTCTTCCTCTTCTCCCCTCGAGCTCAACGATCTGCCAGCTACTTTCTCCCTAAATTGCCCTCAGTCATTGCATCCTTACCTCTCCCTCAAGCCAAACCTAAACAATGGCTCTCAGCCATGGCAGCCATCTCATAACCTCCTTGTGCCTATAAATATCTCTCCTGGCATAACAGTGAGTGCCTTTACTCACTGTGATCCCTCACTTCTCTAATTCAATATTCTCAATCTCTCGACAATTCTCGGCATTCCAACTACTGCGTACCACTAATTGAGGCCTAAGTATGGTGTTCAGACTCCTTGTGTTGCTCCACAAGTTATTTGGAAGCTCCAGCTCCCCTCAATTCTCCTCAGTCATAACTAATTCTCCATCTCTAGGTAATAGCCTCTTCCCATTGAGTCATGTGGACACGACATTCATTTGATTTTTCTAGGGTAGTATTCTAATGTTTTTTAGCTTCCCTTATCACCCTAAATCATTTTTGCATGGAATTTGTTCAGATCAAGCTCTATTGAAATAGTAGATGCCCACAGTCTGGACAATATTAGCTCTCAGTGAGTTCAAAGTCACCTCACTAAATACGAAAGCTCAATTCCACCCAATTCTATCTTGAATCTTCTTCTCTAGGTCAATATAAATCATTTTGATTGTTGCCAAGGTCTAGGCTAGCTCCGATCAATTATATCGATCCATTGGGCTATGGTTGTTATAGGAGCTGAGTCCATGTAAGGATCTAGCAATTGGCTGCACCCCAATCCCTGTAACCTTGGGGGTTCGACTCGCCTCACCTCCTTGATGGTGTAGGGATCGAACCCCAATTGTTTGGTTGTCTCTGTAAAAAGAATTTACTCCTCACAGTAAACCCTGATCGTCTGTATTCAAGTCATTTCCGTAGAGTAGTCATCTGGCGATCCCGTACTTCCCAAAGAGGGCTTAAGAGTAAATTTGATGCGTCTAAACTCAGAGATTGTGTGGCAATCAAGATGAGGCATCGGAATGGTATAGACATTGAGAATTCAGCTCTGAAATATTTTGCTTTTTGGCCTGTCGAAGGAGTGATAGGACGACAACACTATTGTGTTGGGCCGAATCTGCCCAAGCCCGGGCGGTCCGACAGTACTGGCACATTTGAGTCCTACTCGACCTGCGCTATACGATAAGTGGGTCGAGCTATTCAATAGATTTAGGAATTAATTTTCTAAGGGAAATCAAATGGAAAATAGAATATATTAATTCACTTATGGTTTAATTAATCCAAAACATTCAGATTAAAGTAATTGAATAACTTTAGCTATACTAATCCAAATGGTATGATCCATTATATCATTTTGATCAGAAAAATATAAGGAATTATAATCTAAAATAAAATTTTACTTTCTATGATTGGAATTTTCAATTTAGCCTAATCTCTCTCAAATCTTAATTAGTGAACAATTAATTCATTTAAAGGCCAAATTACATGATTAATATCTTTGAATGTCCATATAATAGAGAAGAACCCATGTATGCCTTTAAACACATTCTTAGAGTTCTAAATTCACTAATCATCTCCTAGTTACCCTAGATCTTTATTAGTACTTAATGACTTAAATTAATCTTTAATTTTGGCAAACCTAGTGTCAATTGCTTCCTTATTAACTTTTCGTAGTTTGAAAAAGAGAATTGTACCAATTAAACTATCCATGAGATTAAATTTGACTTTTAAAGCCTCTTCTCTCTTATCAAACAAAATTAAGCCTATTAGAACTGATTAGAATCAATTTGGATGTCTAAATCTTAAAATCCCAAATTTAACCTTTGGAAGGGCATTTTGGTTATTTTGATCAAAAGTTGGTTTAAGATCTCTTAAACCCTGTAAATATCATTAAATTGTTTTAAATCAGTATTGAAATGATTTAGAATCATTTCCTAAGCTTTTGCAATATATTATGGATCCTAATCATTAAACCTTAATTTCCTATTAAAATGAACTTAAGTAATTATTAAGATCTTAAAGTGATTGACAGACTATAAATACACGTCTGCGCTCACACGCAAGTGTACGTGGTCTGAAGTAATAAGTGGAAACTATTAATTTCTGGGAATTTATTGATCCTCAAAGAATTGGTTGATTTGGCACTAAGGTGTATCTATTCTCACTAATATTTAAGCTACAATCTATTTGGATGAGTTGGTCTAAAAACTAGCATAATAATCACTAAGCAAAAGAGCAAGATGAGAGAAAGAGGAGAGTTGGAAACATCCCACATGTCATGATATAACAATTACATATATTAATTTCTCATGCTTTATCATTTATTTAAATTAAAATCAAGTGCACATTATTTTCCTTGAGTTTAACTCAAGGTCTTACAAGTTCAAATCTCGTGCACAAAATGAACTCACTTTCGATTCTACTTCGGCACAAAGATTCTTGTAAGATTCTTTGGATTTAAATTTTAATCTTATTCTCTTGATTAAGGAGAGTTTGATTATTAAATCTTAAGATCTTACAAGCATTAATTTCCACTACGAGCATCACTCGCATCTCACATAGTTGAGATGAGGGATTCATATGTTGGGCTCAATGACTATGCCACTTAGTTCATGAGCACTCAGCACTTCCTTTCTCTACCTCAATTATGTTGAGCTAAGGAGCTCATTTAGTGGGTCTTAGCATCACTTGCCTCAACACTTTGGTTGAACTTAGATTGAGGTGCATTGAGCTCAAGAACTTTGTCACATAATTCCAAGCCTTCATGCACTCGAAACCTAGCATCCAACCTAAGGTGAGCTAAGGAGCACAAGATGATTAGTTTTTGAACCTTTTTTATTCTTTGCTCTTATTCCACATGCAAGTCTAAATTAGATAAAATATTTCTTAGCAAGACATTAAGATCACAAAATAAAATATGCTTGAGGAAAGAAACATTTATACGTGAATATTACATCATGCACATGAGACTACACCCCAACCCTCCCCAAGGGAATTTAGCTACTCATTACAAAAGAAAATAAGAAAAACACAAATATGGATAAAGACTCTTTCATGATCAACTAAAAAGAAAATACAAGAATAGAGTTTAGAAGATACTAGGAGCGCTCCTTTTGAAGTTCTCTGGAATCCTTCTTCTCCTTCTCAATGTTCCCTTGTTAGTTCGCTAATGCTGCCTTCTCTTCCTTCTCCTCTAAAGCAAGAGCTTGCTTTGCCACCCTTGGGGAGTTCTTCTCTTCTTTGGCACTCCTTAGTGGATTTTTGGCTAAAATTGTGAACCCTCTTCAAGTCAAGAGGAGGGGTATTTATATGAGAGGGGCTGCCTTCTTCTTCTTCATTTCAAATCTAGCATTTCCATTTAAAATTCTAAACTCAGGATGGCAAAATCCTCCATTGATGGTGAGGTGACAAATATCTTCATTTGTTTACCCAAAACATTACCTCAAGACCTTCTTTTTCAAATAAAACGTAGCAGCTGCAGGGAATGATGGCTGGGGACGAAATGCAGCATAGAGGTTATGTCCCCAGTCGCAATAAATGCTGTCTGGAAAAAAATGCGGCGGGCCACCGCAGCGCGCTACGCGCATGCAATGGTCCTTAGCAAATTTGCTAAGCCCCCCGCGGCCGCGCGCTATCGCGTTTGAGCTTTGGAAGATGTCCCACCGCAGTGCACTGCAGCGGGTCATTTTGCAAATTTTACTATTCAATTACTTCTCTTTTCATTTTTAAAGTAACAATATTTTCGCTGCAGACCGCTGCAGTGCGCGACAACGCGCTGTAGTGGCTCATTTTGTAAAAAACACTGTTCAATTAGTTGAGCCCCCCTGTTTATAAAGTTTGAATAATTCCGCTGCAGACCGCTGCAGCACGCGACCGCGTGCTGGGGCGGCTTATTTTGCAAAAAATACTGTTCAATTAGTTGAGCCACTATTTATAAAGTTTAAATAATTCCGCTGCAGCCCGCTGCGGTGTGCTGTAGCGGATTTCCTTTAATAAATTTTAAATGTTTCTAGAAATGCCTCAGAACTCCCTTGGATGCCTTTTCCCTGAAAATAATAAAAAAATTGATTTTAGGATCATCATAAAGATCTGAAATAATTGAAATTCCCCTTTATTTTAGATATAATTTATGGATTCATCATAACCCCACACTTAAATTCTTGCTCATCCTCGAGTAAGCTCAAAATGATATTTCTTCTATTTTGTAGGGATGAAAGTCACAACAATGCAATTATAATATGTATAAGTCAAGATGTGTGCATGGTAAAAATGAAATGAACATTTTAGCAATATTAATGTTTTTAATTGTGGCACTAAGGTGATTTAATCAATGAATCTCCAAATATTTGAATTTTCAATATTTGATATTAGGTGATGGGTACAATTCATTATGAACTTTAGACTATAGAAGTGGTCGAAGATTCCAAGAGTTGTGCCATATGTGCTCCTTCTTATGAGTCACAAAGATGAAAAGTTTAAAGGAGAGATATTTTTCTTCATCCTTTCATATTTTGTTCATTTGAGAGAGATATTTTTCATCATCCCTTTTTTCATAAATATTTGATTCTTTTCATCTTTAGGGAGAGACATTTTTCTTCATCCCTAATATACATCTATGTGATCATGAAGTCCTACGGGAGCCTAGCACACTCTTTTTAGAATACGTACCATAGCTTTTTAGTCTAAGTCCTATGCCTTCCCCCACACTTAGCTCAAGCATTTATTTAAATTTTGGAGATTAGATTATCCTCCATTCATTCCTCAATTACAACATTTTCTTGCTTATAATGAATTTAATCATTTTTGTTTACGCATTCTTTTACTTATGTCAAATTAAATTTTTACATTTTTGTGATTTTAATTTCTTTTGAAAAATTTAGAAAAAATATGTCAATTAAGAATATCATAAAAATGAGGGGATAAAAAAATTCAGAAATTAAAATCTCAAAATAAAATCATACTAAAACATACAAAAGAAAAAGAAATACAAAAAATGAAAAAGAACAAATACAACCTATTTAGTTTTCCTCTTCTCCATCATCGTCCTCCTGCTCTACATAAGCCGTCTTGATAGAGTAGTGCGTCTCCGGAATGGGTGCACCAACAGGAGGCCTTGGCAACACAGAGGCATCCGGTCCACCTTGCAAGTTCCAATCGTCGAACATCACCCCAAGGGCTTCATGGAAATAGGATTGGAACCTGCGCTGCTGGACAAGCTCTTGTTTGAAGAATCTTATGTCGATAGCAATAGTGTTGCTAAGCTCTGCATGCTGATTGTGGAGGCGTACCAAAAGTTGGTTCGTGAGGCGCGAGTCAGATGGTGCGGATGCATCCCCTTTCAGTCCCCTTCTCTTCTTGGGCATCTTTCGTTCGCTTGCCCGGACATTTAGGTTTGAAGGGTTAAGGGCGCAGCTAGGGGGAACAATGGAGTTTAAGGAGAGGATCTTGACCCCTTGGGTCACACACAACCCCGATATTAAAGACCCGAAGGCCAATGTTGCGCAAGGGCCCTTGAGAGCTTTCCATAGCTGCTCAAAGATAATGCTCGAAATACAGATTTCACCTGCCCTAACCAACGAGCATAAGAGGAGCGCTCGGGCATGGGTCACTTCCATTAAGTGATTCGTGGGCATGACATAGCTAGAAATGAACACTAGCCAAGCCCTACTCATCTATGTCAATTCGGAGCGAGGGATGTTGGCTAGTCCTCCTTCCCACTCCGTGTCATTGTTGACAATGTCTGCAATGAGATGACGGGGGTCAAAGTGAGATTCCAAGAGGTCCAAGTAAGAGCATGAATGTACCTCCTCAAGCCCATAGAATTGCTCAATTTGAGCAATCCCTAGGGTGACAACCTTACCCCGATAAAAGAGCCGCTGCCCGTACACATCGATTATGTTTGCATACACCTCCTGGACAATCATCGTGTATGTAGGGGCTCTCTTGGTCACAAACTCTCCCCAATCCCGTGGAGTGACTTGCTCATGCGGAACAGAGTAGGCGGTGCTAAAACTCATCTCTGGAATCAACTTTCGTTGGGAAGTGATGGAGTCGAAGAGGTGCTCGGCTTCCGCCGAAGAGAACCTCTTCTCGTTGAAAGTTCCATCGGACGAGGAGGCTTCAACATGCTTTCGAGCAATCGCCTTCTTCCTGGTTGACATGGCAAGGAATGAGGATTAGGAGGATCAAGAACTTAGAGAGAATTAAAGAATTGGAAAGGTACAAGGATAACCCCCCCCATTGCCTCCCTATTTATAGCCCAAAAAGTTCAAGGCAAGGAGAAGATGCTCAAATGGTCTTCCCCATGCCATAAATATGGTGATCCATGTGAGGGGGGGCAGCTTTTTCAGTAATTTTTTTGACTGCCTCAGAAACCCAAAGGGCATGACTTGTTGACTGCATTTTCCCAAGGCAGAAAATTATTTTTTTTGAAACAAGGGCAAGCCGCTACAGCACGCGGTAGCGGGTTTTACACATTAGCGCGCTGGAGCGAAAAATAATTTCCACGTGTCGCCGCGATGCTCAATACGCATGGCTTGCCAGTGAAATTTTTTTTTTTTTTTTTTGGGGGGGTTGGGTTGCCTCCCAATAAGCACTTAGTTTTACGTCATTAGCTAGACTCACTAATGATTAATATGTAGGATCCGGTGGTTTCCTTTTCCATAAGCTCGAGATGTTCGAATGAGCACAACTCTTACGGTGGCTCGAACTCTCTTCATCTTCAACTTCTAATAGAGGATCCATTTTTTTAGTTTCAAAATTGGGGGGGGGGGGTCTTTTTCTTTCTCTTCCCTCGTCGTGTTTTTCTCTTTTTTAATCCTTCCTTGCTCCCCTTTTCCGAGGAAGGAGTAGAGTAGCCATCAGAGTATTTCTCTTCAATTGTAAGGTCTTCTAGAACATTATCAACCCATAACCTCTCTTCTCTAACCCTTTTTCTCACTTCATCCTCCATCTCTTTCTTTTTAAAGATAGTTGGCTTAAGATCAATCATTTTCATTCTTCCTTTAACACTCATGCTCATTACACCGCAACATGCATCGATGAAAGCCTTCACACTCATTAAAAAGGGTCTCCCAAAGATAATCGTGGAGTTTTTGTTCCATTGGTCCCATTCACACACCATAAAGTCAGTTGGAACTATAAAATTCTCTAATTTAACTACAACACTCTTTATCATTCCTAGAGGGGTAAGGGATTCTACATTAGCAAACTCCAAAATCATTGAGGTATATTCCATCCCTCCTACCTTTAAATGTTCATAGATTTGGTAGGGCATAACATTTACTAAAGCACCTAGATCACACAAGGGATCTATGAATACTTCATTTCTTATTATGCATGGGATGCTCAACCTCCCTCGATCTTTGCATTTAGGGGCCATTAGCTTTTCATAGTCATTCCCTTTCTTTCTTTCCACTTCCTTTATTTTAAAATTTGTTGCACTCTCTCTCTCAGTATCCATTACTTCTGACACAATATCTGAATGTATCACACTCACCAACTCCCTAGGGTTTATTTCTGTTGAACTGGGTACAGCCCCTTGCTGCTAAGAGGACAGCTACTTGGAGATTTGCCCAAATTGTGTCTCTATATTCCTTAGGAAGGCTTCTATTCCTTAAATAAAAGCTACGTGGCTTGTTATGGTGGCTTCAATGTACACATGAATTGGGTTGTTTCAGCTTTAAATGAATTGAAGGCACCTTCTAAATTGTGTTGATAGTTATTGTTATTGTTTCTATAGTTCATGCCTTGCTGGTTGGATGAATTCCCCCCATATTGATTAGCATTATTATTGTTATTACTCCAAGAGAAATTTGGGTGGTTTTTCCACCCTGGATTATACGTGTTAGAGTAGGGGTTGTTGGTCTGGTTATTATTTCTCAGGTAGTTTATCTGTTCAGTATTATTTTGCACTAAGGGGTTGTTTAAATTACAACTTTCACTGTTATGCCTACCCCCGTACAACTCACAGGGTACCTCTGAAATGACATTGACATTCATTCATTATATTCTTTCGTTTAAGGCATGAATTTCTTATTGAAGAACTATTATTTGGTTAGATTCGTTTACTTTCACGGATTCCTTTTTCAACCTTTCAGAAGGCCATTGGTATGCGTTATTGGCCATTTCTTCGAAGAGGTCGTAAGCTTCCTCTTGGGTTTTTCCACTAATGGAACCACCGGCGGCTGCATCAATGAGTGTCCTCATTGGAGCGTTCAAACCATTGTAGAATGTTTGCACTTGCAACCATAGAGGGAACCCATGATGTGGGCACCACCTGAGGTACTCCATAAAGTGATCTCACCCATCATATAGAGTCTCACCTTCCAACTGAGTGAAGTTGGAGATCTCAATCCTCAACCATGCGATTTTAGCCATAGGGAAGTATTTGGCTAAGAATTACATAGCGAACTCTTGGCTCTATCTCTCAGAGAGAAAGGAGAAAGCCGCAATTTAACTGCGTCTTTGGAGACACCGTTAAATCTGAAGGTATCACATATTTCAAGGAAAATTGAAATATGTGAGTTAGAATCTTCAGTGGCTAATACTCCAAACTGATTAGTTTGCACCATACTCAGTGTGGAAGGTTTAATTTCAAAGTTGTGGGCTTCAATATTTGGCCATACAATTGCATGGGAGATTCCCCTAATAGTGGGTAGTGCATAGTCTCTAAGTGCTCTTCCCCTAGGCTTTTTTAAATTTTCTATGCAATTATCCATAATGGCTTGTTGTTTGATAGGTTTTGTTCTCGCCTAGCTTGTAAGTATATTTTATCTATTTCGAGATCAAAAAGATATTCAGTACAAACCCTTTTACTCATACAACTAACAATATGGCTTATCGAGAATGACTTAGCAATATAGATCAAATAGTTTTGCAGAAATAAAATAACTAAAAGGTAAAATGTTAGCATTGATAATTATAAAAAATGTAAAAGTACTAATATATGCAATTAAATGCTTAAATCGCTAGTTACTTATATATTGTCCTTAATTAAAATCAAGTACCAACTCCCCAGCAATGGCGCCAAAAACTTGACAGACTGTAAATACACATCTGCGCTCATACGCAAGTGTACGTGGTCTGAAGTAATAAGTGGAAAGTGTTAATTTCTGGGAATTTATCGATCCTCAGAGAATTGGTTGATTTGGAACTAAGGTGTATCTATTCTCACTAATGTTTAAGCTATAATATTTGGATGAGTTGGCTAAAAATTAGCACAATAATCACTGAGCAAAAGAGCAAGATGAGAGCAAAAGGACAGTTGGAACCATCCCACAAGTCATGACATAATAATTATGTATATTAATTTCTCAAGCTTTATCATTCATTTTAATTAAAATCAAGTGCACATTATTTTCCTTGAGTTTAACTCAAGGTCTTACAAGTTCAAATCTCGTGCACAAAATGAACTCACTTTCGGTTCTACTTCGGCACAAAGATTCTTGTACGATTCTTTGGATTTAAATTTTAATCTTATTCTCTTGATCAAGGAGAGCTTAATTACTAAATCTTAGGATCTTACAAGCATTGATTTCCACTACGAGCTTCACTCGCATCTCACATAGTTGAGATGAGGGATTCATATGTTGGGCTCATTGACTATGTCACTTAGTTCATGAGCACTCAACACTTCCTTTCTCTACCTCAATTATGTTGAGCTAAGGAGCTCATTTAGTGGGTCTTAGCATCACCTGCATCAACACTTTGATTGAGCTTTGATTGAGGTGCATTGAGCTCAAGAACTGTCACATAATTCCAAACTTTCATGCACTCAAATCCTAGCATCCAACCTAAGTTGAGCTAAGGAGAACAAGATGATTAGTTCTTGAACTTTTTTTATTCTTTACTCTTAATCCACATTCAAGACTAAATTAGAAAAAATATTTCTTAGCAAGACATTAAGATCACAAAATAAAATATGTTTGAGGAAAGAAACATTTATACATGAATATTACATCATGCACATGGGACTTCACCCCAACCCTCCCTAAGGGAGTTTAGCTACTCATTACAAAAGAAAAGACATGAATAAAGACCCTTTCATGATCAACTAAAAAGAAAATACAAGAATAGAGTTTAGAAGATATTAGGAACGCTCCTTTGGAAGTTCTCCGGAATCCTTCTTCTCCTTCTCAATGTTCCCTTTTTAAGTCGCTAGTGTTGCCTTCTTCCTTCTCCTCTAAAGCAAGAGCTTGCTTTGCCACCCTTGGGGAGTTCCTCTCTTCTTTGGCACTCCTCCTTACTTGTGGATTTTTGGCTAAAATTGTGAACCCGCCTCAAGTCAAGAGGAGGGGTATTTATATGAGAGGGGCTGCCTTCTTCTTCTTCATTTCAAAACCAGCATTTCCATTTAAAATTCTGAACTCATGATGACAAAATCATTTATTGATGGTGAGATGACAAGTATCTTCATTTGTTTACCCAAAACAACACCTCAAGACCTTCTTTTTCAAATAAAACGTAGCAGCTGCAGGGAATGATGGCTAGGGACAAAATGCAGGATAGAGGTCATGTCCCCAGCCGCAATAAATGCATTCTGGAAAAAAATGTGGTGGGCCGCCGCAGCGCGCTGTAGCGCGCTGCGGCGTGCAATGGTCCTTAGCAAATTTGCAAAGACCCCGCTGCCGCGCGCTACCGCATTTGAGCTTTGGAAGATGTCCCGCAGCAGTGCGTTGCGGCGGGTCATTTTGCAAATTCTACTGTTCAATTACTTCACTTTTCATTTTTAAAGTACAAATATTTTCGCTGCAGCGCGCGACAACGCGCTGCAGTGGCTCATTTTGTAAAAAACACTGTTCAATTAGTTGAATAATTTCACTACAGACCGTTGCAGTGCGTGACCGACGCTGGAGTGGCTTATTTTGCAAAAAACACTGTTAAATTAGTTGAGCCGCTATTTATAAAGTTTAAATAATTTCGCTGCAGCCCGCTACGGCGCGCTGTAGCAGATTTCCTTTAATAAATTTTAAATGTTTCCATAAATGCCTCAGAACTCCCTTGAATGCCTTTTCCCTGAAAATGATAAAAAAATAGATTTTAGGATCATCATAAAGATCTGAAATGAATGAAATTCCCCTTTATTTTAGATATAATTTATGGATTCATCAGTGATCATATTCCATCATATGAATTCAATTAAATGAATCAAGTAGAATCTCATGAATTAAGTTTTAAATAACCTAACTATCCTTTAATTAATTTCTTATAATTACTCCTAAGTAAATATCTTAATGAAGATCTTAAATTAATCTTAATTAAGATCCTAAGCTCTTAGAATCTAAGTCTTAGATCTGAGATCTTTAATAGTTATTATTAGATAAGTCCTCTCTAGCACACCAAGCCTTTCATTCTTAAAATCCTTATTGATTAAATCCTTAGAATTTCTTAATGTGCTTAGGTTTATTCAAACTTTAGAATAATGAAATTATTCTATATATTAAACTAAGTTCTTAGATTCATCAGTTGTTACATCATTATTTTATTTTATTACCTTAAATTTAGCCTTCCTATATAGGCTCATTTATAACAATTCAGGTTGTTACTTAGGTCAATTAGGACTAAAATAAGTCCTGATTTTGATTTTAGTACTCTAATTAAGTCATTAAGAGTTCACCTCAAAAACTTTGTCCAGATAAGGAGTCAAATGGATCAAAACCCTATTTTTGAGAATTTTAGGAACCCTGGAATTTGACCTATTTAAATTAACTTCAAATCAAAAATTGGACTTCACCATTGCGCTCATCACGCTCATATTAGCTTGGGGTGAAGTTCTAGAGATATTTGGAAGTCGTTGGATTTTTGGCTAATATTTTAATATATTTTAAATATTTCAAAAAATGAGAAAATTATGTACTTGCCTAAACAAAAATTTGATTTCACTGTTGCCTTCCTCACCTCTCAATTAGTTTGGGTTGAATTTTTGAAAATTTTTAAAAGTCATCTGCTAGTTTAATTTTAATTAAAAATTATATATTAAAATATTAAATAAATAATTATTTTGTGCTATTTTGTGGGCCCGCAACGCAAATTGGGTCAGATCCACCTCTCTTGCAGAACCAAGCAATTAGGTTATCGGGTCAGACCCATTAAACATTCCAAATTGATCCAGGTCATATGATCAGGCAATCTCAAATCTAATGGTTCTTGGTCTGTCTTCCCCGTTGTGCGCCGCATGTTGCAGATGCAACAGAAGCCAGCTGTGTGTGTCCTCCCTAGTCGCTCTCAAGCTTTGCAGATGGAATTAAGGAGGGCTATCATCCGTTCAGCCCAAAGAGGAACTGATATTAGTTCATTAGAAGCTCTATCAGTGATTCGAAACTCAAGTCGCACAACCCCCACTCGGCGAACTCTCGATCGAGGTATCCCAAATTCTCATCCATATCATTCTTAATTTTCATAATTCATATTTCTAACATTTATTTCAATCATTTATATGTTATCCTAGCACTTGATTCGAATCCAATGGACAGATATAAATCGTCAATTTTGTAAGTCATCCATGGTGATGAATAGTTCCACCTCGCTGTGCCTTCCATCAGTGCATAGCCATCTAGGGCTAGGATTTGTCGGCATCCTAGGCCATCTCCACTCATTGTTCAATAGAAATTTGTTATTCCTGGTCATCCTCTTTCCAATGCTATGCGGGCCGAGCCTTGTAGTCGCCGACAAGACCCCTAAAAATCGTGCTCTAGCCCTCCTATCACGGGTGCGAAGTGAAGAAGATGAAGTTTTGGGCTGGGCCGGGTCAACTCGGACCCGGCCCATGATCATCGCATGTGATTGCTGGCGTGTGGGCCCCACTCTACATGCATCCCCTCCGAAGCATCATTGCGGGCCCCGCATTTGCAGTCAGCACTCCGTTCTCTTCTCTCGTGGCAACACGTGGCCAGTAGGACCCACTGTTGTCAGATCTGTGGATTTACTTAATTTAAGACAATATTAATTAACATAATTCTATTTGATTAATTAATCCAATTTAAATATTAGACTTTAAATATCAATATCTATCAATCCATAAGTCCAAATGCATTGATTTTATATGTCATTTTAGTCTTTAAAATTAGAGGAATAATATGAAACTATGAAAATTTCAATTGGATGTATATATCACATAGTGACATTTAGGACACTTAAATAATTACAAAAATAATTAATGTTCAAATGATTATAACTTCACACACACTCACCCAAACATACCCAATATGTGTATTAAAGTAATTAGGAGAGCCTCTAGATTATTCTGATAGTGTCAATTTCTTTATTTGGGTTGTATTTTGCCTAATCACTTTTAGGACCCTACCCTAATTAACCCTAATTTCAAGAAATCTTCAATTGACCATAACTTGGTCAATTGAGCTCCAAATTAAGTCTTCAAATATATCATTTTGATTAGGAAATTTGACATTTGCATTTGACATTCGACAATTTCATTTGACATTTGCATTAAACGTTAGCATTTGCATTGGACATTGAAATATGCTTTTGATGTTTGTGGCAGATGTTTAGCATATGCGTTTATTAGTTGGCATTTGGTGTTTGCCTTTCATTTGACTCGTGCTTGATGTTTTTGTTTGCTTAACGTTGGGCATTTGCATTTGATGCGGGACATTTTTGCTGTGGCTTAGATTTTATTTATGTTGAAGAGAGAGCATTTTATTTTAGTTTAAAGAGTCAGATCTAAGTGAGGAGCAAGAGCCTAATTATTTAATTTATGCACTGTATGTTATTATTTCAATACCATGTCTAGGATATATTATTTATTCCTTAACTTTTATTATTTCTTCAATATAATGAATGGATGTATTTATTTCAGTTATCTTTTGCTCTCTATTTATTATTGTGCTTGCCTTTTTGTACTCTGAATTATGATTATTCTTGTATAATAATTTGGGGCACAATTGGATGTCTAAGTAGTTACTTATTTAAGTACCTAAGTAATATAAAATTAGCAAAGTAAGTGGCCTCTTGGTAAAACATTGCTTTGTTAATGTTAATCCGAGGTTATCCCTTAGTGATGACTTGCTGTGTCGCTTGTTTGCACTCCTCCTTGCACGGAGAGACAGTGTAGAGTTCCTCAGTTAGTATTAGAGAGTACCATAAGGTGTCAGATTTGAATTTCATTACTATCTACCGAATGGGTTATTCTCTAACAGAATGCAATCATATCAGGTGCAATTACTTACATCAATATTATCATATTTATGTCATTCCAGGACATAAGAAGAAAGGAGAAATTTAACATCTTAGATACAACTATACTAAAATTATTAGTAGTAAAATTAACTACTGGATGAATAATATAACAATAGAAGTTTTTAAATCAAATGATTAAACATTATAAGATTATAAAAATTGTATAGGATGTCGTTTTCCCTCTTAGCCAATGAGTACTTTTTCAAGATATTTGATCAAGTATGGGAAGAGGAATATCAATATGGACAACTTCATGGAAGATCAATGACAAGAGTCTCTCACCAAGGAACCTTAGTTTTGGATAAAATGTTAAATCGTGCCATCTATATAGGACGTTTTCAAGATTGCGACATGCCACTTTTGTCTTCAATATAGTTCAATGTCCCGATAATGTTCACTTGATGAGTCTGCTTTATCTCATTCAAGATGATGCAGGGTCTTAGTAGGACAAAGCTTACTCAAAGATAGTAAAGTATTTCCATAAGGAACGTCATTCACCCAGTTACAAAGACTTTTGTATAGCATTTGTTGCATAATATTTTGGTGATTGAGATTAGGACCCTTTGGCTAGAATAGCATCTCTCTAAAATAACAATGCAATCTTACTTATATTATATGTCCTTAAGTTTATTCTACATCTACTTGTATTTTAGAAAGAATTAAATAAAATATTATTCTTTTATCACTAAGTTATTGATTATTTTAATCCAGTAAGAATGAATAATGGATCATCATCCTCCACTCTTGCTACTTCTAGTAACTCCTCTTGAAAGATAAGTGCCTTGGTAGAAATAGTTAGAACCTTAGCTGATACACACCTAAGGAAAGCTGAGCATATCTAAAGGTTGTTAGTTGCTCATAGAAATTTGAACCCATCACCTACATCAATGGCTACCTTTCCTTATTACCCTCCTCATCCTCTCTATCAGTCTACTGATGGACATCTTCATTGTTTTACTTGTTTGAGAACCCCCACCTTCAGTGGAAATCTATCTGCAATGGACAAGGCTAGCTTGCTGAAGCTAGTGGAATAGAATTTAACTAGCATTAAGTGTCCTGACTCAGAAGCTATCAGACTCACCGTTCACATGTTTCATGAAGAGGCAGAGTATTAGTGGGATAACATAAGGAACACTCGCTTTGCCAGTTTCAACATTGATGTGGGTCCCCATACCATCTGTGGTTATGCTAATATTTTAATTAACATAATTATGGTGAATACGGTCACCAACTAAAGCAATCCTCCTAACTATAGTCGAGTCAGGTATACACCTTACCCACCTTAGTTAAGAGACTTCCCACATGAAACTGAGAGTTATACATCAAAATATCAAAGTCACGGAAGCAAGAAATAGTATAACATCCATATTGTAGCATAGTAAAGAAAGTAGAAACAGTAACTCAGCTTAATATAAAAAATGTAGAAAGTAAATACATCCAAAATATGAAATTATTATAAACTAAATTTAAAAGAAAAATAGACACTCATTCTTACAGCTAAAAATAAAACTAGCTAAGCTAAAATGGAAGGAAGATCCCCCTCCTGGCCAAGCTCCTCTCCAAAAGCAAGCTCAATGAACAGCTCCGAATCTGACAATGTCAGTATCACAATGCCAGGGCCCCAGCCAAGAAAATAAAAAATTACAGTTAGACAAATTGTCTTAGCACATTTTAGACTAATTTATATGAAACTGAATATTTAAGATATCACATTTTTACTAAGCTTGCAAGTAATTAAGGTGCATCATGCCACAAGAAACATGATAGCTATAAATTAACATTTATAACTAAATAAAGAAAAGTATGTAAATTAACATACATCAACTAGAAGCTATTACAAGGTTAGGCAGTAAGTATATAAATAACTGAAAAGTACTGAAAGTAAACTCACTCTAATATACTTATGATCATATTAAAACATGCTGATTTACATAAAGAAAATCCTAACTGAAGCATACGAAAACTAAAATAATGCTAGCATCCTAAATATGAAAGTACTAAACAAAACTAAACTGAAAAGATTGAAGTGAAAATATTGAACTAAAATGAATTGTAAAAGCATGCAAAAAATGGTAAAAATGCAACTAAAACATACGGCTTAACTAGCCACTAAACTGAAAAGTAGAAGTATGCCTAAGTTAGTATTGCCATAACTGAAATTGGCCAAAATAAGGCAACTGCACAGAAAGTTCAACATGTATCATCTGAGGTATCCTTAGAGATAGATCTGAGTTGAACTTGTTGAATCAGACATATGTCCCCCTATCCAACCACAGAGCTAGGTTAGAGTCTATTCTATATCCAAAAAATTGAACTAAGGAGCCGACTAAGTTAGGGCACACTCTACTGATTAGAGAACTGAATGAATTGAATAAAGTTAAATCATGTTAATGCAATTTCAAACCTAACATAGGTTACTCAACAAATATTTTATGTCCAACTAATATGTCCAAGGAAAAAGGCTCAAACATAAGGTGTGCGAAGCAACAATAGCCAAGGTATGCAAGAGACTCAACTAAACATATGTAATATCTATGGTTGTCTAATTTTATTTGTTCTATCTAATTTGAGCTAGTTACAGGCTTAGGATCTCTAATATCCAACTATCTTATAAAATCCCAAACTTATAACATTAAAGTTAACATTATAACTTAACAAGTTCTAATTTATAATCAGAAGTGACGACTATAAAGGATAAGTAAGTCAACCAATGACTTAATTAATGTGTTTTAATAACTCAACCCTAATTTGGATTATGTCAATTAAGATTAAAGGATTATGGATTTAAACTCCAAATTAGGGTTCAAACTTAAATCCAAGGTACTAGCCTTCTAAGGATCTAAGGGATCACACCCACACTTAGTTTAAAGTTAGTGGTTCTTGGAAGCTAAAATATTAAAGAAACTATAATCTTAAAGAAAGGTTGAATCTATAATTATAAGACAAAATAATCCATTAAGAACTTGAGAATCTAATATCTATGTTTAATCTATTGAATAATCACATAAATCTACAAGTTGAATCAACCAAAACCCACTAAAAGAATTTTAAAGTAATAAATTAAATGGGATTTTCAAATATGGAATTCAAATAGATTTACATAGATAATCACTAACGATCTAAGATCTATGTCTTAAGTTTAATCACATAAGGCTTCAGCTTAGATTTAGACTTAAGGTTTTCACTAAGATGTTCTCATAAGAGTGATTATTATGATTGGTTTTGATAAGATAATTAATAAAAGTTTCATAAGGTTAATTTTGTTAATCAAGATTAAATGAAGAGTCCAAGATCACCTTAAGATCTTCATGAATTCTTTAAGAGAAATTTAAGAAAAAATAAACTTTAAACAATTTAGATAAATCAATTAGGTTCAAAAGCTTCACGTAGGATCCTAATATATTACCATACTGATTAAAATAATAATAATGATATTTATAAGGTTTATGGGTTCTTAAATAAACTTTTGGTCAAAGGATCAAAATGCCCATGTTAAGCCTAAAAATTGAAAATGTAAGATTTAAGTATCCAAATCAACTCTAATCAGTTCTAATAAGCTAAATATTGGCTAATAAGAATAAAAAGACTATAAAGTTAAAGTTTGGATTCAAGATTATATTATTTAACCCTAATCACTTTTTAAGGCTAAGAAAAGGGATCAAGAGATCTAAAACTTATTATGTAGATTTAAGTTCATAGGTAGGCTCTAGTAGACTTAAGAAAGTAATAGGAACTTGGTTCACAAAAATCAGTAGATTAATTAGTCCATTAGACACAAATTAAGATTTGGGTTGATTAAGAGGTGATTAACAAATCTAAAACTTCTAAAATATTCTTAAAGACATAATTAAGTTCTCCTCTTCCATATGAACAATCAAAGACCTTAATCAAGGATTTTGAGAATAAAATGAATTATTTATTCACTAATTAAGATTAGTGAAAGATTAGGCTAAATAAAAAAATCTAACCGTTGGTTCTAGAATTTTATTGCAAATATTCCGTATGATTTTTTGATCAAAATGGTATATTGGATCATACTATTTGGATATGTATTGATTAAGTTATTCAATTAATTTAGTTTGAATGTTTTTAATTAATCAAATCATATGATATTTAATTAAATGGATTTATAATTTAATTTACTGAAGGAAAAATAATTCCTAATTAAATTAAATAGCCCAGCCCATTTATCAAACAACGCAGGTCAGATCTAGGCCCAACAGGGTCGGCACTGTCGCACCGCGTGGGCCTTGGTTGGTCCAACCCGAAGAGACGGTGTCGTTATCCTCGTTACTGTTTACGTAACCTAACACAAGAGGCTACCTTAAAATTCTAAATTCTCCATCGATACACCATCTCAAGGTCAAGACTCAATCAGCACACCATCAATGGGTCAAGGCGTATTGACTGGACCAAAAAGCTATCACTGGGAGGCCCTGAATTGTTGTATGGCTACTCCTTGGGTTTGGCCCTATCACAACATCTAGGGTTTACCATGAGGAGAAAATGCTCCTCACAGAGCCTACCATTTGGCCAGAGCTCGATCACTACACAATCTTGGCAGTGAGGCAGATCCAAGTCAATTAGCCACGATGGCCAGAAAGGTTTGGATCATCGGGTCATTACTCGAGCACAACTGCAAATTCTTGGTAGAACCCAAATGATCTGGACAATGAAATCGAGCTAGCACAGACCCTAGGGACAAACAATTATATTGGGTTTGGTAAGCTTGCATGATTGATCAGCAAAATGAATCGATAGGAATTGGGGCTCGGGACTCAAGAGAAGTGTCGACACTTTGTTTGAACTGAGTTCCGTCAAAATAGTCCTAGACTAGGGAAGAGCATTCAGAGCATCACAGAAAAATTGAAAATTTAAGATTTAAGCATCGAAATCGACTCTAATCAATTCTAATAAGCTAAATATTGGCTAATAAGAATAAAAAGACTATAAAATTAAAGTTTGGATTTAAGATTATATTATTTAACCCTAATCACTTTTTAAGGCTAAGAAAAGGGATCAAGAGATCTAAAACTTATTATGAAGATTTAAGTTCATAGGTAGGTTCTAGTAGACTTAAGAAAGTAATAGGAACTTGGTTCACCAAAATAAGTAGATTAAATAATCCATTAGACACAAATTAAGATTTGGGTTGATTAAGAGGTGATTAACAAATCTAAAACTCCTAAAATATTCTTAAGGACATAATTAAGCTCTCCTCTTCCATATGAACAATCAAAGACCTTAATCAAGGATTTTGAGAATAAAATGAATTATTTATTCACTAATTAATATTAGTGAAAGATTAGGCTAAATAAAAAAATCTAATCGTTGGATCTAGAATTTTATTGCATATATTCTTTATGATTTTTTGATCAAAATAGTATATTGGATCATACTATTTGGATATGTATTGATTAAGTTATTCAATTAATTTAGTTTGAATGTTTTTAATTAATCAAATCATATGACATTTAATTAAATGGATTTATAATTTAATTTACTAAAGGAAAAATAATTCCTAATTAAATTAAATAGCCCAGCCCATTTATCAAACAACGCAGGTCAGATCTAGGCCCAACTAGGTAGGCACTGTCGCACCGCATGGGCCTTGGTTGGCCCAACCCGAAGAGACGGCGTCATTATCCTCGATACTGTTTACGTAACCCAACACAAGAGGCTACCTTAAAATTCTAAATTCTCCATCAATACACCATCTCTAGGTCAAGACTCAATCGACACACCATCAATGGACCAAAAAGCTCTCACTGGGAGGCCCTGAATTGTTATATGGCTACTCCTTGGGTTTGGCCCTATCACAACATCAAGGGTTTACCATGCGGAGAAAATTCTCCTCACAGAGCCTACCACTTGGCCAGAGCTCGATCACTACACCATCTTAGCAGTGAGGCAGATCCAAGTCCCATAGCCACGACGGCCAGAAAGGTTTGGATCATCGGGTCATTACTCGAGCATAACTGCAAATTCTTGGTAGAACCTAAATGATCTGGACAATGAAATCGAGCTAGCACAGATCCTAGGGACAAACAATTATATTGGGTCTGGTAAGCTTGCATGATTGATCAGCAAAATTAATCGATAGGAATTAGGGCTCGGGACTCCAGAGAAGTGTCGGCACTCTGTTTGAACTGAGTTCCGTCCAAATAGTCCTGGACTAGGGAAGAGCATTCAGAGCATCACAGAGCTAGACTATTGCATGGATGGAAGGAACTGAGCTCACACAACTTAGTTGTGATGGGGTTGTACTTGGGATGTAATTGCAGGCACGATAGTGATGAACTGAGGAAGTCTAGAGCTTTTAGAAGATTGTAGTGACCTTGTAGAAGGTCTGAACACCAAACCACGCCCTCTATCAGCAGTTCATAGCAGTTAAAATGCACCTGGAGTGCCAAGAGCTCGAGCGAGAGAAAGGAGGGAATTAAGGGATCAGAGTGAGCAAAAGGGCTCACTGTGATTTTATGGAGGTATTTATAGGCCATGGGATAGTCTAGGGCTGGATGCCATAGCTGGGAGCCATGGCCTAAGCTCGGCCTAATGGAGTTCTCTACTTACCTTAATTAGAGTGGGTTGGACCTCAATTCAGGCTGGGAGTGCTTGGCGAGTCAGGGAAAGTAGCCTAACGACCCTGACATGGTGCAAGAGTGGTAGACCGGCCTGATGACAGGACTGTACAAAGGCATTTGGTTGTCAGACGCGAGCAAAGGATGAAGATAATCTACAGTTGCAGAAGTCTCTAGGATTGTCTAATTGAACTTAGGCTGGAGTAGAACGGTCCTATTCCTTAGAGAGCTAATTGCCGAGCGTGGACCCTAGATCAACCATCAAATTAGATCTAGAGATCCCACAGGCGAGCGGAGTTACCGGGAGCAAGCGATGGATGTCGTTGGATCATGCTTCAGAAAAGGCGAAACAATCTTGCTGGAGCAGATTTGATCTAAGTGTGGGCCCCTTGATCAGGTCCATGGGATCAACGACCCAGATAGCACCAGCGGTTTAGGGTCAACTGTTCATTGGAAAAGGATAGAATTGCAATTAGGAACTGTTAGAAACCTTATTATGCAATTGAACCAAAATAAATTAAATTCAAAATAGGCCTAAATAATCTCCAAAAATTCTCAAAATGTCACCATTAGCTAATTTGGGGGTGGGGAATTATAAAATTCAATTGAATTTTAATTTAGAGATCAATTTAATTTAATTAATTTTTAAGAACTAAAAATAGAAAAAATAACTTTATTGCTCAAATGAGCATTGATTATTTTTAAATTTCTAGGGTTAGGTTTAAATGACCCACTGAGTCTAATGGAATAAAAATCAAAGCATGGTTTAGTTTAAATTGATTTTGATTACCTAGGAAAATAACTAGGGTTGTTATAGTTGAAGACATCCCTTAGGAACCATTTGTAAGAGCTTTCAAAGCAGAATTCATTCCTCCTTCAGCACAAAACATACTTGAGGACACTCTCCTAAAGATGAAAGCAATGAAATAATCCCGTGTCTGAATATGAGATGGAGTTTTGTTGACTTACTCGCTGCACTCCAAAACTGGTGAAAACAGAAACAACTTGCTTCCACCAATTTCAAAGCAGTCTTCATGACTCAATCAAGGATCACATAGTACTATTGTGGTTCATTAATTTCTCTGAACTTACTGAAACTCCAAGGACGTTCAACATCATAAGTTACATAGGGACTCAAAGTGAAGCTCTGTTTCCGAATCCTATAGAAATGATAACCTTAAAAGGGAAAGAAGCAAATTGGTAGGGTTTATCAGATTGAGGCAGCTGCTATTACTTTAGCTCCATTCAAATGTTGCACAAAGCCTTATCCATATGAGAATTACTACCACAATGGTTGGTGCAGCTATACTTGTGGTGGACAGGGACACCTTTTCTTTCAATGCACATATGCAGAATTGGCGAATGGTGTGCGCATTAATCACTCTAGACTTAGACATGTATTCAACTCCACTCCAACAAATCGTAGAGACCAAAAGTTGTCAATAATGCCTCCTCCAAAGGAAGCAACACATGTTCTGATTAAAGAAGAGCCCTCCGCACCTTGAACTTTAATGCGAAACTTCCATGAAAGTAGGCTTAAATTAACAAACTTGCTGGTCTAGCCAGGGTGTAAGATCTGACTCCTATAGAAGTAGCAGAAGATTAAAATGGTGTATCTGGTACACATTCCTAATCCTGATCTTTGTTATGCAAGTTTCCATGCCTATAATTTTATGATTGTTATGTATTTTAAAATTAGAAACTATTTTCATTTGCAATAAGCCCTGTAATGTATTATTTGATACTGGTGCTAGTCATTTTTTATGTATCTGAATGTTTTGCCAAGTTTGTAAACTTACAATTCTTAAAGTTAGCCAAAACTCTAAGTGTTGAACTTTCTTCTAGAGCCCAACTCAGTGCTGCTAAATTCTAAGATCTGAAAATACCTCTGAACAATAAAACCTTTCAAGCCAAGCTAGTGGTTTTGCATATAACAAACTTTGATATCATATTAAGAATGAATTTGCTCACCTTACATAAAGCCACCATCAATTACTAGAGGAAAAAGAAAACATTGCATTTGCTCAATACTCCTAAAAAATTTGTTGGATTGTTTAGTACCAAATCCTCATTAATCAATGCAACTAAAGCCGAGAAATTAATAAGTAAAGTTTTGATTACCTATCTAGTCACCATGATGCGTAGTGCCAAGGAAGATTTTCTACTTTCTGATAATAAAGTTGTCAATGAATTCACTGACGTCTTTTCTAAAGATCTTCATGGGATACCTTTTGTCTGTGTCGCAGTATTTTTTATAGAGTTAAATCCACGAACCCAAAATATATCTAAGGCGCCTTATAGAATGGTGCCCAAGGAACTGTAGGAGTTTAATGAGCAAATGTAAGAGCAGTTAAACAATGACTTTATTGGGCCATGTATGTATCCTTAGGGAGCACTTTTTCTCTTTGTTAAGAAGAAAGCTAGTTTTATATGAATGTGCATAGGTTATCATGAATTACATAAGGTAACCATCAAGAAGAACCACTTCCTCAGATTGTTGATTTGTTCGATCAGCTTGATGGTGTTGTTATCTTATCAAAAATTGATTTGAGATCGTTGAGATCGGGCTATCATCGGTTGCGAGTAGAAGTTTCTAATGTTGAGAAAACTGCTTTTTGTACTCATTACGGCCACTTTGAATTCATAGTGGAGTCATTTAGATTCACTAATGCTCTCTCAATCTTCATGGATCTGATGCAGCATTTTAGATAAGTTTGTTATCGTCTTTATTGATGACATTCTTAACTTTTCTAAGGGCCAATTAGATCATTAAATCCATCTTAGATCTATTCAAAGAGCCAATCAGAACTCATCAGGTGTATGCAACATATTCCATATGAGAGTTTTAGTTAAACTCTATTGCTTTCTTTGGGCATATTTTCTATGCCCAAGGAATCATAGTTGATTAGAATAAAGTAAGTGTCACTCAAGATTGGGCACAGCCTAAGTCAGCAATAGTTATCCATAATTTTTTGGGATTAGCCAGCTACTATAGAAATGTTGTCAAGGGCTTTTCTTAGATATCGTCTCCATTGACCTGGTTGACTCAGAAAGCTATAACTTTTATCTAGGACTCTGTATGTGAAGAAATTTTTCAAGGGCTCATGAATACACTCTCATCTACTCAAGTACTGTTCTACTAAAAAAGGGCAAGATTATCAAGTCTACAAAGATGCATCTGGAATTAGTTTGGGTTGTGTTTTAATGCGAGAAAAAAAGTTCATTGCATATGCCTCTTGTCAATTAAAGCTGCACAAAAAGAATTACCCCATTCATGACCTTGAGCTCGCTGCCATCATTTTGGCCTTGATGATTTGGCATCATTATTTGTAGGGTGTTCAATGTGCCATATTAACTAATCACTATATCTAAGTACATTTTCACTCAGTGAAGACATAAATTTCATCAAAGAAGGTGGTTAGAATTAATTGGTGACTATGATCTAAGTATTTTATATCATCCTAGAAAAGCTAACATTGTAGTTGATGCTCTCAGTAGTCATTGCACATTAAGTGCCATGATCACTAAAATTCCTATCGTTAATGAATTATATAAGTTGTGCATTGGCGACTATGTATCCATCTCTCAAACTAAAGATGAAGACCATCTTAATCTCAAGGCTAAAATAAAAAGTGGTTGTTCTCATGATTTGCACTTGCATGGAATTATAATTTATGAAACAAATTGGATTTGGATACCAAAGTATATACATCAAGAGATTCTTGTAAGAGGTCTAAATTATGGATATATTATCATCTTGGAAGTGTCAAGATGTATCAAGACCCAAAATAATCATTTTGGTGTCTAGGTAAGAAGAAGAGTGTAGCAGAATTCAAAGAAAAATGCCATGAATGTAATCTAGTTAAAGTTGAACATTAGAGACTTGGAAGTTTTCTATACCCATTGAATATTACTGAATGGAAATGGTTCGAAATCTCGATGGACTGTGTAATTGGATTGCCTCACACAAGATCAGGTGCCAATGTAATTTGGGTCGTCATTGATCGTCTGACCAAATCTGCGCAGTTTTTTGTTATCCATCAAACTAACTTTATAGAGAAACTTGCCAAGCTCTATAGAAAAGAAATTGTCAGGCTGCAGGGCAATCCAAAATCAATCATATCGGATAGAGTCAACCAACTCACTTCCACATTTTAACTAGTAGTGCATTAGGATCTGGTAACCACCCTAGCAATGAGTCCAGCCTTTCATCCCCAAACTAATTGCTAGATTAAAATAATAAATCATATTCTTGAATGTATACTCCAACTCTGCATCTTAAATTTTAATGGATGTTGGGAAGAACATCTATCCCTAGTTGAATTTGCTTATAACAATAGTTTTGTGGTGCCCCGCCCTTACCGCTCTCTACAAGGAGTGTAATCAAGCGACGGGACAGGTCATCACTAAGTGGATAACCACATATTAGCATTAACAAAGCAAATCTCCACTAAGAAGCCATTTACTTTGCTAATGCTAATACTACTAAGGTATCCAAGTACTAAACTACTTAGACACATGATTGTGCCCCAAATATTTATACAAGGATACTCATATTTCAGAGAATAATAAGGCAGGTGCAATATATAAACAGAGTGTCGAAGCTTATTGAAATAAATACATCCATTCATCACATTGTAAAAATAATAGAAGATAAAGAGTAAATATTACATCACCGACATAGTACTGAAATACAAAAAATAAATAGTGTAGAGATTAAAATTCTTACAAGTTAGAAATTATTCTAATGAAGGAAAGACAGAATTGGAAATAAAACACTCTTTCTCCAACATAAATAAAAATTTTTGGCACAATAGAAGGGTCTTCATCACGCTTCTACTCCTCACCTGGATCTAATTCGTCAAACTGCTTTAAGACTGACATGTTGGTTTTTACATGCCAGGGCCCCAGCCAAGAAAATAAAATCTTGGTTAGACAAAATGTCCAAGTACATTTTAGGTAGATAATTTTTATATTTTAAGATATTACAAATCATCCTAAGTAAATAGGAGCTTCAAAGCATCAACTGAAAAGGTAAAGCTATAAACAATGCATTTAGAACTTAAGTAATATGCCAGGTAACAAAATATACAACAACCCAAAGCTATAGAAAAGGTTAAGCATTACAGAAATATAAACAAATATGATCCTAAACAAATATCAGAAATATATTTATTCTAATTTTTTGATAAAAATGCAATGTAAGCAAAACTATCCTAAAACTAGCATCCTTGTATGCTTGCACAGAAAATAAAACTAGAAAACTATTGAAAATACATAAACATTGAATTGCTAAAAATGCTGTAAATACTAAAAATGTTGAACTAAACTGAAAGTAACTAAAAATTGAAAATAACTGAATTGAAAATACATCTTTTTATTTAAATTGGACATATGCTTAGAATAGTCCTGCCATTATAGAAACTGGCTAAAACTAGCTAGAGAATAGAAACAGGTATCTAGAACACTGATGTCTAGATCAACCATATATCATCTAAACCACTGATATCTGGATTTGAGCTGAAAAATAGAACTGCCGAGGTAGACAAAGCTAGGATACAGTCCACTGAACGGTTATCTAATTTACAAATCTTACTAATTTATTCATGCTAATGACATGCATTTTAAAACTAACATAGAAAATTCAACAAATATTCTATAACTCAACTAATGTGTCAAAACAGTAAAGGCTCAAATCAAGAAAGTAGAGCGTATAAATCAAGGAATGATAAGCAGTACTATACAAAAAATGGTGATATCATTTACTTTTTAATTTTATTGTTCTAACTATTATTATATCTTACTCGCTTAAGATTTCTGATATCCTACTATCCAGTATAAACTCAAAGTTATGGTCCCATAAAGTCAAACAATTGGAACTAATGAAAATCTTATTTAAATTAATTGATGATGCCTACATAAGTTAAATAATAAATTGATCACCCAAATTGTTGAATTTATTAACCCAAACTTATCTTGATTAAGAAAAATTAAGATTAAAGGACTAAGAGTTAAACTTTAGAATATTATAGTTTTTACCTCTTAATCTAAGGGCACTAACATATAAGGGTTTAAGGATGATCTCAAATCTCACAAACTAAAGGTTAATGCAATCTTAATAGGTGTAATTAGACTTCATAAGATAGATCTCTAATCTTAAGCTGAAGTTAAGAGATAAAATAGTCATAAGAAGGAGCACAAATGACACAAAACTCCTGAGTATTTCACTACCTCTCAAGTCTATGTTTTCCAAGGAACCTTCCTCTTTACTTAGTGACAAGCCTAAAAACAAATACCTGGAAATCAACTATTTAACCTTGCTTCATATCCAATAATCAAAAAATATAATACCAAATGATTTTGGTCAATTTAGTTAAGCACATACCTTGAATTACTCATCAAAATCTAATTGATATCTTTTGTTGACTTTCAAATCTAAAACAATAGAAAAATAGAATTTTGAACTTACTCGAGAACGAGCAAGAATTTAAGTGTGGAGGTGTGATGAATCCATAAATTATATCTCAAATAAAGAAAATTTTCATTCATTTCTCATAATAAAACTACTCCTTAATCCAATTTGGTCTATCCTTTCAGGAAAAATACCTATCCAAAGAATTCCAAGCAATTTGGGCAATTTTCCAAATTTTTCTAAAGGAAAAACTCGCTGTCGCGCGCTGCAGCGGGACAGTTTGCTAAACGTGGGCGCGATCGCACGCTGCAGCGGGACAGTTTGCAATCGCGGGTGCTGCAGCGGGCAAATTTGTAAAACTGCTGGCACGACTGCCCGCTATAGTTCGCTACGACGAGCTGTAGCGACCCTTTACTTATCAAACCTGACCGCCCCAACGCGCCGCAGTGGGCCTTTTTGCAAAATCAACCATGATAGCGCGCTACAATGACCCACCATAATTTTTCTCGCAAAAGCATTAATTGCAGCTAGGACAAGACACCCAACCAGCCTCTTGTCTCTAGCCATCATTCCTCCTACTACAGCTCAATTTTTAAATGGAAAGTAATCTCTTTGATGTGATGAGAAGGATAAAATAATGGAAATATTGGTCACCTTACCAATCACTTGGAATTTGCCATCATTATTCTAGATTTTTAAAGGCATTTGCTGGTTTTGATCATGGAAATGAAGATATAGCCCCTCATCTATAAATACCACCCCTCTTGACTAGAGGAGGGTTCAAAACTTGGCTTTCTTCTACTTAAGTAAGAAAAGGGCTACATAGAAGAGAAGAAGAACTCCCCAAGGGTAGAGGAGCTCAACTTGCTTAGGAGAATGAGGGGAAAGGCAGCATTAGGGACCTAAAAGAAGCACTTCAAGCAAGGAGAAGAAGAGTCTAGAGAACTTCTAAAGGAATGTTCCTAGTATTTTCTAAACTCCTATTTTGTAATTTCTTTTCTTAGTTGATCATGAAAGTGTCTTTATCCATGTATGTGTTCTTTTTCATCTCTTTTGTAATGGAGAGCTAAACCTCAAATTGTGAACTTAATGACTTGCTAAAGAAATGTATAAGACTAATGTGGACTTAAATATGGACCACAGGAAAAAGACATCTTAACTCAATAACTAAGTTGTCCTATGCTCCATAGCTCACCTGGGTTTGATGCCAGATTTATGAGTGCATGAGAGCTTAGAACTATGTGAGAAAGTTCTTTAGCTTAGTGCACCTTGATCTAAGCTCAACTAAAGAGTTAATGCATGTGCTGCTAAGACCCACTAATTGAGCTCAATTGCTTAACACAATTGAGGGAGGGAATGGAATAGTTGTGTGCTCATGAATGAGGTGACATAATCATTGAGCCCAATGAAATTAATCCCTCATCTCAAGTATGTATGATGTGCGTGACACTTTTAGTGGAATCAATGCTTATAGGATCTTAAAAATTAACAACCCTCATCTCCATGATCAAGAGATGAGGTAAAATCTATAAACCTAAAATCTTGTAAAGATCTTTGTGCTGAAATAGAACTGATTATGTGTTCATTTTGTGCACAAGATTTGAACTTGTAATTCTTCGAGATAAAAGTCAAGGAAAGACAATGTGCAATTGATTAAGATCAAAGAAAATGAAAGATAAATGCTTGAGGAATCATCATATATAAGTTATCTATCATGTCATGTGGGAGAAGCCCAACTCTCCTCTTCCTTTTATTTGACTTATTTTCTACTAAGTGATTATCGTGTTTGTTCTGGAACCAACTTAAACAAAACATCGATAGCTTAAACATTAGTAATAATAGATACACCTTAGTAATAACACATCCAATTCTCTATGGTTCGATAAATCCCGGAAACTTAAACTTTCCACTTATTACTTCAGACCACATACACTTGTGTGAAAGTGCAGACGCGTATTCAAGGTCAGTCAACAGTCCTAACCTATGAAATGGAGTTTAAGAAGCAATCAAGATTTGCTCCTAATTTGGTATAGACCAAAAAACCAAGCTGCAATTATTTATTTTTAAGGGACTTGAAGAGTCGATTAAGGATAATATCGCATCCCAGCACCATAGCAGTTTCTCCAAGCCATTGGAAGGTGCAAGATTGATACAACACCATCAAGTGCAGAAAATGTTGAGGAAGAGATGCTTATCTTTCTTAGAGGATTCTGAAAAAGCCCAAGATATTACAAATTAACCATGTCAAGCTTACCAAATGACTCAGATAGCACAACAACAGGTCAAGTAAGCATTCAGGTGCTCAATACCTCATCCTTATGGCAAGTGTTGCCATCAAGGCGTTAGATACTACACCTATGATAGGCAAGGTCTTGGTAATGGAAATTTTGTGCTTGTTGAACTATGGACAAGGTGAGGTTCAACCATCATCCTTCTATCCAAAATCTAGTTCCTTTTAGATTTCAAGCTCTAGCTCCTACAATTAGGCCTCCCTCAATGGCAGAATCAGTTCCTACTCTAAGGAGTAAGCAGAAAGGAAAAGCAATGACTCCAATTGCTACTCTGTCAAAGATGCCTTCTCTCACACACATTGTCACCAATGATGGCAATGAGGCTGCATTTGGCATATTTGCAATTTTAATCTCTTAAGTTCTCAATCATTCTTATCTTAGATTTTTGCTATCTAATCCTTTGTTTTGGAGCACTAAGAATTAAGTTAGTTCCTTAATTAGGAGATATATCGATTCCTTGTTAATCTTGTGCCTAAGTAGAGTTGTAAGAAGATGCTATATTCATTAGATAAATTTGGTTAGAATAGAGATAATTAGCTAATTCTCTATTTAAGTCAGCGAATAGAACTTTAGTCCTTAAGTGAATAGAATCCCAAGTTAAGAGACTTGAACCCCATATCTTGACTTCTAATCTTGATAGATTTTATCAAGGTTGGTTGTAGTGTAAATAAGATGATTAATTTAAACCATTTAACTTCATTAAGCGACACTGATTGAATTAAGTTAGAACTTGATAAGTTCTATTATATTGACTTTTATAGGACCTTACATCTGAGTTTACACTGGATAGTGGAATCTTGTGGATCCCGAGCTTGTGTATCCTTAGTCTAGTTAGAGCGATTATGTCAGAATGTTAGTATTACCAATAATAGAAAAGTAAATGACGAACATAGATTCTATAAATTTGGTTGCAGGAAAGCTTACAAAAACTACATTTGTGTTTATTTCTTCAATATTATTGGGTTGTAATAAGTTATATATCTTTCTGATGGTTGAACATTAAACGAGACATTTTTGCTGTTTTATCTAAGTGCCAATAATGTGCTGGTTAAGGCCGAACACCAAAAGCTTAGCAGACTTATTAAACCACAAGACATCCCCGAATGGAGATAGTTCGACATTTACATGTTTTTTATTATAGGTTCATCGAACAATAATTTTGGATTCGATGTGATTTTGATGATTGTCAAAATACTCATCAAATCATGCCATTTCCTTCCAATTCATCAATATGACTTAATAAAAAGTTTATCCTAGTGCTATTTTAAGAAGATTAATCGTCTGCTCAGAACATCAAATTGCATTCTTTAAGACAGAGATGATAGATTTACATCTAGATTTTTGGTCAGCTGTTCAGCAAGACCAAAGGACCATCTTTGCTTTGAGTATTATTTTTCATCCCCAAAGTGATGGTCAAATTGATTGAATAAACCAAATTATAGAAAATCTCTTGCATTTATGTATTTTAGATTTTGGTGAATCTTGGGAAGATCACCTCATCTTAGTTGTGTTCACCTACAACTATAATTATCAATCAAATATCTATTTGGATCATTATGAAGTTTTTCATTGTTGGAGATGTGATACTCCTGTATCTTTAACTGAAGTGGGTGACACTCTGCTATTTGGATTCAGATTTGGTCAAAGAGACTAATAGAATAGTAGTTCTGATAAAGCAAAGCATGTTTGCAACATAGAATGGACAAAGGAAATAATTACGGTGCTCGTAATCTACCCTTTGAGTTTCCAATTGGGTAGTTTAATCAACTTGATTTTTGTGATAAGAGATATTTATATCTAATTTTATCTTTAAAGTTATTTAATTATTAGGGTTTCAAGGATGACACCTCTTTTAAGAGGGAAAGTATGTAAGAACCTAATTATTGTTACTTGGTTTTAGACATCAAAATTATGCTAAAACCACCATCTGTAGGCTCCTAATAGCATTAGGAGAATGCACCTTAACTTGGTGCATTTGGAGATCATTCATTTTTGATGAGTATTTTGAGGCAATTTGAATATCCTAGAAATTACCAAATGTATTTTGACCTCAAAATAAAAATTGAAGTTAGTCATTGAACTCATCACACCAAATTAGCTAGGTTGATATTCTGGGAATTTTTGGAATTTATTGAATTTTTCTCAAATATTTTAATATATCTTTAGTGCTCAAAAATTTAAAATAATTAAATCGATCTTCGATTTGAAATCCAACATCAATTTTGTGTCCTCTCCCTCGATTTAGCTAAGGATGAAGTTTTTGGATTTTTTTGGAGCTCATTCGGTTGCCCAATTTTAAATTATTAAATAAGTTCTTATTTATTTACTATTTAAGTTAATTTACTGAATTAATTTTGGCTCAATGGCGCCTGACCCGTTGTCAAATCGAATAGGTGCATCATTCACTATTGATTGCTTTTTCAGACGGGATTGGGCTGCTCAAGATGAGGCACTGTACATCTCCTGCAAAGTGCACAATCGTGTGCATAGGATCCCAACAGTGTCATGCTACCGCCTCTCCACCCTTGTTCTCCCATGCTAATTTAGGTCTCCTAGCTCCTCCATCTTGGTAGATCAGTCAAGGCATGTAGCTGGAAAGGGTCGGTGGGGGTTGGAGCAACCGCAGTCAAAGCTTCTAGCCGAATTTTTGTAGGATAAACCACTCAATCCCACTTGTTTCATGCATGTAATCAATTTCTTAGTGTTTATTTCTTCATTTCATGCTTACATAATTCATTGTTCCCTAACCGAGCTCGATCATTGCTCATTTAGGCGACTTCAAACAATGGCGCACAGTGTTAATGTCGCACATGTTTGTGATTGCTCCTAGGGCATCGCCTTTTTGGACGATAGAGGCAGTCTCCTGCCCTGATTTTGGTGTTCATCATAAGGTCTTGGAGAGACCTTCAGGTCAACATGCGGTCGGCCACTGTAGGTCACCAAGTTATGGCAATTTTGATGCCCCATCTCGCGGTAGTTAGTCACGCCAATTTCGAGTTGACCCGACACGACCTCGGCTGGCCTGACCAGCATGTGCGCGGCCGGGCTGGCGTGCGCATGGCTGGTTGTGTGCATAGGCTGAATTCTCATGAACAGTATTTTAAGTAATATAAATAATTAATTATTTAAATACAAAAACTTCAATGCCTCGTAACTTTCAAAATACTCGTCCAAACATATTGATGTTAAATCTCAAAGTGATTAGAAACATGTGAAGAACAATAAGCTTATATTAGATTTTTAATTTGAATATTAATCTTACTAATCACATTTTAATTAATTATTTATTTAATTAGTTAATCAAATTTTGTAAGCACTGTATCATGGCCAATTCTCGGCCAAATTCGACGATCCAATAGTCCATTTTGATCACAAAATCATGTAGGTCAATAATATAATGTCAAATTTCTAATTTGACAACTAATTTGGCTAATGACCTCTTAAGTGTCATTGAGAGTCATTAAAACTGCTATTAAGCACTAGATATCCGATTTGACCCTACTTAGTGTCAATTTACCCGTTATGCTATAAGGAAGTTATATCCACTATGTTTATATAATTTGGAAATCAAATGGAAAATATGTATTTTTGACCCTTGAATAAAATATTATTAAATTTTTGAATTTGAGGTTTTGCATGTTTAGGTCTCCTAAAAGATATGACATCTTAGAAAATATGTCTTAAGTCAAATTCCAACATTAAATGGCTATTTGAGTGGGAAGATACTTAAAATAACCTACTCTTAGTTTAGTATTAGTAAACTATGGTGGAGCCTCAACATAGAATTGGATTGATCTTCTTTGATTCTAATGCTTAATTTAGTACTTAAGGATTGTGGTAGTCATAAACCCTAGGCTGGATTGGACTAGTTATCTCCTTTTGTTAGTGAGAATATTTATTAAAGCTCTTAAATGCTTAGATATAGCTTAACCTAGTTATTTCCTTAAGTGTAGATTTGGCCCTAGCTACCTTATTAAGTAGCTTAGTACTATTGTAGTGAACCCAATAACTTAACTAACCCTTAAAACTCTTAGTGCTTTGATGTGAGCTAAGAAAATAGTGGTTCGGGAAGCCCCACTCAAGAAGCTTGCTAATAAGATTATATTAGATCATAGTTAACCCATTTGCTTAATTGTTGATTAGGATTTCCCAATCTTAAGTATCCTTGGTGAACTTAAGTTTAGAAGAACTCCTAAGCTAATCTTCTAGCTAAGGATATTAGTACTAAGCTAAGGCTTGTAATTTGATGAGATTGGAAGGTTGGTAATGAGATAAGCTACCAAATCAACTTAGATTAGTACTTACACTTTTAGAGGCATTTAAAAACTTAAAATGAATCCTAACTTGTAGGTTAATGATATATAAATAGACTTAGATTATGTGAACTACTTAGATTAATATTAAGAAATCCTTAGTATAGCAATTGCGTCTAAGAGAGGACTTATAAGATGATAAGAATGGAGAAATTTTAAGAAGACTAGTACTTTCCACTTAACTTAGCAAATAATATATGAGACTAAGTGCAACCTACTTAGGGTTTTATGAGTAGTGCTTTCATGCTAAGTGTAGAACTTAGAGATTGATCTAAGTAATTAAGTGAGACCTTTGTAATTTAGTGTAATTAGTTATTATGAGTGTGAAGCTTAAACCCATTTAGAAAGATTATATCTAAGCTAAGATTCAAAGAGAAATCAAATAAGGAGATAGGTATAATAAGTGATTGAGCATCTAAGTTAGATTTAAAAGACTTAAAATACTTTAAGTGAAAACCATCATTATAATAATAAGAGCTTAGTATCCCTATTAATTAAAGAGTACTGTTACCTTTACACCACTATAACCACAATAGTCTAAAGATGTGTTGGATTGCACATGTGGCAAAGCAGCCACATCACATTACATTAATCGAAACATAAACTAATTAAGGCAAATCAAACCATAAACAAATCCAAAATGGATTACATAATAATTACAAAATAAATTATCCAAATTACATAAAATTGGGCCATTAAGTTCTGATTAATCATACAAGCAATCAAAAAGTATAACATTACTATTTGGCACAAAACATTAAAGTAAAACTTTGGAAAATTGAGAACATACTGTTAGAATAAGAGATAGATTTCATATTAAAAATCACTTTAATATTCACACAATGCTTTCTTTTATTATAACTAGTTTTAGTTTTGGCATGTTTTTGCATTATTAGGGTTTTAGAGTCAATAAAATACAGATAATATCATATTTGAGAAAAAATGGACAGTTCTACAAAAATATAGTTAGAATGAGTAGCACCGAGACTAACCTTATTATAAAAATATAATAATATACCTCATCATCCAATTTTAAATTAGAACATGTTAAGTTCTAATGTTAACATTAAGGTCGTGAATATAGGAATATACTCGATAGCTAGATATTAGAGATCCTAAACTCGTATCTTCTAAGAAAAGTTAGAATGAGTTAAATTAAGACAACAACGAATATCACACAAGTCTAATTGAGTCTCTTACTTACTTTGACTATTGTTGCTCTGCACACCTTGTATATTGAGCCTTTTTCCTTGGACATAATAGGTGAACTCAGGATATTGATAATGTATCATAAGTTAGTATTTAAAAAGTATATACCTTCACTCAATTCAATTAGTGCATTTAGTATAAAAGTGTTTTTAGAGTCTTAAGAAATACACACTTCCAGATTCACTGTAATATTGAGAAATACTAAGATAATAAATAAAATATATTCATTACAAAGATAATAATTATCTTATAAAATCTATTACATACTAAGCAAAAATTTAAAACTTTAAGAAATTTAGGATCTAAGTTGCTCCATCATGCATCAGCTCCTCCTCAATGACTTGATACAGAGAATATTCCTGAACTTCCATATATATATATATATATATATATATATATATATATGTATATGACAGGGCAAACTAAGAAAAAGAAAATAAAAGAAAAGAAAAGAAAATATTTAATTAGACACAAATGTCTAAGTAATGTTTGTAGGATATCAAAATTCACATAAAATATTAAGTGACATGATTCTGCATGAGAAGCATATACAAATAGAATGTGTTATTTAAGTATGATAAGCTTGCAAAATTGTTAGGATTTTGAATGCAATATTTATTTTAAAAGACAATGCATCAAGATAAAATATTTATTTTGTTGGACAAAGTTATAGAATAATCTAGTAGTTAGATACATCTATCTAACTATCTAAGATATGTGTTTCTGACTAGCTACACATTCTGTGGAGCCCCGTACCCTCTGCAACCATGCTAATACTGATAATAACATAATTACGAGGAGTACGGTGCTCCTACTGTAGCAAATTCCCAACTTAAGTAGAGTCAGGTATGACCCAACCCACTTTAAGTAGAGGACTTGTTACCTAAAATTGATAACATACATCAACATATCAAAGTAGCAGAAGTAGAAAATAGTAGAACATTACATCCACATCACAGCATAGTATAAAAAGGTAAATTCAACAGTAACTCAGCTCAAAATGCAGAAAGTAAAATACATCTAGATTTAAGAATTATTATAGACTGAATAATTAAAAGAAGAGAAAAGTGCTCTCATCCTCACAGCAGGAAAATAAAGTCTATCTACTTAGCGACAGGAAGGTCCTTCTCCTATCCAAGCTCCTCTTCAGCAGAACCACCAACCAACAACTCCAAATATGACATTTGTTGGTATCACAAATGCCAGGGCCCCAGCCAATAAAAGAAAAAGGTTGCAGTTAGAGAAATTGTCTAAGTACAATTTAGGATTATTAAGTGAATTGTACATTTAAAGATATTACATTATTACTTTAAACATGCAAGTAGTTTAAGGTGCAACAAGCTACAAGGAACAGGATAGTTATAAATAACATATTTATAACTAAACAACAAAGTATGCAAAATAGATACTAAACATGAAGCTGAACCAGGTAAGGCTAAGAATGTATAAATAACTGAAATTAAACTCATCGTACCATACTTATGATCGCATACTAATTTCATAAAAGAAAGTTGTACGAAAATGTACTGAACTAAGAATACAAAACTTGCATCCTAACCATGCCAATACATAATAATTACTGAAGTGGAGTAAATTGGAAAGTATGCAGATTTAATAAGTAAAAGCCACTAAAGCATGTGGCAAAGCAAGCTAAAGCACTAAAATAAAATAAAAGTAAAGCCACTGAAGCATGTGACAAAACAAGCCAAGTACTAGAACTGAACTGAAGTAAAAGCATACCTACACATAGTACTTCCATAACAAAAATAGGCCATACAAGACCTCTTAATTTAAAGTTCAACATGTATTCATCCTGGACATCATTAGAGCTAGGTCCAAGTTGAACTTATAGAATAAGGCATGTATCCATCCTAGCGAAGCACAGAGCTAGGTCCGAGTCTATTCTATAACAAAACTAGAATTGAGGAGATAGACTAAACTAGGACACACCTTACTGAACTAAATGCACTAATTTAATTGAATTAATATTTATACTTTTCAAACACTAACTTAGGATACATAATCAATATCCTAAGTTCACCTATTACGTCCAAGGAAAAAGGCTAAATATACAAGGTGTGCGAAGCAACAACAGTCAAAGTAAGCAAGAGACTCAACTAGACTTATGTGATATCCATTATTGTCTTAATTTAACTCATTCTAACTATTCTAAGAAGATACAAGCTTAGGATATCCAATATCTAGCTATCGAGTATAATCCTAGATTCATGACCTTAATGTTAACTTTAGAACTTAACAAGTTCTAATTCAAAAATGGATGTTGACTATAAAAGATCAAAGTAAGTAAATCAACCACTTAATTAATATGTTTAACTCACTCAACCCAAATCTTGATCATACTAATCAAGATCAAAACTTTTGGACCTAAACTCCACACTTGGGGTTTAAATCTTGATTCCAAGGTGCTATCCTACCAAGGATCTATGGTCCACACTCAACCAAAATATAAAGGTAAGGAATCTTTTAAGCTGAAAGATTAAGGAACTAAGATCTTAATAAAAGATCATTCTATTATCATAAGACAAAATAATCAATCAAAAACATATGAATCTAGGACTTATATCCAATCCATAGAATAATCATATATTTTATAGGTTGAATTAATTCTACACCCACAAGGAGGTTTCAAAAGAGTTAGATAATTAAATCAACTAAGGATCTCCAAGATGATGGCACAATTAGATCAAAATGATTAAGAGTCAAAGATTTAAGATCTAAGATTTGAGATTTGATCACTTAAGATCTAAACTGAAATGTAGACTTAGGATTTACATAACACTTCTCTTAAAGTCATAACTCATGGATGATCATAGTAAGGCAATTGAACTAGTATTTGAATGCTAGTATTAATTAATTTATTCTATAATGGGGAGTCTTAAATTCTCATTAAGATCTTAAGATATAATTAGGGAAATTCAAGACTTATTTACATAGATTGAATTCGTTGAACTTAAAAAAAAATTACAAAAAGGATGCTAATGCATTAACTAGAAGCACATTACTGAAATTCTAGGGTTTAAGGTGCTTAAACAATATTTTGGTCAAAATAACCAAAATACCCTTCTTAAGACTATTATTGTAGATTTAAGATTTAAATATTCAAATTCATTCAAATTAGTTGTAATGGACTTAATATTGGTTAATAGTGTGAATGAAATAGTTAGCTTAAGATTTAGCTCATAATTTAGCTTAAATGATAATACTCTCATTTTAAGGCTAAAGAAGGTGAATAAGGGAAATATGGTTCTTTACAATAATCCAAGCACATAGGAGAGTTCTAATACTCTTAAGAAAGCATTAAGAACTTGGTCCACCAAAATAAGAGGATTAATTAATGCTTAATTTTACTAATTAAGGATTAGGATGATAAAGAGGTGATTAGCAAATTTTGAACTCCTAAATTATTCTTAAGGGCATACATTAGTTCTCACAGTCTCATGAGCAATCAGAAACTTAAATCATAATTTTTGGACATTAATTGAATTAATTATGAAATTATTAAGATCAAAGAAGGATTAGGAAATTTTGGAAAACTCCAACCATTGGATCACAAATTATATTTCATATTATTATTCCTTGCATTTTTTTGATTTAAATGGTATATTGGATCATACCATTTAGATAAGTATATACAAAGTTATTTCATAAATTTATTGGAAATGTTTTAATTAAATTAAGCCATGTGATAATTAAATTAAAACAATATTCAGCTATTTAATAGAAGGAATTAATTCCAAATTAGTTAATTAATTCTGCAGCCCAAAATTGAAACTGCGTGAGATGGGGTCTGACCCGGCGCGCCACAGTGCGTGGTCCCCATGTCACATACCTAATACCAGGACACCTAGAGCTAGCTTCAGATGCGCAATTCTCTATGCACAAGCCACGCCAAGCCTAGATCACGATGGCTACACCTTCAGGAACCTAAGATGTATTGATTGAGCAAGGAACCCCCATCTGGAATGCGCCAGATCTCTGGAGTGCTATTCAACCGAGACGGCTTCTAAGTCAAGCTTGTGAGGAGTAAATTCTCCTTACTAAGGCAATGCTACGGGCTAAGGTATCAACCAATGTTCAGAGATTAGAGAAGAAGCGATTGGACAATTCGATAAGTCTAGGGGATGGGTGGATCACTAAAGTGCTACTCGTGAGATTTCACGGACATGAGTTGCATCTGAGTCGATTGATTTTAGTTGAATCGATCGATCGGATGGAACCTAGTGATTGCT